>QYAM01000047.1:0-440506 GCA_003988965.1 Neobulgaria alba
AGAGTGTAGTTTTTAAAGAGTGTAGTTTTTAAAGCAAGGGTCGATATAATTAATTTAATAAGTCTTTAGATAATTATTATAATAATAAGTATATATTACTATTTTAAGTTAAGTACGAAGCTCTTATCTAAGTACGTAAACATTATTACTTATATAGAGCCTTCGTGCTATATTAAAGTCTAAGACCCTAGAGTCCTTCTTATAAAGTCTAACTCTATAAAGTCTTAGACTCTAGCCCTTAGGACTCCTCGCTTAACGACATTACTTAACCTAGGTTCTACTACTAAGAAGCATCTTTATTAGTTAAGCCTAAGGTCCTAAATTATATAAGTCGTAATAATAAGTTAATAAGGACTATTACTTCTTAAGACTTAAATAAACTATAAAATCGGTTGTTTTTATATATAATACTTATAAAACCTTAAAGATAAAAAGATATAAACTATATAAAAAACTATAGCCTAATAACGTATTATAATAAAGATAATAAATTATTATAATAAACTTTATTATTAAACTCTTAAGATCTAAGGACCTACTTATAAAGATATAATATAATTCGATTTTAGTTATTATTAATAAACTTATAAAGTACGCTTACTTTATACCTTACTTAGAATTATTAATAATAAAACAACTTATAAATATAATTATTAAAATCGTTATTTTATAATATAATATATTAAAGGAATTTATTATAAATAAAAACAAGCTCTTTATCTTTATATTTTAGTAGTCCTTAGTTAGTTTATTAAGAATATATTATAAGATATTTATATCGTTTTATTTATAAATAAATAAATAAATAAAACGTATTAATTAAGTCTTAAAATAGTACTTAAGATACTACGTCGATTATTAATAAACTAATTAAGTAGCCTTATTACTTATAGCTTAGTTTATATATAATAATATAGTTATAAAAATAATAAAGGTTTTATTATTTAAAGTAAATTATAAATATTGTCTTATTATATATTATAAACTAAAAATAATAAAAAAAAATATATATTATATAAAAATTAATATATATTATATAAAAATTAATATATATTATATAAAAATTAATATATATTATATAAAAATTAATATAWATTAATTAAAATAGCTTTATAAATAGTTATTTATAAATATTTAGTTTTATATTAAACGTTTAACGTTTTATTATAACTAAAAACGTCTTAAAAGACTAAGACTTAAAAAAGAAGATAAAGTTTATTTTTTTAAATAAAATATTAAAATAATAAGACTATTAAATAAACTTAATTATAAAAAAATTAAACTATTTAAAATTAAAATAATTATAAAAAAGATTAACTATTACTTAAGACTTTTAAAGTATATAAAAATCAACTTAGTATTTTATATTTCTTTATTAAAATTAGTACTACTTAATATATTAATTATAATATTAAAACTTTTAAAAGAAAATAAAATAATTTAATATAAAGTCGAGGCTATTATTAAATAAGCTAAAAAGAAAGATAGTTAGCCACTATATAAAGTATAATAAAGAGAATATATAAAATAAGATAATACTTAAAAACTAAAAAAAAACTTATAAAGTTTAAAAAACTTACTTCGTCGTTTTTAAAGATAATAAGCTAATCTTATAAAGGATTAAAAGAGAAGGGCATCTTAAAAGCTATATTAAAACTAGTTATAACGCCCTCGCGCTCTACTTATTCTTAATACTCTTTATCTTACTTCTTTTTTTCTTTTAAGGCATCTAACTCGTCTAAGGTTTAAAGACCACGCTTAATCATCTTAGCCTCCTTCTTATCTAACTAGCGCTATTGTTTCTATAACTAGAGGATCTTAGCTATAGACTCTTCCTCTTTTATCTAGAGCTAACGCCGCTATTAAGCTACCGACGCCTACTCTTTAGCACTAGGCATCCTTAGGCGCGCATCGCACCGCGCACGACGCTAATAGATATATTTAGTGCATCGCGAGGACCGCTGATTAAGGATAATATATCGACGCCTTAATCAGGCGTATATAAAACAAGGAGACATTTTAAGGGACAGAGGATTACGCTTAATAGCTAAGGCTAAAGTGAGGTATTTAGGAAGGACAGGATCAATAAGGGGACTAGAATCATAAGGGGAAACACGAGCAATGGTAGAACGTAAGCGAATAGTACGTGGCATAGCGGAATAAGAAGAAGCGTTTGATTTTCTATAATAAATTCCCTTGGCTAGATTTAAGCGTCGGGACGACGCTAAAAGGGATAGAGGATAGTGTCACGACTTATATAATCAAGGGACCTTAGGCTTAACTAATAAGAGCGTCTCTTAGAAGTAGAACCTTGATTAGATAATAATGCTTATAGGCATAAGTCACGAGTTATCACACGTTGCGACTTATAAGAATCGCATATCGTATACGACTCGTGATAGTCGCAAATCGCATAAGGTACTTAGGTATAAGCACGGTTCGAAGGTTCTATATAAGTAGGAATGTTTACACACTTAGATAAGAGCTTCGTGCTTAACTTAAGATAGTAATATACACCTATTACTATAACAACACTTATTAAACGATTATTAATAGAAGACTACGACACGTCGACCCTTGCCTAAAGACTTAAACTTAGGGAGTATAAGAATCTAAACCTAACTCTTTAGATAAACTAACCCCGCAGCTACCACGTTACTATAGCAACATTAGTTAAGATAGCCGTCACACTTATTTAAGATCTTATTTATCCTATAAGGCCCTTATAAAATAAGACGAAAAATTTCCTCGTCTTATAAGATCTTATAAGATAAGACGAAAATCCGCGTCCTATCTTATAAGATCCCACCGCGTAGTCTACTTGCTCTTCTTTATTAAAAATCAATCTATTAAATATAACCCTTAATAAATAATCTTATAAAAAGCTTTAGGTTATATATTTAATAAGGTTAGTATTATATATACTAAGGCCAACTTATACTTAAGTTTAAGCTATATCTAAGCTTCTTTAGGCATAACCTTAATAAGTTAGGTTAGCTAAGTCGGGTTAACCCCCTTAGTAATTCTATACTAAAAGTTTATATAGGAAATAAAGGCGGGTTAACTAAACCCGACTTTCTATTTATAGATAGGAGGAGCTAAGGAAAGTCAGTGGATATAATAAGGCGGATAAGACATAGGATTAAACTATTATATTAAGGAAGTAATAGAACGAGGATATATAAGAAGTTGAAGCTAGGTAGTAATACTATAAATAGACTAAAACCTAAGGCTAATTAAGAAATATAAGTCGAGAAGTAGCCAGAGGAATAAAAAGGTAAGAGGAACCCTAAGGAAAGATGGCAAAGCAGAGATAGATTAAGACAGAAAATTAATTATAGCTTAAGTTAAATCAAAAGCTTTACCCTTTCTTATAAGGGGCAATTAGGAACTAAATAATATTCAGGGGCTCGAATCTCTTCCGTAAGGAATCGAGCCTTTTAAGACTCCTATTTTAAGCGTTGTAAGACTTTCAGTGCCTTTTCGTCAGCAAACGCCACAGCTCAACCTGCCCACCGGCTCCGCCCCCCCAACGCATAGCGAGGTTACACGTGACTATACTTGTTTACCAATCTATAAGAGGGAGAACAATGCCCCTTCCTATGTATAGTAAGATTGTATGTGGCTAGACTTGTTTCTAGATTTGTAGGAAGTAATACTACGCCCTTTCTTACGCTTAGCGAGGTTGTATGTGGTGGCTATATCTGTTTACAATTTATCAAAATTAGTACTATGCCGGCCCGTCTAACGTGAGGTGAGCATATATCCGACCATACTTGTTTACAAAGATAAAAAAAGTAGTACCGAGCCTCTTCCTCTTCCTGAGAATGGCGAGGTTGGATGTGGCTATACTTGTTCACAAATCTATAAGAAGTGATGCTGTATCTCATCTCAATCAACATTCCAGCATCCACACAAACATCCACAACAGCATCCACAACAACATCCACAACAGCATCCACAACAACATCCACAACAACATCTACAACAACATCCAAACCAACAACCACACCAGCATCTAAACCAACCCCTAAACCATCACCCCAACCAGTATTTGAAGCAACAGTACCAAATCTCACCGACAAAATGCAATTCTTCGGCGCTCTTATCGTTTCGCTCCTCGCTGCCACCGCACTCGCCAAAACCCCTGTATGCGGTACTGGAGTTACCGCCAAATCCTGTGCTAGTAAGTGTTCGTGTACTGAAAAGAACCTCGGAGGGAGTCTGGGCATGTCTTGGCTATTAAGCTGCGGTTCAGAGAAAGAGACATTCAAGTGCACCACATCTTGCTCTTGCCAACATTAGATGGGGAGGATGGCTCTGCTTGAACTGTGAAAGGGTGAGGCTCCAAACATGCCCATCACAAGTTTAACGCGCGAAGGAAGTCTGCTTGTGCAAGATTGTTTGGATGGTTGGAAAAACAAGATCTCTCAACTCCTCAGCTAGATTCTTGAGACAATAAAACCACTGTTCAAACCCCGCTCCTGTGTCTTCAAATCAAACTCTGTGACTGCCCTTAGTGTTAGCAATTTCTGCATATGTTTCGTTGCTGGCCTCTCCTTTCTCCGGTTAGTTTTCGATTCGCTGGATCCTGCTGCTTCCACGAAATAGCTAGGTTTGTTCTTATACTCATACTAAATAAATACCCATTTGAAAAATGTGGAAAATTGACATGGTCGTGCTGATATGTATCCCTTACCATGGAATCCTTCCCCAAGCCAAAACCGATTAGTCTTCTGTTTTCCTCTAAACGATGTACTGCTGACCAATCTAGTCAGTTCCACCGTAGCTCTAGCTATCTACTTTGCACACGCATTCTCACTCTTCTCAGGAGACTTGGCTCCTTCCTGAAACCCAAATTTCCTTTTTCTATTTATAGAGAGACTTCGAGGGTCACACGCGGCGAGAATGATACACCACGTTCAAAGTCGATCCATGTTATTCCTGGGCGATTCGGGTGGACGAGAACGTTCCGGGCTGCGTGGTCCCTCTGCGATACTCCCAGCTGGTGGATGGTGAATGCGGCCGGAACCGCTCTCTTATTGGAAACCAGCCAAAGCTCGAGGACATCGTATGAACAATGCGAACAGCTCTCGCATAGTACAGCAGTCTATCTACTTTAATACCCCCTAGGTGAACAGGCATGTACTTCCCTTGAATGGGGAGGAGCCGGTAGTATACGGCTGCCTCATGCATCAGATCTCCAACCACTCAACGCCCGTGGCCTTTCCACGCTCCCTGACGTTTGAACACTTCTCATCTAACGCCCTTCCTTATAAAGTACCCATCAGACATTGCGGCGTGCAAAATCGACCTAGATTTCTGGCGATGAGTGTTGCTGTTGACTCCCTTTCGTCCACTACATACGCGAGTTTGTGCAGTTGGCTTCGTCGGTGGACGGTTTCTACTATCGTCGGATGGATATAAGAGACCACTTAGCGTATCGGGGGGGGTTGGCATCGTTGCTACTGAAAGACGGCGTTGCTGAGGCCCAAGCCACAACTTCTGGTATCCTCTTCCACGCTCGAAATTGAATCGGTAACCGTATAATCTGTGCATTGGCCCCAGGTGAGAAGCGATGTTCCGAGGACGGCACTCCATCATCTGCAATAGACTCGTCAATCTCCTTGACCACGATATTCGAAGTCTTTAGCTGGCATAATGCTCTCGCCCTCCAATTCTCGTCGCGTGGAGGCGTTTGGAGTACACGGAGCGTGAAAGTCACTGCCTGACCAACAGAAGTCAAGTGCAAGCTTAGGGTCGTTCTTCCTAAGGGCACTATTACTAAGACCTTTGTTCTTTTAAGGAGTGGCTCTTTTAGCCTAAGCAATAGTCGAGATATATATAGTTTCTTCCTTACCTAGGCCCCCTTAGCCCTTACGTTCTTTAGACTATTCCTATTGTCTGTTTTAAATAGTTATAATAGTTAGCCTTATAAAAAGCAGGTCTAATAGCTTCTTTTATTAAAAGAGTTTGTCCTTTAAAGGGTCTAATAACCCTTAGTAGAATAGGTCTATTAAGGCCTTATTATCTTAACTTACTTATAATAAGTACTACTAGAAATTTGCTATATACTTAGGAAAAGTTCCCTTTATTTATAGGTTAAGTAGCTTATATACTGCCTATTCCCTTTTATTAAGTTCTTTAAAGGTTTTTCTTAAGTCCTTAATATATCCTTTAAAAGAAGCGAATAACTAAGTTATATCTTATTTTTATTACTTTACTCTATAAGCTTAGTAGTTATCTAAGAAGGTCTTGGCCTAATTAAAGGCCTTCCCTTCTAAGTATAAGATTATAAAAGTAATCTTGTCTTCTTTTACTAAGAAGAAGTCTTTATTATAATTAATATAAATCTTTAGTTTTATAAGGTATTCTTATAATTTAGACAGTTCTTCTTTAAATACTAGTAGAGTCGCTACTTTAACTAGCTAGTTAACTATTATTTTGCCTTCTAAGGTTCCTTTTATAAGGGTGTCCTTAGCTAGATCTTATAAACTACTTACTATATTAACTAAGTCTTTTAAATAAGGTGCTTAAAGTATAATAGTTAGTCTTTCTACTAGGGGTATTCCTAAAATAGCTTCTAATAGTTAGTCTATTAAAAGGTTTAAGTAAAAGGCTTATACTTTCTTAAAGTAGGAGTCTTTTTAAGAAAGGGTTAATATATAGGCATATAATAATTAAGTCTTAAAGTTTTATTATAAGCAATAAATAAGAATTACTATTTAAGTTAAGTATAAAGCTCCTATCTAAGTATATAACTATTCCTGCTTATATAAAGCCTTAGAACTCCTAGAGTTCTAAGGTTATACTAGACTCCTTATTAGTTAGCGTCATTATATAATCTCGGTTCTACTTCTAATAGCCAGTGGTTATTAGTTAAGCCTATGGTCCTCTAATTATATAAGACGTTATATAAAGATTTAATAAGAATATATTTCTAATAAATCTTTATAAGAGTTTTTAGTTAAATAATAAGATTAATTATAAGATTAGATTAAGGATTAACTTTAATAATAATTTAATATTTTTAGATTAAGTTATATATAGTCTTAGCATCCTATCTAGGATCCTATCCATCCTATAGAGGCCTTATAGGATAGGACAAAAAATTTCCCTGTCCTATAGGATCCCACCGCGCAGTCTAGCTTCTACGACCTTAAGAAGAGTGAGCTGAGCTTTATATACAAGGGTACGATGTTAGGTAAACTCTATGCATTTCCTAGTACCGTATAATGTTTAAGATCAACGGGTGGTTAACTAACAATGTGAATCTTGTAGGAACTGCGTTTCAGAATGTATAGGGCCGGTTGTTCCCAGTTATCGGCCTCGGAAGGAGAGCAGAAATCAAAGCCAACTTCGGAGATAATGTCAAGTATAAGTTATTTAAGGCAGAGAAGGAAAGGGCGAAAGGTCACAGGTACTAGATGTACTGTATACCATTATTATGTTTACAAGCAAAGAGTTTTACCCCGCTGTTTGTTTCCAAGTTTCACCTTCTTTGCACACCTTTGGTGAACCTTTTTTGTGGTTCGCCTTAGACATCGGATCATAAACACTGGTATATTTGACCATCTTTGCAGCACGGTGAGCATGAAGTAATTGATTTTAAGGAAATCGCAGGAACCGTTGTAATCTTATATTCGAAGGTAGAAAGAAACATTGTAAAAATTCGGAAAATTTTTCAAAGAATTAGGCAATCATTTGACTCTAGGAGTTACAATGCTTAGGCTGGTACCGTTGGTTAAGGTAACTTCGCGAACCTTCTAAGATAATGAAATTATACCTAAGACTCCCTCCTCACCCCACTTCTAATCCCTTAAGCCTTTCTTGTAAATACTAAGGGGCATTCATCCTGCATAAATTAGCCTTCGAACATAAGAGTCTGGCATAATCGGATGTCCCAGAAAGTAACATACCATAGGAAACAATGTTGCAAAAACTTTGATATCCTCGGATCTTGCAGTTGGATGATGAACCCAGTCTAATTCTAACGCTGCTTTCCCGATCAACGCCGTCATGGTCATCTGAACGTATTGCTGTGCAATACAATTGTGTGGCCCCGTTCCAAAAACCAACCAGTTTTTGCTCTTCTGTGCTGCATCTCCTGAAATCCAGCGCTCGGGGTCGAATAAGTCGGGTTGTGGGTATACCTCTGGATCATGGAGAGCAGGGTAACAAGAAGGGACAATCATGGCTCCTTGAGGTACTGTGTACGTTGGCGTGACTGGAAAATCTTTCTTGGCGACGTATGGGACGAAAATGACGGGCGGACGATATCGGAGTGTTTCTTTTACAACGGCATTGGTATAAATCATTGACTCGAGCATCTGTAAATTAAGAGGGGCATCAATGTCCCCCCCACCTCTGGCTTCAAGATTTTCCTTTCGCACTCGATCTAGAACATCAGGTCTCTGGGCCAGTATTTGGAATATCCAGGTTGTGGAGCTACTCGATGCGTCTTGGCTGGCAAATAAGAAGGTAAACATCGTTTGAGCAATCTCGAAATCTGTGAAGTCTCGAATAAGAACTGGGGGCTTTTCGACATCCTCAACACCAGCGGCTACATCATCACGATATTTTTTCGACTCCATCATAGACAAAATCCAACGATCGATGATACAAGTAGGTTCTCCGCCAGCAGCCATGTTGATCTTACTCGCTGCTGCGCATTTTGTGAATTCCGCAAGTACACCATCAGCAGCTCGCTTGCCTAGCCACACTTTTGAATAAGGAACGTAGATTGAAAGCGGTATGTTTACAAGCTCGAGAGCTGCAGTGATACAATAGTAATCATCTGCAATCTTTGTCACTGCTTCGTCCGAGATGTAGTGGCCGACAAATGTGCGGCAGGATATAGCACAGTTGATCTCCCGAAAGTGAACCATGAATGGTTTGGGGTTTCCTCCATTGTCCTTGCTGGCTTGAACGAAACGAGCGAAGTAGTCGGAAAGCACCTTTTCTTGAGTGGGAAGATAGCATTCGAGCGCCTGTCGTGTGAAGAGACCCGCGAGGCCTTTACGGTAGTCGACGTGCTTTTTCCCGTCTAAGAAGACCCAGCCACTAGCACCTATAATATCTTCTGCAACTGGAACAACACATGGTTTGACAAAGGCTGGGGAGTTGAATACTTTGCGCGCAAGATCGCGATCAGAGGCGAGGACTACAAATCTAAGAGTAATTAGACTTCGATACGAAACTTAATAGTTGGAGAATTACTTGTGGAAAACAGAGACACAGCTCAGCTTGCCGCTTGCCCATTGTTTCTTGTATGCCTCAAAGTCGGGGTACAATGCTTGGAGAAATGGCCCCATGAATGGGAGTTTGAATAAAGGTCCAGCGATTGACCCCTTTCGCCAGATATACATGACTGTTCATCGTTAGACATATGATTAGCATTAGAAAAGAGAAGAGAATTTGCTGACATTGGTCGTAGGCCACAAGCATCATTAAAATGGTTGCGCAAACTTGCCAACCGTGTTTTTGGATCAAATATTCACTCCAAGAGGGGCTTGGATAACTTGGATATAGATGTTGTTCTGTAGAGCTATTCGCCATGATCATGGCTGTGTTGGTTTGGGCCAAACTCATTTTGACGACGAAATCTCGAGATGAAGGAAAAGAACAAAATTCAGGCCAGGAGGTCGCTTTCAACTGAGAATCAAAAGAAAATGAGCCTCATCCGACAATTCGTAGCTAAGTAATTGACTATGCATATGTGAGGTAGATTTAGTATAGATACGGCCTGTCCAGAAGGGGACTAGACTCCGAAAATGATGTGTGCAAGGGTCTGCGGTTCCAACTGCAACGAATCGCGCCGCACAACTGGAGCCCAGGAGTTTAAGAAGATGACCGACCAGCCGGTAGTATGTGTGGGACTTTGATGAAATAGTACTAGACTCCGAATTCCATCGGACTACCACGATACGTGGGAACTTCAGTCGCTTGGTCACCATCCGGGTCGGGTGGAAGACTGAAGCTAGGAATTCGACGACATAATTTCCCTCCATATTTGCTGCAGGGAGAGTCGAGCGAAGGTTCCGTTCCAGAAGACTCGTTTTAGATGTCTTTCAACCTCGTCCCAAGAACTTAATCCAAGGGCATTTGAAATTTTCACTGCGTTTCCGTGGAACCATCCGCTTTCGTTTGTGTTCATAGATGCCACAACACCAACTGAAAGGAGCCAGACGAGTAATGAATCATGTTCCTTAACCAGCGGGAGTATATGATCCAGGTGGGGTTTGAGATGAAGAACAAGTGAATTCAGAATTTCAACTTGCGAGTAATATGTTGGACCGTGGATAATGAACATGTAGAGCGAGACTCCATATCGTAGACACTCTGAGATATCCGTTGATACAGGGCTAATACCCATGTTAGGAGGGAGACTCAGCAAGCGATGCAGAATAAAACACGTCAGGTCATGTAGGTCGGTAGTGGATATGGCGGGGTCATCGGATGTTGGAGATGTTGTTAGAATAGATCGAAGTCGATTGAGGTTATCTCGCAGGAGAGGCTCTAGGCCAAGATTGCCAAAATCAAGAATATCTTGGTTGGCAGTTTCTGTCGCAATGTAATGCTGCCATTGCTGTATCGCACATATGCCATCCCCGTTGCCAGAGTCATCTTGAGTCTCAAACTGAGGGAATGAGCAAACCAGTAAGGCAACCCTAGCATTATTGTCAGCATGAAATGGTTTACCCCCGACTAATATAAGGGCTTGTTGGGTAGAACTATACACAAGGGTTTCTTACCAAGCAACCATTCTTGCAGTAAGTGGACTCGTGCGTTTGACGTTGGACAAACCACCTCTGACCTCAACCATGCGTTTAACCCCATTTATATGCATCCTGCTGATATGTACATTGCCCTTTCCGTGCTGTCAAAGATTGAACACATGTCAGCTCTCTTAATATAGGAGCAGAAAGCCAGGAATCTAACCTCAATGGCAGCTAAAGTGACTACTGCATTCATTGTTGCATCTTGGAATGCGAGTGATTGATCCTGAATCTTGTGTCTCAAAAGAGTAACGGAATCTTTCATCAGAAGCTCCGAATGTGGAAACCCTTGTCTTGCATGAAGCTCATCATCTAGTGAGGCTGTCTGAAGGGATACATGAAATAATGCTGCGTCAGTGAGGGCCAACGGCCACCACGAGGTAATGAAAGGGTTTGAAGCAGGGTTTAGATCCAAAGGATAGTACTGAAAGGCGATTTTTGATAGAACTAGTAATATTAGGTATTGAATGAAAAGCGATAGAGCAAAGGCTTACAATGCTGCATCAAACCCTGGACACGCAAACGGGGTAGATTTGTGGAGGGATAGGAGTCAAACGGATCGAATACATGTGCCTCGAAGAAAATTGACCGGCTTGAAACACCCTGCGCTGGGCCTTTGTCTTTTTTCCCTCGCGGACCAGGACTGCTACGAAGCATGGACAGTTTAGAATTCCGGTTCTCGGCTCTCGTATCTATGATGTGAGTGCTTGTCGAGGTGAGAGGTTCGTTGGCATATGCACAGATACATCTTCTCTTCACACACCGAGAGCATTTTGGGGTCTGAAGATCGCAACTATGCTTTGCTTTAGCACAGGCTGCGCAGGATCTGCGGAGCGTCTTTCGCATTGGTGATGGAGTCTGCCAGAAGAACTATCCAGAAACCTCATTCTGATGTCAAGACTGTAGTCTCACGGAAGCTTGGAAGCGGGATGTCGATTGGATGCACGGGCCCACACATCAGCCTATCGTATATCCGGGAGGTGCCCACCCGTATTTTACCCCCGAAGCACTTCTAATTATATTTTTGAAGAATATCATATACGGCAAAAATGAAGAGAGAATAAACTGGACTGTGCGAGGAGGTGGTCGATGAGACGAGCTTGGCAATCTTGATCTTCTTTTTCGGCACAAGTCACTTCAAATGGCCGAGGGAGTTTAAAAACCACGCTACAATATTGCAAAAGACGAAGAAGAAATATAATTGCAGAATTGGAGGAAGGGAAGTAACGCAAATAGGCGAGTATCTGCATAACCAAGCGGAACCTCCTGCGTCTCGAGTTGTTGTGTATCTGACTCCAAGTTGGCTTAATCACATCTTCCCCTTCACACCCCTTCCCAAATCTTCTGTTACTGTTAGCCTACTACAGCGAAGGTACCTTATTTAGACACAATTAAAATACCAAGGTTGGCCCATGGGCAAGCAGAATGTGCATGATCTTCTCAAGTACATGGCATGGCAACTTTTAATTCCCTATGTTATCCATTTGTTGTTTAGGATTAGCTATCCTAGCTACTATCATTAAGAGGAATAATCGGGTGATAATCTCAGAGGATGAAAGAGATGATTTTCTTGAGATTGAATTCTTTTTAACTGTATATTGAATTGATAGTGGGGGCGCTTATAACGAGTAAACGCATTTCGATTTACAGGAAGATCTGGAAATCTCTGCCCGGCTACCAAATTATTCTCGGCATAATTCCTCCTGAGTACCCTCTTCTGTTAATCTCCTCTTGAAATTATCATCTGGCACGATGGCACGTGAAACCATGGGCATTTCTACCCCGCGTTCTTCCTGCACTTCAACGCCATCGCCTTGTTCTCCATTGCTTCCATGCCTTCAAATGTCTTGGAGCATCGGCCTTTTCTCAAATGGCAGGTATCTCGTCTCCCGAAGTTAAGCGTAAATTTCGGACTTAAGATGCAACGTTCTGATGATCTGATGCAGTGTTGGGCCGTGAAGTTTTGGTCAAATTCCATGCTCTGAGCGGTACCCGCCCACACTGTATTGACAGGTGTAATCTTACATGTATCTCGGGCGCAGTTGGAATAACTATCAATATTCAGCAAGTCCGTCCCACGCTACTCCCCGCGCTTTTCTCCTCCGGGTCACTCATGCCCGGCTCCTGGCATCGCAAGTTGACCTGGATTGCAGGTCACCCCGACATGGGACGGATACACGCGGGCTCATGTGCGTTGCTCAACGCGTTGCTCAACGCAGTCAGTCGCTCCTTCTCTGGCACGGTTATGCGTTGATCGGGGCGAGTCGACGATGATGGCCCTCCAGGAGTGGCTACCGGCTGCCCCAGCAATCGGCTCCTCCGACGGCTCGAAGTCCGGGCTTCCGATTTGGTCGATACAAACCAAGTGATGCTGCCTAACGATAATGTCGGCAATAAGCTTCTGATCCCATAATTTCAATTTCACTCTGACCGAACTCGCAGGACGAGAACGACCGACTTGGTATGGAGAACTCGCTGAACAACTCCACATACTAACTTGCTAGATTTGCAACATCATCTCTGCTACCTAACACTACGGAATAAGCTTCACATCTAGAGGGGAAGATACTTTATGAACTGTAAGTCTAGGATCCAACTCCGCTACCTTTCTACCATACCCCCTATATCGATGATCATTATCCAATGGAGCAATCTCAACCAAGCTTCGGGTACGACTTCCAGAAAAAGGCAGCAGTATGGAGGTGAAACCAGTCTACCGTTGGGGAAGGATACACAGGATCCCTACAGTACTGTATGTACCCCTCACAGTGATAACGTTTCTTATCTCCCCGCCCCTGAAGCCATCTAACGTGCATCATATCGTTCATGGAATGTTTGATGGTCCAATTACGAATAAGGAAAAGTTATTACTCAGTGAGCGGCTAGGATAATTGTGCGTAAAGACCCCACTTCGTCGAAGTTTTGAGGTTAAGTATCGTTTCAATCAAAATAAAGAGATTCGAGTGTTATTATTACGGAAAGTGCAGAGAGAGGAAATTGGAACCCTCTCTTCTTAAGATAGAGCCCTACTGTGAATCTATTGATAAATACTTCGTACAAGTAAGGTGGTAATAGGGTACGTTGGCATTTCTGTATTTTGGGGGTTACAGTTACCCCACTATTCAATAAATAGATGTTGCTGATAACCCTGGAATACCTGCGTTGGCCTATCTCTTGAATGACATCAGAAATAGAGCGGCACTCATAACTTCATGCTTCCTTATCATATTCTATATCCAGGAATGGGGTACAGATCCTTTGGTGCGTCACCATCTGTATGAGTACACAAATATCTTTGTGCTCCCTCGAGCAACTCATCACATTCATTTCTTTACATCTATTCTAAACTCCAAACCCTCTCTTAAGTTTACGAAGATGGAAATACCCGAAGCTCATGGAGGCCGTTTTGACGAGACCTCAATTCCTGGGACGATCCATTTAGTAGATCTGGAAGGCGTCATTCGAGCAAAACATGCATCTGGAGCCCAGCTCAAAGATGTCGTCCTCGTACCAACTCCTTCCGCGGACCCGGATGATCCTTTGAATTGGACTCCAAGGCGAAAATTACTTTCCACTGCATCGATGAGTGTGTATACCCTGATGGTTGGAATTGCGTCTGCGGCCATCTACAGCGTCTTGGAGCCTATTTCGGAAGACACAGGATTAACGATCGCGGATCTTAATGCTGGGACTGGATATATGTTTCTCTTCTTTGTAAATTACCCTTTTATATTTTATGTTTGACAACTAATCTTGAAATAGGGTTGGGGATGCCTTTTCTGGCAAGCAGTCGCATTACAATGTGGAAAACGACCAGTGTATCTCTTCTCATTATTAGCAACACTTGTGAGTACCTAATGATCTCCCACCAATTTCTTAGAGCTGATCTTAAAGGGAATCATGTTGTGGGTTCCCCACGCCACTACGAATGGAGCATGGATCGGGAGTAAGATTCTCCAAGGCTTCGTTGGAGCACCCATCGAATCATTGTGCGAGATATCCATCACCGATATTTACTTTACCCACGAGAGAGGAACCTATATGGGACTTTATGCGTTCATGCTCGCTGGATCAAACTTCTTGGCCCCGATATTCGTAAGCCGCGAGCCTCAATTTCCTCGCAGAAACAACTGACAGTTCGTAGGCTGGATTTATTAATGACGGACAAGGTAACTTCTTCTTTAATCTTAAATTGTTACCTTCTAATTCTTTATAGGTTGGAAATGGGTCATGTATTGGTGTGCAATCTTCTTGGCGATTGGATTCGTGTTTTGCTTCTTCTTTCTAGAAGAGACCAACTACGATCGAGCCCCATTAGAAATGGTAGAAACGCCAATGGACACTCCCGGAACTTCGACACCAGAAGAGCAGGTACTTCCAACTACGACATTACAGGAAAAGAGTGATACAATAGAGAAGTCACAGCCAAATACAGACACCTCTGACGGAACCACAAGCTATAAAACGAAAACTTACATCCAGAAACTTTCGTTGCTGGACAAAAAGCGACCATTTCGGCTGTTCCAGACGATATATCGACCACTTCTCTTCTTCTCTCTCCCTTCGGTTGTGTACGCTGGCTTTTCATACGGAAGCAATTTAGTCTGGTTCAACGTCCTCAATGGGACGGCGTCACTTATTTTATCGGCACCGCCTTATAATTTTGCTTCCTCAATGGTCGGCGTCTCATATTTTAGCCCTTTGATTGGTGTTGCATGTGGCTCGCTCTACTCTGGATTACTGGGGGATCGCATCGTTCTCTGGCTAGCCCGTCGTAATAAAGGGGTTCTTGAATCTGAGCATAGATTATGGCTGTTCTCCATATCTCTCATCTTGGTTCCTGGATCGCTTATTCTCTGGGGGGTGGGCGCCGCACATCATATCCACTGGTTCGGGCTCATCTTTGCAATGGGTGTTATTGCAGCCTCGAATACTATCGGTATTCAGCTTAGCGTCAGCTATTGTATTGATTCATATAAAGATTTAAGTGGAGAAGCTATGGTCACAGTGATTGTTATTCGAAATACCATGAGCTTTGCAATTGGCTATGGAGTGACACCATGGGTAGTAAATATGGGATATGAGAATGCATTTATCCTAGCGGCATTTGCAGGTCTAGCCCAGGTTTTGACCTTTTTGGCTGTAGTTAAATGGGGCAAAGGTTGGAGAAGAATGACTAAGGAGAGATATTTTAAATTCGTGAAGGAGGCCGCATATTTGGGGGTTTCTCACTAGTTACGTTTGGATCAAAGAAGCGATTATTTAGGCATGAGATTAGATATAAGGGTTTTATGATTAGAACGTTTCTTAAATCCTCAGCTAGACCCTTGAGACCGGAAAACTCTGGTGCGAATTCTGCTATGACATCTTCGAACCCGACCATATCTCCTAGCTTGTTCCGTGCTATTTCGGCATAGGTTCCAAGGTACCGCCACTTCAATTTGCTGGTTTTCGTTGGTCTCACTCTCCTTTTATATAACCGTGAACTTCAAGTAGGTCGATACCCGAAGAGAGCTTCCTAATTTTGTTGAAGTCCGTTAAAAACATATTAATAGGCTCCTTCATCGATTAAGACAGTTCAAACATCTGTCAATACCGAGATCGATTACCTTAAGAAGGTCGAGCCATCGGAAAGGCTGGACATATTAGACGGGTAACCTTCATTTATTGATGCTCCTATTTCATAGAGTGTTGCTCAATTCAGAGACCAAAGCAAGTTCACGTACACTGACCAGTGCTGAAATATTGGAGATCGATACTGCCCTTAAAAATTTCATAGGTAATATAACCCACGAGGATATCCTAGAATGCGTTGTTGAATACCTCCTAGAACTAGAACTGGACGGACATGAAGTTAATCGAGAGAATTTCCCGTTACCAAACTTGCAACATCGCCTGCGCCAGCTGGCCCTTGAGCTTCACTATGGAAAAGTATTTTTTACTATTCGTGGCTTGAATCCAGCAAACTACTCTCTGAAAGACAATGCCATAGTTCTCCTAGGTGTAAGCAGCTACGTTGGCGAACTGGGAGGCAGACAGACAGATGATGGAGACATCTTCGGCATGTAGCCATTCTTTCCAACTCTGGCTCTAAAATCTAAGGCATGCCTCAGGTCACATCAGGAATGCTGTCGAGATGGATATTGACCAGGAGGATCAACCAGTCAAGGGCTCAAATATGAGCACTGCATGTCACTTCTCGTCTGATCAAATTGGCCCCCTACTAAAAGCAATAGCCTTTCACAACGATTCATGCACAGATATTCTTGCTGTGCAAACGAGGGGGTGCGCCAAGATAGGGGGAAACCACCTCATCGCGTCATCCACAAAGATATACAACGAGCTTATGGCGACGAGACCTGATCTCTTGCAGGTTCTAGCGCAGCCAGACTAGCCGCTTAATACGTCAGTACTTGAACACCTTCTCCTTTTCTTCTCTTTTTATAAAAACTAGTTTGATGCAGTCGTCGTAAAACTGCGCCAACTGATATGAGACCTTTCATCTACTACCACAAAGGTCGAGTGATAACCTATATTCTCCCTGATGCTCTCTTTGGATTCAAAAACCTCCCTCGGTCTCATGGAATTCCGATGCCATCTCCATCTCAGATCACGGCATACAATGCAGTCCAGGAACTTGCAGAAAAGCATAAGCTTTCTTTGTCAATTATGCCAGGGGATCTCACCTTTATCAACAACCTCGGTATTCTGCATTCCCGGGAAGCGTTCGGTTGTAGCAGTGGTAACACACACTACCTAGTGCTTCGAAACGATGAATTGGCTTGGGAGCTACCACCGGTCATGCAAACCAGGAACTGCAGGATGTATCATGATGCTGAGATCCAGGAGAACTGGAATCTGGTGTCTCCTCCAAGGCGCAAGTTCCATGTCTATGAGCGCCTTTTGCCATAAATATCAATGTATGGGCTCTGTTATTTCTCTTCTCTTTTGTTTAAGCAGATTATCTGTCAGGCTGAGAGAGTGATATCTTATGATAAAATACTGGTTGATTGTTTTACAATGGCAGGTGTGTCTATAATGTATCGCGAAATTTTGCTGCGAGATCGAAAAGAAAAATCGCTGTGATGAAAAAATATGGTCAAATTCAAGCTGTCAAATACGTTAATCAGTGCCAGAGGGCCAAAAGTAGAGGTAAGTAACCCCATAAAGTGGGATATAATTCCTCCATGGCCATAAAAGGCTGGACGTCCCAAGTCGGGGAGACCCTAAGTCCTCACTGCCATTCCTTCAGTGTCACAATGGATCCAGTTCATAGTGTCGCTGATGCGTTCCTATTTCCTACCGCTATCCATGCACCCGATATCTGGACTGGAAATGAGTCGGTGGAACGCTCAGAGCCTGAATAGTCCTACTCTGTACTCAATCCGGCCGTACGAATAGACAGCCTTGAGTTTATCGCCTCCCCAACTTGGGACATTGATGGCGCAGAGTCAGATGGGCAGCAATTCTGGGCCATTCCACGACTCGCTCGGGGACAACCTCCACGACGCATTGGTGTTTATGTGGGAGGCGTGGGAGAGGCTCGTATTGGTCCATTGGAGCTGCTATCCACCAGTATGGTAACGCTCGTTGCAGCAGGCGATATGATGCGGTTCGCGTTATCACGGCATTTCCTACGGGCCCTGGAGTATTGGAGTGCACGATTTCTTGCTTTCGAAGAGTCGTACATAGGCATGCCATTCGGCTCACAGATCACGATTGATGCTCTCAAAGCAGACATCCGAAGCATGGTGATCGAGCTCGTGCCGGATTACGATCTCGAGCGACAGTGGCTTTCCATTACTACTCTTCAATCAATGCGGAAGCTACTAGACGGAGCTTGGCCCGAAACTATCGATCTTGATCTCGTACGCTTCTATCGTCAGCTACAAGATTCCATCAGTGTTGTTCACATCCCTGACAAGCACAAAGACTTGGCATTTATCTTCAAGTCAATAACATATGATGCAAAGGCGTTGTATCATGAACTCAAAATTCTCTTGACCGTCCACCCCACATGAGCATGTCATCCCCAGGCCAAAGTATATCGTCACGCAAAAAGTGCGCTTCGGAGGAAAACGGGGCATATGCGGCATGATTGTTGAGTACTACTCCAAAGGGACGCTTGACAGGTTCCCCGGTTTGGAGTACGGACCTGCCGCCTCACCACTTCAAGAGCGGCTGCTATAGGCAAAGCAACTGACCCTGGCGCTGATTCATGTTTCCAAATCGCCAGCCGGGTTCTACTGCGACCTTAAACTAAATAATGTGGCTTTGTCAGGCCGACACAACGAGACCCATATCATCTTAATCGACTTCGATCAGCGCACACCCTGGTACTCATGGGCACCCCCGGAAGTTAACTACATCAGTTACATCGAGCGCCTGGGGATTGGAAGTATTGATAAAGCTGTCAGACAAGAATATGCTAAGGTCCTAAGGACCTTAATCCCAGACTGGGAACAAGTGAAAAGGACAACTCGTTACAGGAACAAATTAGATTGCGTGAGCATCGCATGGCTGGTCCTCTCGACTTCAGAACAGGAGGCTGCTATGACATTTATGCTTGGGAAAATACTTTGGTGTATCTTTGAGGGTGTGAAAGTAATTCGTGAGCAGTGTCATTTGAATCGTTTCAGGCTACCGAGAGCACCCCTGTATTTCCTGTCTTCGAGAGAACTCCATTTATGCTAAGAGAATGTATCAAAAGTTGCACGACAGGTGCTCCGGAATGGCAAGACCGTCGACAGCCAATCATCGTACGCGATGGCAGAATGTACTCGCGAGGAAATACTATAATCGAGAAATCAACGCAATCTCCGCAGCAGTCACAGAAACTTTCACGTATCAAGTGGGAGCAGCAAGTTAATGAGGCTAAGAAGTTTATTGAGGCTTATCGTACAGAGACTTAGACGAAGCAATGTGAGGGGATTCTGAAGGTGAGGCCGAGTCTTCAAGACGTTTTGAGTATGATCGAAAAAGTTCAAGAGCAGGCCGAAGCTACTAACTCGGTAGTATTCTGAATAAATATAGGTATGCAGTGGATCAAAGTCTTACTCAATCGTCAACGAAGAGTTTTGCGATCCAAACGAGTGACTTAGCTTCGTCATTGTTTAAATCTGTATCACAAATGTCTGCGATTTGGCTCTCTGTTTTGTCGTTGTTAGCCGTTATTGAAAATTGGAAGTGCTCAATCCACTCACTTCGTTTCACGATGATTTCGGACATCTTCCGGATGTATTGAACGGCCTTGTCATCCAAATGTGCCTTCTCTTGCATGTCTAAAGTCCATGTCTGAGAAAATGGCACCATAGCTTTTAGCACACATCGAAAATGGTACATTAGATTCTTAGCCGACGCCTTCCACTGCGAAATCATGTACTGTTTGACTTTGTCCGCGCTAGCCAGTACATTCTCATCCTACGGTATATTTAGCTAAGTTAGTTTGTCACTCTCAGTTGAGTACTTACGCTTCCAGCATACTTTCGCACAAATTTGATCTGCATCTCATAGACCTCTTCCAATGTGCTCAACATGACCAAGATCGCGAGGAAAATCTCGTACCAGTTTTCCCTTAGGTCCTTTCTACTAAATATGAGTGACTTCAGCCCACTCAAAAGAGGCTTGAGGTTTCGCTCCATGTAACGGATATACAGAGTATCCAGCTGAAAGTCAATTGCTAGAGGAACGAGACGTTTCCCATACTCTTCGAAATTCTCATTGTCAACTGGCAAAATATCAAGCGCATCGTCAGAAGTGATGATTGGCTGTATCTCAGCGATACGGGCAGCGGATTGGATTTTGAGAGCCAGTGAGACTATGGTCTATTGGGCGTGAGTGATGCTGACGTTTCAAGGTATGAGTTGACTCACCTCTCGTGTTTTGGCAAACCTCCTTGCTTCAGCTAATCCAAGGCTCAAGATCTCATCTTTGCTGTCATTGTCAATACTCTTTTCGGCGAAGGGCTGGCACGAGTCGAGATACGCATTGATAGTCTCCTGAATTTTAGATGTGTTGGCATCAAACTGTTCTTGTTAGCTTCGATGCCATATCCACTGCACCTTGGAAGTTTCCTACACAGGCATATGCAGGGAACTTTACGACCATGGTATCGCCGCTTGTTGCCTCATAGGTATTGATCAATATGTTACTTGCATCGGGTATGAAACGACGACAAGTCACTGATAGCGAAGGACTTTGAGACTCGTCTACGAATCCAAACAGAGGAGTTATGGAGATTGTCCGTTTCTGAGGATAGTCAAATGACCAGGCGTATTTGGGCATACTTGAGCATTGCTCGCCCGTTCGTGAATTGCCGGCTCTGAAGGGAAGCACTTTGAGCGTGACTTTCTGGCAAGGTTGTTTGAATATCTTCGCCGTATCTCGAACCTTCAAACAATTCTTGCATGGAATGTTGAGATCGCACTGCCGATCACTGTGAGTCCAATTGCACGGTCAACGTGTCGACAGAGACATAGGGGCCTACCTTCATTCGATAAAGGCGACAACGGAGACAGGCTCCTTCTAGCCGCACCCGCTTGACTCTCTCGCGCTCTTCACTGTTGAACCTCCTGCGCTTATGGCTTACTCCAAGTGGAACTTCTGGCACAACCTGTGAATTTGGAGCGGAACATGACTCGGTTAGCGGGTTGACGAGCGAGTTTGTCTGGTTGCAACCGATGTTCAATTCAAGGCTCCGCTTCGAGCTGCACAGCATGGCTGTATTCACACCGATAGAACCTGTGTTCTGGGACCTCATATTGAAAGGCACATTGGGTCCCTGCTCACGCTGCTGTATCTAGGAAGGCATTGAAGTCCAGGCAGCTGAAGTCGCCGTTGAAGATATCCGCATCAAAGAGTTCCTGTTGATTGATCTCATTACTGAGCAATACCTCGTGATCAAGCTGGATACTGGGCTGCCCTAGGTGACAGTCAGTCATCGTCCCCGGTTCTCTATACATTCTCAGTGTTCACATGACAAACCTTGGATGCCTCTGCTCCCCGCATATGCAGTAGAACTAGATAAAGTTTCTGGTAAAGTTTCTTCATCCCAATTCAGCATATCAAACGGCTGGTTTGGCTGTATAGCTGACCACGGCTCTTCGGAATGAGAGGGGCAGGAAGAGCTGGTATTAAACGGAAGGATCTGATCATCCGACATGGTGTCACCTGGTGATGGCAAATCTGGTGGTGTATGCATGGAAATGACATTTGCTCATTACTGTCCTGTTTTGTTGTGCCCAGAATAAGGCTATAAGGTGGTAAGGCGCCAACGACCGGTCAGTTTTGAGATACTGCATAAGCGCAAAAGGGCCGCCTTGATAAGGCTCAGGCCTCTCCAAATGGTATAAGAATAATTCGTGTCAACGGATAGTATTATAATCATTCACCTTTCTTCACTCAACATTCTCCTCGTCGATTTCCTGCTCTAACGCTCCGCCCACGATGCTTTTGCCGTCACCCCCAGCATTCAGGTCACTTAGCATCGCCTCGCCAGACGATATTCTTCGCCTTGGAATCATTGCAACCGCGGGATTCAGATATGCCGAACAATTTGTCTGGGAGCGCCCGTATCATGCCCAGTACCCCCAGGACACGTTGAATTTCTTCCGCAGGGAGATTTCGGAATTCATCAAAAGCCCGAAGCATATTGTCCTGGTGGCCAAAGATCGATACGAGCCTGATGAGAACTCCAAAACTGAGGCTGTCATACCCGAGGACAACGGATGGGAGCCACCGGCAGAAGGGAAGGAAGTGATCGTGGGTTTGGCGATCTGGAAGCTTGAGGAGGGCTCTAAACGCGTGGGGCACTTTCAAAATCCTAGAGGTAAAATTTCAAGGGCTGATGATATCTGCAACGAGGCTAAATATTCTCATAGGAAGCTGTTGATCTTACTACCTGTTTGTATAGCTGTACAGGGATTACTTGCCTCACGAGTGTATTATTCCTTTTTCATATATGATTCAAGATTGTTTTACTTGTGAGTTCCTCAATCAAGTCTCATTCATTCAATTCATTCATTGAGAAAACCTCGACGAAAAGTCGAACAGAAGCTATCCAGATGTGCCTGAATCGCAACATCGAGATGAAAACAAGGAGCGTGTAGCAAAGATTATTCCTGTAGCTGAGGCCGCGGAGAAGAAGTACGTACCCGCCAGCGTCACACAGTTCAGCCTAACAAGCCAGCAGGTATCTGAGCGGTCTTTCGACTATGGAGCGAACCGTTGTACACCCTGCTTATTGGCACCGCTCACATTGGACTGTTCTCACCAATTGGGGACTAAGACTCGCAGATGTCGATCACGTAAATCAGGGCGTTCTCGCTTCAACTATGGGTGCTGCGCTGTTCAAGCACGCCGGGTTTGATTATCTTGACACATACCACGTGGAGGGCGATGAAAAAGATCCTAAGGGCTTTTCATTTGAAGTCCTAGAATATAATACTAGAACAGGATTAGAATAAGGTTATCATTTTATCATAGAAATACACACCACTATTTCTATACGACATTATTTAAGTATAAGTACCCTTCAACTTTTCTTCTATGACACATTTGCAATAGCCTGGAATACCTAGCGAAGATTTAATTAAGGTACAAGAGGGTGTACTAGGATTTAGTCCTATAATATCGACATTTTTTGCCCTAATTTATAAGCTCCTACTATTCTAAGTAAGTTATTATATTTTAAACATAATATAACTATATTTTTTTCCGGTAGATTTTAGGCACCTCTTTTCGACTTATCTTAGGTACTTAGACCCTCTTTTAGCTCTACCCCCAGCCTGGCAGAAAAAAATAACTTATAATAACTAGAATAGACTAATTAAAGAGCGGAGGAGGTTTTTAGCCAAAGAGGGTCTTAGAGAAAATAGTGCGAAAATCGATAATTTCCCCCTTTAATATTATACTTCTACCCTAAGAACTTGTGGTTAAGCCAACTTAGGGTTAAATATATAATAACTTAAAATATAGGATATTCTAACTAGTTATATAGATACTTGCCAGTTTATATTACTTCCCTTCCTCCAATCCTGCATTTATATTTCTTCGTCTTTTGCGATACTGCAGCGTGATTTTTAAACTCGGCCATTTGAAGTGAATTACAAAAATATGATTATAAGAGTGTAGGTAATTATATGGGATATAAGGGATTTGGAAGTGATGCTGTAGATGAAGAGGGGAATCTGGATAGGAATGAATTTTATACTGTTTGTTTGAACCATCTACCATTTTAACCCGGAAGATATTTAGAAAGGAGCTGATGAGAAAAATATCTAGATACCAAAGGACGACCTTTTAGGGATTTCCAAAATGCAATTGAAACACCCCCAAGTCATTTGGGACCACGCAGCATTGATAAGACAATACATTGAACTCTCGCATACACTCTGTCTCCAACTCCTTACACACCTAGAAAAACATCTTGAACTTCCGCCAGCGACACTCACAAACCTCCATATCCAATCCCGCCCATCAGGGAACCAGGTTTGGATTATAAAATCGCCTCCCCAACCACCCTCTGATTCCCGTACCGCTTTGGGGAAACATACAGATTTTGGATCGTTAACAATTCTTTTCAATCGACTTGGTGGTCTCCAAATATTACCTCCGCCATCATTGGTAGCTCCAGGAAAGGAGCCAGAATGGACTTATGTCAAACCATTACCAGGGCATTGTATTGTCAACCTCGGGGATGCGATGACGAAATTTACAAAGGGGTTATTGAGAAGTAATATTCACAGAGTTGTTGCGCCACCTGGCGAACAAGCTAGGTTGGTGAGGTGGAGTTTGGTGTACTTCCTCAGGCCGAATGATGATGTTGTTTTGGAGGGGTTAAAAGGAGGAATCCTTAATAAAGTCCAGGGGGTTGAAGAAGGGCAGGTGCTGACGGCTAAGGAATGGGTTGAATTGCAAGCAATGAGGTTACGGAAAGTCAAATTAGAGATGGGAGTTGATGAAAGAAGAGAAATGTGGCAGGCAAGTGGAAGGGGTAAATAATAATGTTCAATTTAATACGCTAGCTAAGTGTTCGTGTCCATCTTTCCAATCAATTAAGGCTGTGTGCTCAATCTGTAATGGTGGAGTGCTAATCCAAAAGCAACGAATGTGTGGAATAGGACCTAACTTTCATGGTCCATGAATATATATTGTTATGTGAGTAGCCCCTAGTCAAATTCAATGAGCACCTTCAAAGCCTCATTCTTTGCAGCCGCGCCAAAAGTGCCATAAGCCTCTTCCATCTGATCAAACTTAAATGCTACATAGGGGGATTAATCAGTGTCATGAAGCAGGGGGCAATGACTTACTATGCGTGATTAATTTTGCGGGATCAATTTTCCCAGAAAGGGCTAGTTTCAATAACATTGGGGTCGTGACAGTGTCTACTAAACGAGTGGTGATTGCTGTATAGTGTTAGCTCCACTGTGGAGGGTAGTCTTGGAAGAACTTACCAATATTTTGCGCCCAGAGGCTTTCAAGGTGCAGATCTACTTTTGTCCCATGTACACCTACATTGGCAAGGACGCCACCGGGAGCAATCAGATTTTGACAAAGCTGAAAAGTCTGAGGAATTCCAACTGCTTCAATAACAGTATCACATCCTTTGCCATCGGTAAGGCCCTTGACTATCTCCTCAGCCTTTCCATCAGAAGGATCAATCGTATAGTGCGCTCCCATCTCTTTTGCAACACGGAGACGATTCTGATCCATATCAATCATTATTATCAAAGATGGCGAGTAGAGTTGACAAGTTATCATAGCCGCAAGCCCGACTGGTCCACCACCGACAATTACGACTGTTGATCCTGGTTCGACTTTCCCATTCAGGACCCCACACTCGAGACCGGTGGGATAGATGTCACTCAGCATTACCAATGCAGCTTCGTCGGCCTGAGCAGGGATTGGGTAGAGTGAGGAATCGGCATGAGGAATCCGAACGTACTCGGCTTGTGTACCATCAATTGTGTTGCCGAGGATCCAGCCTGTTTTTGTCAGTACTTCCCCTAGTTGTCTGGACGTAAAGTGGTGAGAACTCTAGCAACAGTGCCAGGATCCAATCACGCAAGTCATAAAGATAGGCTCAACATACCTCCAGTCTTGCAATGTGAATACATGCCTCGTCGGCAATACTCACAACTTGCACAAGAGCAAATACAAGATATCAGGACATGCTCTCCCTTCTTGAACCCGCGGACAGAATCTCCAAGCTCCTCAACGATGCCCACTCCTTCATGCCCGAGGATAGTCCCCGGAGCACAGGTAGCTACATCTCCCTTCCGAATGTGCAGATCCGTTCCACAGATTGTTGACTTGGTCAATTTAATGATGGCATCAGAAGGTAGAGCGATCTTTGGTCTTGGACGTTCCTCGAGCTTGACCGAGCCTACTCCTGCGTAAACAAGTGCCTTCATGATCGGATGGGATGCTGGCCGTGGTGAGAAGGAAGCCCGGCGTATCTCCGATCGAAGTACTCGACCATTGGAAAGCCTGCGAGCGGTCCTGATGGTGGTATTCATGGTTTATATGCCGCGAGGAGGTGGCAAGCTGGGGGAAGAGCTGACAATGCTGGGAAGCAGTGAACGCCTAGAAGCCATCGAGAGCTGAGTATTGGGGGGACAATCTGGGGCCAGACGAGTTCCCGGAATGCGGGGAGGCATCTTGTTGGACAATGCTTCGTGAGGGGAAGTGCAGGTGGCATCATGGTGGGTCGAGAGAATCACCCCAGGCGGATCAGAGCATCCATGAAGCTACAAAGCCAGCGTCCAGACACGCCAGGCTGAGTGAGATCCAGAGATCACGTGGATGTCTTTCCCCATTGCCGAGGTGTTTATTTGTCAGCAGTTCAGGATATCTTATAAGTGACGTCGGCTTGGTCCCAGAGGCAGAGCCACTTTATCCTCTACGAGTTCATTTGATCACCAAGAGCGATATCCAAGAGTGATATCCAAGAGTCGTATTCAATTACATTTTCTAAGAGTTTTTAAAAATATATATTAAATCTATTCAAGAGAGTTTAAGACCTATACGTTTCTTCAGAGTCGTCTCCAAGAGTGATCTCCAAGAGTAATATCCAGGAGTGATATTCCCTAATTCCCTAAAGTCGTTGTCTACCATCTTCTGGGACTATGAGACCTTCCCGCTACTGGTTTACAACACCACCCTTGTTTTATCTTCCCATCATGGCGTTGCTCATGTTGGAATTCACTGTTAAGCCTCACGGCAGTCGGAACATAAGAGCACCCATCTTTTCAGCCCAACAAGCTCATGACTTCCCGGCAGGACATGAGGTGGTTTCATGGAGGGATCAGCAAATCCTTCGAGCTGCAGCCTCGACACGTTCTGTCTGCTGAGTGGACGCAACGGGTCCGCCCTCAGCCTCAGTCAGGCCGTGGCGTTGGAATTGTCTTTTGATTTGCAGCGCCGAGAGGAGGCTGCATCGGTTGGGAATCGCTTCCAAGACTAGTTCCGCATCACAATCGTCTGTCATTGGCTGCTCACTTCCTCATTCTTTATTTAACCACATCTTGTCCCATGCAAAAAGAGACGGTACAAAGTTGCTCCAACTGCCAAGAACCCAATATTGCTGGGAGCACGAGGTGTGCTTGGGATTGTTTCGACTCACAAGTCTTTCCACCTAACCCTTCGCTCTGGTGAAAAACTCGCAACGATGTTTGAAGGATTCTAGGACGTACAACTTTCTGAGAATTTTGCAGACCATAATTTCTCCCGTAGAATTTCCTACATTTTACTCCATCTTGAGTAGTCTGAATTTCCAAGGACCACCCACCTGGTCACCGACTTGACTGATCTCCACAAGGATTAAGAATCTTACTTTTTAGATTAACTAGGCCCATCTGCATGCGCTGTGGGGAGTCCTTATCCTCGTTTTATTAGCTGGGTTAAGTCCTTCCCATGAAATGGTATAACCCCCGTGAGGCATCCCACTTCGATTTTCTCTTGAGCGCAGCCTTACTATCCGACTTAGATATAATTGTGCCATTCCTGCACCATTAGATCTCCTAGTCTCGATATTACATCACCATGACACTCCTTTTTACATTAGTATTGTCTGCTTGTTTCCTTTTCCCGGGCCTCTCTGTGTCCGAAGACATTAGTGGAATTGCTGCCCGAGCAGAGCTGCTTCCAGATGCCCTTTTGGTGCCACAGAGGAATGGTACAGAGCAGGACCTTGCTGATTCACCACAACTTAATGGCAGAGCATTGATTGATTCATGGATGCAAAAGCGTGCTTGTAGCGCTGGATATTCTGCTTGTGTTGGTAAGTATATCCCATATTCCATTCATTCATATATTTTGTATTGTTAAGCCTTTCTCCGAGATTTCTTTCTATGCCACAGTCTTAAAGTAATAAGTAATTGGTGACATCCAACGATAATGAGGCTCAGCTATGTCACATCCTCTCACGTTTTAACAATGGAAGATATGCTAACTATCTAGATTGGGGATGTTGTCCAACGGGAGATCTATGTTGTGGCATTGGATGCTGCAATCCAGGAAGAAAATGTTGTACCAACTCAGGCGGTTGCGCTGAACAAGATGAGACTTGCTGCTCATTAGGCGTTTGCCCAGCTGGTCATGGGTAGGTTTCCTTTGAAGACTTATTTTGCCTCATAGACTAAAACAAGTATAGCTGCTGCACTCCTGGCAATTGCTATCCACTTGGTAAGATCTAAATCCCGAACACCAGCAACTTTCTCTCTTTATTCGAGGCGACAAGCTATTAGTCCTACCCTTACCCACTCTCACCCGTAGATGAAGGACTTACTAACTGTGAGGAAACAGGCGGCGAATGCTGTAGTACAGGACTGTCATGCAGTGCTGGGAATGTATGCGTCTTAGTGAGTGGTATTCAAAAATGCTGCACAGACGTCTCGTGTACCGCCTATGTCGCCGATTCTGGAGCAACAGTCACAGCTGGCGGTGGCGTGAAAACCTCATCACTATTCACGGCTTTGACTACCGCTACAACTACCGCTACTCACACTTCAGCAACAACCGTTCACTTGACTGCAACTGCTAACCACGTGTGGTACTCCTACACACTCACCTGGTTTGTTTCTCTTCCACTCCTCATAAATAGATTGCTAATTTTTCCAAGGTGGTATTACTCTTATTACTTCACAGTCTCGACCAATAGGCCACTCAGTACCACGATAACCCTCACAACATATACCACAATCACAACCACTATTGTGACCTCTATCTACGAAACAGATTCGGTTGTCGCCGCAGCGAGCTTTAGCGCATTTTCTGCTACGTTTTCTACTCCAACACCAGCCGCAGCTACTTCCGTGCTGGGAGCTACCTTGACACCTGCTAGCCAAACCAGCAGCACCAGCTCGGCGGCAGCTACAACAAAGGCGGTCTCAAGTTCTACTACCATTTCGAGTAGCCCTGCTGGAGGTGCAGCATCCAGAGGAGCTGAAGCATTGTTTGGAGTAGGATCATGGATGGGAATGATCTTTGCTATTGGAGGATTAATGATATGGTTGTAAGGAATAAGGGACAATTAGTTAGAAGCCTGGTTATGTAATGATTCTTCGAATTTGCCACCCTTTCTGTAAGGTAATATTTAGTTGATAATAGGAGTAATTCTCTAGCAATACAGGGGGTAGAAGATCTCAAGTATGAGTGTAATACAGTTGAGATGTAACAGAGATTGACCAGCACTTGGATTCAATAATATATCTCAAGTTCCCTCAATATTAGGTCTTGTAATAAGCTCTCAAGAAGAATTTTTCCATATCTTCATACACTATGTTCTACCTTTCCAAAGAGCGAGCTTCTCTCCTGATGCCTTTAGTAGCCGACATCCTCGTACTACAATTGGCAGAAGCTTAAACTTGCGTCTACCCTTTAGCTGCGTTCTATTTCCTTTTTATCGACATTCAAACGTTTTCAAAATTAAATTTCTAGACAAAGGCCAGCGGCCAATCCTGCCTGCACCCAATCCTTTGCCCAACGAGCCAGCTTACTAAAGCTACCCGCTCGTCCCTTTCCCTGTTAATATCCATACATTCAATTCAGGATCCTCCATAAGAGCATGATCTATTGCTAATCCCTCGTTTTCCAGCAAACACGTGTTTCAGCAGCCAAGCCTCACTGGCTTCAAGTACCGGAGCTTCCACAGCGTTCCTGCAGATCCCCGCATCTACCCCACCTTTCACACTGGCATCCTCCAATGTTTACACTTCAAACCCTCGAGAGGCACAGAAGAGGCAGCTAATTCTCATGTTTGAATGAATGGGCATTCCGCATAGTAAAGCAGCGTGCTTAGCACAATTTTTCTGTTATCGCATCTTCCAGAGGTAGCCAGTTGGATGGCTTAATGAACGCCATGTGCAACAAGCGATTGCAAACCTATGGAGCTTTAGGAAGGTATACAAAATATCCAGGGTGCATCTATGCGTGTCTTTGAAGAGGATGGAGACTCCATAGAGTGCTGCTGCACATGTTTGATGCCGCTATATTCCAATTCTGCTACATCTGTACCTTTCTGCGTCATACCAGGTAATACACAAATCACTTCTCAAAAGCTCTGCGACAAGCATCGAAACATTTCTTTTAGTTTTAATCCAGTAAAATAGCAGTATGTCCATACGCAGAGCAGTCCTAGGAAGTCTTTCTCCGAAGAAGGGCGGCAAGTAAACGGAGTAGTCACAACCATGAAAAATGAAAGTAGAGATAAAATCACGAATTCGGTTACCAACCCATAAAAATCCCTGCCCTGCAGTTGACTCCCGAATTTCCTATCTATTTCACCCTGTTACCACTCCACGTGTATGAAAATCTTCGAGGAGTGACAGGTAAGGCCCCGGAAAGCTAGTATGAAGGACAGCATATAAGCAGGAAGCCATTCGGCTCTACTTTTTCCTTTCGGTTGTCAAGTCAATTCTTCAAAATGGTTGGCATCAAAATTGCTTCAGTCCTGGCTTTCTCCAGCATCGCACTGGCTGCTCCACAGGCAATTGGATACAAAGGCGACTGGAAGTCCAAAATTAAGAATGTAGTTATTCTCGTTGAGGAAAACAGATCATTCGACACCTTTGCTGGTGGTCTTGAGTATAACAAAGATATTGATGGTCTACTTCACCATAATTACTGCAATTCTATGTAGGGCTTATTCGAAACGATAATTTGAATTTTGGAGCTGATATTATCAGGAACTCGTCGGATCCTGCTCAACATGACGATGTTTGTGCCGGACCCCGTGCCCATGATGTTGCACCAGATGACCCAAATCACAGTATCAGCGGCGTCAATATGCAAAGTAAGCTTGCTTTCCTTTGAACATATTTTGTTCTAACATTTTCAGTTTTCAGCACTTTCCATCCCAATGAAACTCTGGCGGGAACCCCTTCTCAACGTGAGAACATGCGTGGCTTTGTCACTGAACAATCTATCACCTTCTCCACCCTCAACAAAACTCGAGCTGCGGAGGCGATCAACTATTACACCCCTTCTCAAATCCCTGTTTTCAACGCTCTTGCAGAGAACTTTGTTCTTTTTGATAGATGGTTTGCATCAGTCCCCGGTCCCACAAATCCCAACCGCGCCTATCTCACCAGCGGAACTTCCAACGGTCACGGAAAAAACGATGTTGCTTTCCTCGTTTATGGGCTCCCCCAAAAGTCGATCTTCCAGCAATTATCAGAACATAACATTACCTGGATGAACTATCAAAACAGCACCGGCTCTGGATTCAATCCCGACGCAGCGTTTTATAACTGGACTAAGCAATCAGGAACTTATCTCACAAATATCACTCCCTTGGAACAATTCTACATCGATGCCGCTGCTGGAACATTACCACAATTCACATACATCAATCCAGAATGCTGCTCTTACCAATCATTCCATCCACCTTCTCCAATCTCTCTTGGAGAAGTCTTTATCAAAGGAATCTATGAGGCAATTCGCAACTCTCCCCAATGGGAAGAAACTCTTTTCATCCTTACATTCGACGAGCATGGAGGTTTTGGGGATCATGTTCCACCACCCGTCAACGTCCCATCAGGAACCGATATCCTCTATCACGAAACTGCCCACGATGGCCTCGACATTACATTCGACTTCAAGCGTCTAGGTGTTCGGGTTCCCACTCTTCTTATCAGTCCCTGGGTCGGGAAAGGAAAGATAGAAAAGAAGCCGAGAAAGGGAGATGCTGGTGAAGAATATTCACATACCAGTATTTTGAAGTTGTTGAATGGTCTTTGGGGATTGGAAAGTTTAACGGATAGAGTAGAGTGGAGTAGTAGTTTTGAGCATTTGATAACTGATAATCTAAGGACGGATACACCTGCTACCTTACCGTAGCCCTTTGGGTACTAAGGTGGGTGATCGAACGTTGTGGTAGCCATTAGAGGAAGAGATTGTAGAAGCAGACGCTTGTTGCTAGCGGAAGTAGGCTAGAATCTTAACCTAGCGCTCATAAATCTCCAATCATACTACTCTTTCTTAGTATTAAAACAATCAAGATAATAACTTGAAGAGCATAATAAATTAGATTAAATGTTTACACAGCAATATTCTTCTCGGTGTTTACCAGCTTCTTACGTTCTAGGAAAGTTTTTATTTAAGAGCTCAAATCTTGTGAGATGATGTATATACTCGAGCTATCTCGATTAATTAATAAACGAAAGTTTCATGGTAGATACTTAAAACCCCAGAAAGTGCAGAGAGTAATTTTCGTTCCAATTTAATTATCAGCATTTAATATTTGCTTTCAATACCTACTTCGAACGGGTTTTTGGATGATCTTTGAATCCTTGACAATAAATACTCAATTTGGCAATGTCAGTCTTGGATATTAGAACATTTATATGTCCTAACTTGGCAGTTATCTCAAAAAAAAAGCAAGCTCGTTCGCGTTCTGAAATCCTACCAAAGTCGGCCACCACCAACTTCAGGTAAAAATAACTACGATAGAGTTAGGGTTTAGCTCTAATACTAAAGCAAGAGCCTTCACGATGAAATCGTGTATATTATTGTTGAAGCCTTGCTCACATCCATCGCAACATCACTTCGAAATTTTCGGCTCGGCTTCTCCCTAAAACAACACAGACTAAAAGTATGTAGCGATTATTATGGCTAGATCGCCACGGGAGAATTCATTCCAGCTAATAGCTTCGTAGGATATCAATAGTTCATGGTATCTAGCAAGGACTTCATTGACGTCATCAGAAAACTTGCACATGACCAAATTTGTGACCAAAGGTTCCGCTTTTAGACAAACAATGCCGTGAACAGTCTTAAATATTAGAGAGTTTCCCGCTCAACTTTCACATGACCAACGAAAATAAAAGAAATATGAAATATCGAAGTCCGGAGCATACCACTTTTCACTCCCAAGAACACCATTACTGATATTTCAGGTCTCAGGAACGAGGTATGAAAAGTTCCCCTTGAGCTTGCTTAGGACGCCATAACAAAATTTCTATGGTAACCACTTACACAGCTATTATTCACGCTACCCGGATCTTCTCGTATCTAGCCAACCAACTAAACTACATCCGAATAATAACCTTCCTCGAAATGGTAAGATGTCATGACCCGTACTCCCGCTGTCCCGGCTCTTTGAAGTATGAAACGAAGCTAAAAAGGTCCAAAAATAAAAGCGGAGGGGGACACTAACAACCAAATGTGGAGCGGGGAAAATACATGATTTCTAGTCACTTAACCCGCTTTGTGAGGGGGTGTTGCGTAATGATGTTTCTGCTTACTTCGGGAGTGGGATGTCGATCACGACGGAATTATTTTCACGTGCGACAGAAGGGAGTGAAACGACACCCAATATCGATAGTCCTATGTGGTTTTGACAGGTATTATTAGAAATTGTGATCTACAGTGATAGTAAGGGGTATGAATGCAGATCGGAGCTATATGCGTACAGCCTAAATCCCACCAAATAAATTATTCCAGCGAGAGTCTAGGAGTAAGTAGCACAGCGAAGGCAAAGTTATTGTTTAATTTATGTTGTATGATTTTTGTTTCTAGTTACTTTGAATATTTTTCCTAACTATTATTTATGTAGGCTCTAGGTTCAGATGTCTAATTGAAGCCCTTTTACCCATTATTTCATTCCATGATGATCATTCCAAGCCAGCCATGCAATAAATTCTATCCCTAATATTTTCACGAAACGAGCCAATATATTATTCACAACGTAACCCCCCTCTCAAACTCTCCTTTATTTTACAACAAAAGGAGAACAGCAATGGCACCGAGAGCGAGGGTTGCGAAGGAGCCCTTGAGCGCGTCACCAGAATTAACTGGAACAAGAGTAGTGGTGGCGTTGGCAACACTAGTGCCAGTTTCTTGTGCGACACCAGCCGAAGTAGCTTGGATCTGTCCGTCAGAGATCTGCGAAACTGGAGCAGCAGCTGAAGTTGCCTGGATTTGCCCATCAGAGATTTGGGAGACTGGGGCAGCTACTGAGGTTGCTTGGATCTGTCCGTCAGAAATCTGTGAAACTGGAGCGGCAGCAGAAGTAGCTTGAATTTGTCCATCTGAGATCTGAGAAACCGGAGCAGCAATCGAGGTTGCCTGGATTTGTCCATCAGAGATTTGGGAGACAGGAGCAGCAGCCGTGGTGGCTTGAATCTGTCCATCAGAGATTTGGGACACCGGGACACTGGTTGGGCCTTGAATCTGGCCATCTGTGATCTGAGAAACTGGAACGGGGTAGGCAGTCGTGGCCTGGGGTTGACCATCCGAGATCTGGGCGACACCAGAGGTTGCGGTAGCCTTGCCAGCAACGGGGCTGGAGGAGCCAGCGCATGGGATGATGTTGAGGTAGATAGGTTCGCATTGAGGAGCCCAATTGCGGTCGTACAGGTTGTAGAAATTACCGCTCAAACATTCGTAAAAGAGGGCAGAGGGTCCAAGAGCCAGGGAAGAGTTGGGGAGAATAGAGAATCCAGCGGTATAAATAGCTCCAGCCTGAGGAGGGGCATCGAACTGGAATTGATAGTTTGATGCGATATACCCAGTTCGGCTTTGGGAATCCGTTAGGACGCTATTGGCGAGTTTGAGGGTGAGGATACCTGGTTGACCGCAGGTTGTTGCTTGTCGCTGGGGGAGTAATTAACATTTATAAACATACGAGATTAAATGAAACAAACCTTGGTGATATCACGCTTAGTGACGGGGCTTGAGGCGTTGATCACGGTGATCTCAAATTGTCCATCGTAAGATGTAACCGCCCCAGATGGGATGGCACCAGAAGGAGCAATGGATTGGGTGACGCCTTGAGGGGCTGCGGCGACAGCTGCGGCCAAAGAAGCGAGAGCGAGTGTGGTCTTCATTTTAAAAATATGGAAAGCGAATGTATGCTGGAAAAATGCAGAGAGAAAAGAAAGCAATGCAGTTTAAGTAGTTGAAGATGGAAAGAGGAAGAAAGAAAGAGGCAGGTATAATAAGTAGGTGGCTGAAACGACTACCATCCCTAGAGAGACACTACTGTGAAGACTCTAACCCTTGTAAAATGGTGGCCCTGTGGGGGGTTTTGGTGCGTGGTAACTAGGTCAACACTCCTGAGAACCCATTGGCGAACCTGCATCCGGCCTATCAGAGGTTGTATGAGTCAGATATGGTGGGACTAAAAGCACCCTTCATAGCAGAAATCACCGGATTATGTTGGGAATCCAGGCGTCCAGCAGCTAATCAGAAAATAGGTGGTGGTGGGGAGGCATGACTGCAGCTAAGACTGACTGCTTAGGCCGGATGGCGAGACAACCGCATCCTGGCCAAATTAGCGTCTGTCTTGTAAAAGGGGAGGTTGACAACAGGAATACGAAGGTCTGGAGATCATAGACTTGGTGGTATCCTGAGGTCTGCAAAGAGCACCCGAGTCTATAAAGGGACCATAAATGGCAATTGTAAGCTTGAGGCAGGGAAGCAAAATTTGATAGATGAGATGATGGTACTCTGTAGGCCATGCAATAGCAGGCATTTAGTAGGCGGATAAAAGGGATGGTTCGCCAGGGGAGAGAGAGCCGGACGAGATACCAATAATGGATCTCTTCTGGACGTGGAGTGTGTGATGCTAAGCCACGGTTTTCAGTAGTTCCGCATGCCCTAGTAAGTAACCTAGCTTGTAGTGAGCTGACTATTTGATCCGGCATTTGTCATCTTCTACAGAATAGCAAGAGTCGTTTCTCAGCGCGAAATAAATCCGTGGTTGGGTGATGGTCCTCGATTCGAGCGAGGTTGATATGTGTGGCGCAGGTGGCAACCGATGCTCCGTGACCTCTATCACGACTGGTCTTTCCACTCATCCACCATAATTCACTAGCACTCGCTCGACACCAGCTCTAGTTTAATATGTTTTTCTTCTTCGCATTTCTGCGGACCTCAGACGTACAGACGTACAAAATACGCCAATGCACGGCCTTGCCTTATTGTTAGGGCAGTGTCAAGCTCGATCCTTTGCGGGGTCGCGGGATTAACCCCAGGGCGAGTTCATATCGCAGCCCAAGCAGTACTTCCACCCCAGGCCCGCGACATCTATCTGCTCTTTGTCCCTCCTTGCAGATTTATTTTCAGCTCCTCCTCGCCAGTATGTCGACTTCATGCACCACCAAAGGCCTAGATGTTTCTCGGTGGATATATGGCTGAGATTCGCTGACGTCGTCGGGTGGTCCAAGGCTTCTCGATACGAGGGAGATCAGCAAAAAGCTTCGCAGCCCTTGCCTATCGCATTCCTCGTGGAATGTACCCCCAACCCCGGGGTTCTCTTTTGAACATCTAGACAGACTCTCATTGCTATCTCAACTCACAAGGAGAAGAAACTAATCAAGATAGAACTCGACCGAGAAATACTTCGAAGCTCAACAAGCCTAGCAAGACAAGAAACTGCCAGCGGCACAAGAGCAGGATCAAAATCAAAATCAGAGCGACATCAACTGTCCTGTCCTAACAGAATATGCGAAGGCGATGAGGACAGTCAGGCCCGATCGAAAGGCACGTATCTTTGCCAGCAGCAAGTCGACCCCTCGATTATATCCTCCACAGCATCGACACCGGACCCGACGGCCCTATATTACCCCGCAACCTCAGTCTATCTCCTCTCCCTCTCCCCCATACCCATTTCGACGCTATCGAAAGAAAGCTTGCAGACGACCTAGGCATACCATATATTGCGTAGAAATTTGACGAGGATATGGTCTGGATCTGTTGAAGGGTACATCTGCCTTGGATAGCAATACTTTCGCGTGCATCAATAATCTGCGGTTCAATGCCTGCGAGCGGCCAGTTGGAGTAGAAGTATATTTAAATGCGGACCCAGAACCAACACTCAACGCCCCAAACGTGGAATTCATTGATACCTTAAGTTGTCTGGTTGTTCGTGGGTATATGGATATTTGGCAGCGATGTCGTACACATCTTTGAAAGGGTGGGCAATTAACAAGCAAGGCAGATATAATTCTGTTACTTACATATTCGTCTCGCAATCTCGGGTGAGATGGGGTCGAGAATTAGTAAACTTCTATGTCCATAGTTCCTGTTAAATTATCTCGTTACTGCCATCTAAAACTTCAGAGCCATATTTCCATCATGAAAACGCCCCTAGCGAAAGCGGGTTTCCCAACCGGGGAGACCGGTAAATGTGTTCTTTAAACCCATGCTTCCTATGTTGCCACTAATGTAATTCTACAATCGTACGTCTCTTCTCACAACGCTCATAAAGATAGAAGAACCATCGGAGAAAATTAATAAAAAGTAATTTCAAACCTAACCTCGCTTTTTACCTCAGAGAGCGCTTTCATATTCATTCGCAGAAACCCTCGAGGAAAACACAAACTTAGTTATATAACTATAAGCTACTATATACTTAAAGTATAATACTATAGCTATAAAGTAATATACTAACTAGAATTAAGAATATAATAATTAGGCTGCGTCCTATACGACGCGGAGTGACTAGTGTTCTTAGGTCATAATTCATACCGGTAATTGTACCGACAACTATAAATCAAGAATAACATAATCAGGCTATGTCCTATATGAACACGGAGTCCTTAGTTCCCCCATTTTACCACTAACCCCCCCTGGTACAGTAGACCCACACTATTTCCTTATAAAAAAACGATAATAATGATGATATTATCCAAAGGGAATAGAATAATAAGGAAACTAATAACCCTTCCTCTTTAAACAAAGATTATTATTATCACCATCTCTATTATTACCATCATTCATATTCCCACCGAGCATCAAAACTAAAAAACAACCCTCCCTTTCAATTTTTCTAACCCTTAAAATATACATCCCATTTCCATCCCATCCCACTCTTAAAAAATTTCCAAAAGCGAAAATTCCACTTTCTTTCCCTCCCTAATCCTCACTTGACTGCCGATCTCACTCATATCGATCGGTTTCGAGATTTGAGGGTACCCAAGAACTCTAAAGCCTGCGCGAGATATTTATACCTTGCGAAATATCTACCTTTCCCTTTCCCTTAATTTTTTATAGAAAGAGTGATTTGTTTATTTATCTTTATGATTAATAATTTCCATGAGAAGAAGAAGAAGAAGAAGAAGAAGAGTGATAACTATTACGATATTTTTTCTATTGATATAAAATAAGCTTTTCTAGGTTTAAAAGAAGGTTACTTATTTACTTACTTTAAAAATCCATCTCTAAACTCGATAGAAGCCCTATTATAAGTCACCATAAACAAAAGACTCGAATCGCATCTTCCTTTCTGGACATTTTAAACGTTAGGAACTTATGGATTTTTAAATTTAGGACATTAAAGGCTCGATTGTTATACGGTTGGAGTTTTTTTGGGGGGGGTTCTAGAGTGAAAGTCGGATATTGGAATATTGCTACGTAGTAATAGTCTGGTGAAAATATCTTTGCCATGGAAGGAAGAGGTTGATGAGATTCGTAGAGATAATGAGATTAAAATAACACTCTTAACAGACGAGACACATGTATAAAAGCATTTATTAAGTTAAATAACCATGAATGAATTGTCTAGATAAGCAAGCTACCAAATATAATCCCGGCAAGCAAACACCCATCTTTTAAGCCCAAGCCATCCATCTATTGGAAAATAGGAAGACACCCGAAGTAGATCAAAGGATCGTTAAATCTCAGATTCCTGTCCAAAGAATCAATCTGCTTAATCTCGTCCTCGGTTAAATCGAATCCCTTGGCATCCAAGTTATCCAGGAGCATGGGGATGGTATCGGCCTTGGGGATAACAGCGATATCTTGTTGGGTGGACCATCTGAGAAGAACTCTGGGTGCGGTGGTGTTGTGGGCTTTGGCAATGGCGTTGATGATGGGGTGCTTGAAGAGATGGGGCGTCTCCTGTGCGTGCTTGAGATCCATTTCTACGTATCCTTGGGGACCGAAGCTGGAGTAGGCGGTGATGGTGATACCTTCGCTCTTGGCATAGGTGGTAAGTGCCTTTTGGACGAGGTAGGGGTGATGCTCGATTTGAAGAGTGGCTGGGCGGTGTCGAGCGTATTTGAGAAGATCGAGGATGGCGACGGTGTTGAAGTTGGAGATACCGATGGACTTGCAAAGTCCCTTGTCGACACATGCCTCCATAGCTTCCCAGGTGTCACGGATGGTGGCCTTGGATTGACGGATGTCTGTGGGTGTGACACCATCATGGAACCATCCGGGTGGGTAGCGGACTGCTGGGTCAACGTACTCGAGAGCGATGGCTGGTTATGGTCAGCACGTGGGTAGGGCGTTACGGGGGGCTCGCTTACGGAAATGCATGATGTATAAGTCAAAGTAGTCAAGACCCCAATCCTTCAATTGCTTGAGGACCATTGGCTCAACACGCTCTCTGTCATGGTAGGTGTTCCATAGCTTGGAGACGATGAAGAGCTCTTCTCGCTTGACGAGACCATCCTTGATGGCTCTGGCGATACCTTGGCCAGCCTCGACTTCGTTTCCGTAATCTGGACGTGTCAGAACGGCCTACCCAAATGGATAATTGACCTACCAGCGGCGGCATCAAAGAGACGGTATCCTTGCTTGACAGCCTCGTAAAGTTGATCAGCGATCTTGTCGTTGGGGATCTTCCAAGTGCCGTGGCCGACAAGTGGCATTTTCAGGCCATTGTTGAGGGTAAGTGTGTGGGACATGGTGAGTGTTGTTTGGGTGTGGTTGTGGTTGGGATGGGCGGTTTGGATGGGGGTTTTGGATTGGGCTTCCTCGGCGAGGAGAGCCAGAGATATATACTCTCCCCATTTCTGTGGGTAAAGAATTCTTCATCGGAGTGGCGTGGTGTTGCTGGGTGATATGGGGTTCCGCGTAAAATCGAAGAGTCGTGATCAGATGTTGTGGCCGTCCGGGTAAAGCAGAGATATCGTCACGTGCTTGGCAATGCACTTTAGCCGGCGTGCCTGGAGGCGATGACGAGAAGTGAGGAGAGGCAAACGAGGCTTGGATGCATCGCTATGGCATGACCTATTTAGCCTCGGAGGCCCAGAACCCATATATCGGGGTTTTGGGGGCAAAGTCAGGCCGTTGGATGCCCTCAGTCAGTCCTTCATTCCCCTTCGGCAGCGCGGGGCAATGCTCGCCATCGCTCGGCCGCCGTGGAAGACAGGTACGAAGAGCATCATGAGGCGAGCAGACAGCGCGATTATCCCGGAGGGGTGCCAGAGGGATTGGAACGCATATCGGGAACTGACGGCAACGGCGACTCCTCACATCACGCCCGGTGGGGGGTCGATTGGGCCGCAAAGGGCGAGCTCGACGCCGCGTGTGGGCCGTGGAGGCAGCGGCAGCTTCCTCGTGGGCGACCCCGTCCTTCGTCCTGCTACGAAGCAGTATCATATGCTGAGCAGGTCGCTCGTTACCCCTCCCGGGTCAGCTGAAGCCCAGAACCTGCAGGTACTAGCCGCACAAAGGAGATTTTGCTGCTGGACTCCAACTTGATTTGCCATGCCCAAGTCCCCTGGATGGAGAGGCCATCTCCGGGCGGCTGGCATGGTGAAGTTGAGATATGTATGCGCGCGAATCCGCCAGTGCTGGCCTGATGTGAACCCCCCGACTCAACAGACTGCAAGCGTGGAAAATCTCCGTTCGACTATGCGATGAGAGAGAGCAATTGAATCATTGATGCGCAAGAAAGAAAGAAGGAGCGGAGGGGACACTAATCCCACGGTGGGCGCAGAATCGAAGCAGAACTGACGCGTTTGTAGAACTACACAGGCGGAACCTCAAAGGTGTTCAACCTACCTCAATTGGCTCCCCCGGAGATTCTCACCTCCCAACCCCCCGAAGAATGCCCTCGCACTGGCGCTGGCAAACCGAATCCCGCATCTAGGGAGCATCGCGCATGCGTATCGACGGCCGGCGCATACGAACACGGCATCGTCGAGCCACCCCGCGGCTGAAGATATACTCCTCGGCAGAACTGCCTCAAAAGAAGTTAGAAGAGTGGAGGTCGTGAACGATGGAAGCTGGATGGCGACTTCCTGGGCGTTGCTAGGCTAATGCTCTCTACCGAACAGAGCTTGGCAGACTTCCCCTCGTTTCAACTTTAACTTCACCACCCGCCCCTCATTGCATCGGTTTCCTCCAGACACTTCAACAGCTCGACCGACCTTCAAACAACCGTGTTGTCGAAAAGATGCATACCAGACCGCTTTCTCCAAGCCTCCATCGCAGCCGCAACCTAATTCAAGCCCCAACCACGCTTCGTCCGGTCTATTCCCTTCTCTCGGATCACAGCACCGACCATGCACTTCCGCCACGGATATAAAGATAGCCGGAGAAGCCTGCGCCAGCTTGGTGGACTTACTCCGTAGATCCATTGGCTCCTTGGGCGCCAACCTTGGATTTCCCAGGGGAAAGACTGGCTGGCACCCGTGTCAAAGTACCAGTGGCGGATGCGGCGTAGTTCGCTACTGAGCCCGAATAACCGTGCCGCAATACAACCCAAAAGTCTCCTCTATTTTATGTCGAGTTTCAAGTTGGCAGTTTATTTTGGAGTTGGTCTCTTAACATATTTTGTATCTCAGGATGCGGTTAAAAATGTGTGCTTTCCCTTGCATACCTGCCTTAATATCCTTCAAATTACTCATATTTATAAAACTCGTTCCTACATCTCAAAAGAGCATATCAAAACCCCCTGCAAATCTCGCTTTCTCAATCCACAAGAACCTCAGAATTTACGTGAATGCCACAGGCTGAGGTAAACCCCCCTATCCTCGGTTTCCCCAGCCTAACTCCGTCGATCAACGGTCTCGTGTCTGGTTCACAATATGGTTGCCAACCGCCGTGGCTGGGGATCCAACAGTCAAATTGACAAGCCTCTCCGCGCGCCTGCATGAGACAAGGTTGCCTCTAAATTCTTAATTGTTCGATCCTTCCCTTTCGTAACCTTTTCTTCTTCTCCCTTGCGCGTCGTGAAGTTTGAGGTTTGAGGAATATAACTATTTCGAGTGATCGAAATCGAACCTTTTCGTCAACATGACATCCACATACCCCGTCACTGTTGAAAATGGCCTCACGACAACTTACATCGCATTTACGACGCCAGGACCAACAATGTCCGCATCGTGTAAATCGGCATTCTTCATCAACGCGCTCGATTCAGCAACACCAATCGCAGCATACGATCCATGGTATGGACAACATATCGATACCAAATATGCAGATTGTTTAGCGGCCGAACAAACGAAATGGTGGGATCAAGCTGATCTGGGGAGTTCGACACAGTATAATTTAGGCCCAATAAATTGTCCGAATGGTTATAGTACTGCGCAGGCGGTTGTTATAAACACGCAGAGTACGGTTATTGCGTGTTGTCCTTCGTAGGTTTATCTCTCATCTAGCTTTCCCTAAACTCCATCCCCTCCACTTCAAAAAGCAATTCCCTAATACAAATATTGGAATAGAGGATACGCCTACCAAAACGCCGTAGTAAACGCCCCCACAAACTCCCAATGTATTTCCACCCTCCCCTCCGGCTCCTCCATAATCGCCATGTCCTCCTCGAACTCATCCTGGGTCCCAAAAACGATAACCGCAACCGTCTCGAATTTCAAGATAAACGGAGCGCAAATAAACGGTTGGATATATAATACTGCAACAACCACCACCACCACAACTTCATCATCTACCTCCTCTGCTTCCTTATCATCATCATCATCAATAACCCCAGCTTCAATCTCAACACCTACAAACACATCTTCCTCAACACCGGTTGCAGCAACGGGTTTATCTTCAGGTGCGAAAATAGGGCTGGGAATAGGTATTTCCCTCGGTGTAATAGGTATCTCTTGCCTCATAGCAGTATTCATCCTTCTCCGTCGTCGACACAATACCACCCATCCCCCCGGTACCGAACTCAACCCGCATAATCCTCACAATTACGATCCAGAATCAGAGACGGGTCTGTTTTACGGGGGAGATGGAGCCGGGCCTGGAAAGTTGGGGAGGAAACAGACAGCGATGGCGGAAATGGATGTTCCTGCTCCTGTTATGAGACATGAGGTTGTTGGTAGTGAGGTTGGAGGGAATAGTCCGGCGATGGGAAAGAAGACTGGGGAGAGGGTTTATGAACCTTATAGGTCGGGGATAGGGAGGGAGGGAAGTGTTCAGGGGACACCTAAGACGGGGTTGTCGTTGGGTGATAGAGGGGGGAATGGACCGGTGGAATTGGGATAAGGATGGATAAGGGAGGAAGAGTTTACTATATGTAGGCCCTTCTTATTACGTTCTTTTCTTTTATTTTTTGTAGGGGGGGGGAAGGATTCAAAGATAGTAAATAGGGTTTTTATGAACATGGCATAAGACAGGAAGCATAGCGTGGCGTTTAGGGGGGGCGGTTGGTTAGAAATAGTATAGTAAAGTATAGTAGTGTCTGAGTGTTTTATTTCATATGTAGATAGGGAGTTAGAGAAAGAGATACCATATTCTTCTAAGCGAGAAATACATCCGCCTTGCTGGTTATGAAATTAACGATAAAACCTTGGCTGTGATTTAATTCTAAGATGAAACGCAGAAAATTTGAAAAATAATACAATGCTGAAATTTCATGGGCTTAATCAAAGTCCCATAGCTGGCTAAGAGACTATCCGAAGTTTTACTACGCGCCACGTTTCGTTCACACTTCAAAATAGCGGAGAGTTTCTTTTGGCACAGGAGTCCAGTCAATTAGGTGATGTGAATCTCGCGGTCTATGTTGTACATGTCGGGTGTATGTCACAGCCATATTTTAGCCCATGTAACTAGCTCACTCTCCGATGTGCACCAGTCTTGAAGAACAAAAGCTAATACAATTATTCTTGGCCTGTCCCTTTCCATAAACCGTATCCTCCTTGGCAATTCTTCCACATCTTGATGGTTCCATCCTCACTTCCAGTTGCGTAAAGGTTGCCATCAGGAGAAAAACTGATACTCCAGATTGGGCCGTGATGTCCTTTGTTCACATCTAATCCGTTAGCGAAGGTTCTTCACCAAATTGATAGTGTACATACCCAGCTTCTCCTCAGTATCATAGTTGTAGACGTTCGCCCATGTGTCCGTCTTGCCTCCAGTGACAAACTTGCGCTGGCTAGGATGTAAAGCTACGCTAGCAACCTCATATGGCAGTACCACACTCTTCAGGAGTGTTGTGGCATCACTTCCCCCATAGAAGTACACGGTTTTGCCTGCAGCGATTGTCAAAACTGGCAAGCCAGCACCAATATCACCCGCCTCGCCTTTGATGTTCGTGAATTCGCAAGATCCAATATCACCCTGGACAACTTGCTCTTGAACCACAGTACGGGTAGATAGATCCCACCAACGGATCACCTTGTCATCTGCGGCGGTGACAAGAATGTTGGGGTCTTGTGTCCAAACAATAGCCTTGATTGTGCCCTTATGAACTCCTGGACCAACCTCGAAACCATCATTAGCTTGAATTACACTGGGATCTGTGGCAACCCGGTCGATGTCGAAGAGGCGCAACTTCTTCTCCATTCCGCCTGTAGCAAGAAGTCGGCCGGACTCAGGAGGGAACGCTACAGCGCGAACGATATGGTTATGCTGGAGGGTGCAAAGGGTTTCGCCCGTATGAGTATCCCATACTTTTCTACACTATAATTAGTCCTATTCTGTAAACAAAGGCAGAATCGCATACGCAGTGAAATCAGCCGAGGCAGTTGCAGCGATATTCGCATCGAAGGAAAGCCGAGCCTGGTAAACTGCGCCCTTGTGTCCAAAGAATGTTCCAATCCTATTCCATATCAGCTGATGTTCCACCAGTGAGTCTCCAAACATACCAATCGCCCGTCACACCGTCTCGAAGCATGGGGTTATTGTCTGTGCATCCGTCAGCCAAGGTCGTGTAGAACAGTCGCAAAAGGCGCACCTTTGCATGCTGAAATCATGTAGAAGTCCTCCTTGTTAACAAATCCAGAAAAGTTGATATGCGTGACGGGTCGAGAGTGGCCGTGACATGTCAATGGCATGTAGATCTTGGATGCTTCTGGGCCCGCCATGGTGATGATGTCGTCAGAGAAGCCGTGGCCGTAACAATGCTCGCAGATGAAAATCGCGGAATCGCAGAAATGGCGAAGCAAATGAATGCGCAAAACGAGAGAAGACGCCGCTCGAACGGGCGCACAAGACGAGAGAGAGATGAGAGTCGAGCTCTGTGTGTGAGATGCGTGGGAAAGGAAGGCTGTTTTAAACAGGCAAGTTAGGGTACGGACTATTCGTGTCGTCGGGCAGGTATTGCAGAGATAAGAAGATTCGTTGCACGGGTCGTAAAAGTCGTAAGTGGTCGTAAGTCACGGTGATGCTGCTGCTGGATGGGGGCGGTCGTCCTCCTCTCGTCGTTCACTGTGAGCGCACTTGAAGTATTTCTACAATCCAAGGGCTCGCAGTCTGGAGGAGAGAAAGGGAGTGGACGAGCCTTCCAACATGGCCCGATGTGGTGAATGTCCGGCCGCCCAAGCTAGGGAGAAATGCGGCCGCGGCCCGGGGCGGATTAATGTGCCGACCGGATAGCGCTGCGATTAGCGATTAGCAATTAGGCACTTCGAGGTCGTCGCCTCGGTCTCCCACCAGAAGGGCACCGTCGACCTGGAATAGCTTTCTTTGTCTATAGTCTTATATCTACCACCGTCTAGCACTCTCTCCCACACGTCATACAACACCCACGCACCCCAGAATGGCAGAATACAAGCTGTCCGCCTCGCTCTCCGGCCACGACGATGATGTTCGTGCCCCTCATTTCTCGTCTCTTGCCTGATCAGCCTTGCCCCGCCATCCTAGAGCTCTCTACTGACCCCAATTTGAGTACAGGTCCGGGGCGTTTGCTTCCCCTCTGCAAAGGCAGTTCTTTCAGCTTCTCGAGATGGCACCGTCCGCATATGGAAGCTCCTCTCGGACAACCCACCTGTCTACGATGCCGACATCTCCTCGCACGCTGGCGCATGGATGAACACAGTTGCCTACCTCCCACCAGACGCACAATTCACCGAAGGCCTTATTGTATCGAGCGGAAAGGATGTGGTCATAGATGTGCGGGCCCCTTCGAAAGCTCCAGAAGACAATGCGGAAGCTTTACTGCTAGGGCATTCCAGAGATGTCTGTGCTTTGGATATAGATCCGGCAGGAAAATATATCGTCAGCGGATCCTGGGATCATGATGCAAGAATATGGCCCATTGGAAAGTGGGAGTCCGAACAGACCCTCCAAGGACATCATGGCACCGTATGGGCAGTCCTTGCTTACGATTCCGATACTTTCATCACCGCATGTGCCGATCAAAAGATTAGGATATACAACAGAGCAGGCAAGCAATTACGGTCATTCCAAGCGAGTACAACACCATTACGAGCTCTATGCCGACTACCAAAATCACACCCATCTGGAGCAGATTTTGCTGTGGGAGATAATGAGGGAATTATTAGCTTGTGGAAACTGTCGGGTCAAAAGGTCGGGGCTTTACATGGTCATGAGAGCTTCATCTACTCCGTCGCAGCCCTTCCATCCGGTGAACTAGTCAGCTCAGGCGAGGACAGAACCTTGAAAGTATGGAGGGGAAACCAATGCATACAAACAATAACCCATCCAGCAATCAGTGTTTGGGCAGTAGCTGTCTGCGCCGAGACGGGAGATATCGTAACTGGAGCCAGCGACAAGATTGTGCGAGTGTTCACAAGAACTCTAGAGCGATTCGCAGATGCCGAAACTACCAAAGCCTTCGAGGATGCTGTTAAAGGATCATCGATACCCCAACAAACAATGGGAAATGGGCAAATCAACAAGGAGAAGCTGCCTGGACCCGAATTCCTTACAAAAAAGGCTGGTACGAAGGATGGCCAAGTCCAGATGATCAGCGAGCATAACGGATCTATCACAGCCCATACCTGGTCAGTTGTCCAGGGGAAATGGATCAATGTCGGCACTGTGGTGGACTCAGCAGCCAGTAGTGGTAAGAAGGCTGACTACTTGGGAAAAGAGTTCGACTATGTTTTCGATGTCGATATTGAAGATGGCAAGCCTGCTCTAAAACTGCCATATAATCTTTCCCAGAACCCATACGAAGCCGCCACTAAGTTCATTCAAGACAACGAATTATCGATGAACTACCTCGACCAAGTAGCCGACTTCATCACCCAAAACACGAAAGGGGCCACTCTAGGTCAAGCTCCAGCACAACCCTCGGGAACTGTCGATCCATGGGGAAGTGAAAACCGTTACAGACCAGGAGAAGCAAGCACACCGTCTGTTCCAGCCGCACCGCCGAAAGTTCTCCCTCAGAAAGAGTATCTCACTATCCTTGCCGCTCGTATACCAGCCATGCAAAAGAAGATCACCGAGTTAAATCAAGCTTTAATTCAAAACGGACATAAAGACGTCTCTCTCAATCCTGCCGAATTATCGATTCTCTCCTCGTTATGCGCCCACCTCGATAAGTCTGGAGCAGCAAATGCATCAGAATCCGTCGTTGGTGGTCTCGATCTTGCAGTAAAACTCACAACTGTCTGGCCATATTCAGATCGTCTCCCCGGATTGGATCTTTTACGGCTGCTAGTTGTAGCTCCCCAGACAGCAACATACACACATCGTCGTGGTGGATCAATAATCGATATCCTCGGAACTGGATCCAGTGAAAACGAGCCACCAGCCGATAATCACGTTATGATGGCTATTCGTGCATTTGCCAATCTTTTCGACACGGAAGAAGGAAGAGAGTTAGCAGTCAAGGAATTTGAGAAGATCCAGTCTATCGTCTCATCAGCCCTAACTCGAATAAATAATAACCGTAACGTCTCGGTAGCAATCGGAACATTATACATCAACTACGCCGTCTACTTCTCGAGTAATTCTTCAGATAACGGTTTTGATACTTGTGTTTCCATCCTCGAAACCTTGTCAAAGATTCTGGAAAAGGAGAAAGATTCAGAAGCTGTTTATAGATGTCTTGTTGCGTCTGGTACGTTGGCATGTGTGAGTGACGAGGTTAGGGATGTGGCGAAGGATGTCGTTGGGTTGGGAAAGGTTGCTGATGGTGTTATGGGGAGGGTTAAGGATCCGAGAGTTGGGAGGGTAGGGAGGGAGATTAAAGGTGTTTTGGGTTGAGATTGGTGTTTGGCAATGAAAATAATGATTGAATGAAGCATAGATATCATAAATATAGCGAGCGAGGTTAAGGGAATGAGAAAAGGAAAAACCAAGACATGAAAGATACCGTCATTAGCGTAAACTTGATTTTTAATCTTAATGATTCTTAAAGTATTCAGTACTAAGGTATTTAAGCACCAGTAATATTTTCCCCTCGACTTAGAGACTTATCCGTCATGATCATTTTGCTTGCTATATATAATTTTTTTTTTCTTTCTTTCTTTTCCTCTTTCCTTTTTAATATCATGCATGATTAATCTTTCTCCTGATAAAAAACTAATTAGACCGATCTTCTTAAATGTTAAGTTTAAAATTTAAATTTGATGTTTTGAATTGATGATTTGGATTTGATACACATTACTCCCGTTCCAAGAGATTTACACCTAAATAAGATAAAATAAGATAAAGATGAGGGATATTTCCCCCCTTCTTTCCTCCCAATAAGTCGGTTTATCCAGAACGCCATTCCCCCCCCCCCCCCCCCCCTACAACTTCCAACTTCCAGGTTGTGGTTGTGTTTGTGGTTGGTGTGTGTGGTATAAAGACGTTATCTACAATCCCCCCCCTAATTCTCTTTCCATCAAATAACCAAAAACTCACAATAACCCCACCAACAAAACAACCAACGGTAATAGCGCCAACGAATTTAGTCTTGTCGTCGTCGTCGAGGCGGCCGCCGAAGTACCCGCCGCGGCGATGGAATATACGTTGTTAAATGATATATCACTGCTATTGAAACAATTCGATTCGTTTACCTGTGGTATATCCTGGGTATGGGGATCGGCGAAGGTGATATCCACACACTATTTCGCAATCTTATTAGTCCTCATCCCTTCAATTTTGCCATCTCCTTGATTTAAATTTTCCTTCAAAGGGGGTTTTTTATGGTTAGAAGTAAAAAAAAGATAAAGATAAAAATAAAGGAAAATCTTAAACTTACAGAATACAACGCCGCACCATGCACCGCCGTCTCCACAACCTGAATCGTAGCATTATCACCCACCTTCACCGTCGCATTCCACGTACTCGGCATAGGAACCTGTGGTAGACAGAAGGTTCCGGGATAGGGATTTTTACTCGGTCCTACGATTTGGAAGACGGGAACGAGAGGGAAAGACATGTTTGGTGGTCCGCCGTCGGGTCCGTCGGTTCCGAATCCCATGTTTATGTAGAAGAAGGCTGTTGCGTGGCCTTGGAACCATCCGGGTTGGAGGGAGATGGCACCGCCGGTTATGGGCCAGAGAGTGCGGTTGGTGGTGGTGGGCGTGCCGCCGCCTGGGGGGAGGTTAGAGGGGGTTGAGGGTTTGGGATTGGAGGGGGAGGTTTTGAGGGGAAGGGAATGGGGGGGCAAAATACGTACATGGATACATCCATTGCATCCCGTAGGGAAAGGTATCGTTGGTGATTAAGTTATCTCCTCTCCATCCTGGGTAGGTGAGGACGGTATGTGCTTCTATCGTGGTGAGGGTTGCCGCCAGGAGAGCTAAGGTTGTGGATATCCTTGGGAGCTGCATTTTTGTGCGTATATATGTGTGTGTGCTTTGGTGGGTTGTGTGTGGTGAGGATATATTCCTTTCCTCCAATGCTCTCTTCGCTTCGCAGCTCGTTCAGCCGGCTATTGTATATCGGATTTGGAATGCGGATGTGGGTGAACGGTCGAAACCAACCAATAACCAAAAACCCAAAACCCAACACTTGAATGATTGATGGGGATGATAATGAGGTTCCTGTATATGAATTGGATTGGATTCGAATCGGACGGGACCGAGAGACAGCAACGTTCAAAGCAAGCAGGCAAGATCGTAGCTACGCTTCTAAAAGCGCCTTTGGCCCCCTCTGGGACCATCGGCCTTTTGATCTGAGTCCTCTCCCACTCACACGAACGAGCCCGACGCAATGCAGTAATCGAGACGCTGACACCCATCGCATCGCAGCGTAAAAGCCAGAGGGAAATGCATGTCGGGCGCCTGTCAGCACGCTGTGCCCGCCCAATCAACGGGCTGGAACGTGTCTTGGCGATGGGAACGGGGGTCGGGAAGCGGGCGGGCTAGGCTGGAGGGGGTTAGGGGGGCGGAGGGGAGAGGGCGGATTGGTGGAGGGGCAGCCAATCGTGGGAGGGGCGCGAGGTTGGAAGCGCCCGGGTAGGGGATGGGGAACTGAGATGCTGGTGCGCTGCCGATGGGGATGGAGGGCGGCGCCAAGGGGAGAGGGTGGAGTGATTTGGGAGGGACGTCGACCTCCTCGCAAGGGGAGATGGCCTGGAGGACGAGATCGGGATATGGGTGAGGCGTATTTTGGGGGCCCAAAAGACGGAATTGGAGGTTGTGAGGTACGTACTGGGCGAAGAGCCGCGGAGGGAGAACGGGAAATCAAGATATCTGCGGGTGAGCGAGGGGGGTCAGCCCCCATCAGCTTATGAGATGGCACCCTCTTTGCAGGATACAGGATATAGGATACATCGGACTGGTTGGGAGCAACCATTGAGTTTTAGTGGCTGTGGCATGAGAATGATTTCCCATCACATCTTCTAGTATACCTCCAAACCGTAATCAAACGGACCCGGGGACGGCAGCGGCGTGTTGGATCTGGAATCACATCCTCAGCGCTTCGCCCGAACCTCGAACCTGGAGACTCCTTCATAGCGCTTCAGGGCAGCTGCAAGCCAGACTTGCGCCGCCGGTGTCGAGGTACGGCCCGAGTCCCTGTCGCGATCGTCCCTGCCCTAACCAGCAAGCGGTCAGTTCTTTCTGCCCGGGTAAAACGACCAAAATAGCTGGGATCCTTGCACGCGACACCTTTTTTTTCCCACCGTCGTGCATTTTTGACCTTTTCCCAAGTTGTGGTGTTATCCCCGAGCACCGTTGATTGACTTGCAGATTGGTGTGGGCGATGATGTCCTGCTTGGGGAAGGCTGACTGACATATCCATCATTTCTACTTTGGGAGATCGACGGGGGACATACCAGACGATGACTTCTATTCGGGGATTGGATGCTGAAGGGGTGGTGATGGACCGGACACCAACGAAGTCGGGAAAGAAGGGGAGGAAGGGGGGATTGAAAGCTTCGCCGACGAGCCCGATGATCCTACATACGAAGAGGAAGGAGATTGTCGATGAGGAGGGCTGGACGCATGTTATTGATGCGCCACAGGGGAGGCCAGGAGGAAAAGGTGGACGGAGGGGTAAAGGGAGGGGTCGTGGAAATTCCAATGCGGCGAAACCGAATTTGCAGAAATTGTTACATGGTGGCGACTTTGAGGTGAATGGGGTGAGCTATATCGATAGGACTGTGGAGGAGATCGAGTCCGATTATGCGTATTGGAAGAAGCATTGGGAGGAGGATGAGGCGTGTACGGACTTGAAAGGGAAATTGACCGAGGTGCGAGAGGGGAGGAGGAAGGTCGATAATGTGGTTTGTCTGGGGCTTGGGAGTGCGCAGAGTTTTAGACGAGAAGGGAGGAGGGCTACTGCTACCCAATTGGCGGCGCTGGAGACGATAGTTGAGGTTCTGGGGAGGGAGATGAAGGTTGTGGTGCAGGATCCCCAGTTTACCGAATTGGACAAGAAATTCTTGGCCGGGTTTGGGTATACGGTTGTCGAGGACCCGGATGCATTTAAGGCAGTTACGGAGAAGAGCTTGGTCTATGGGATTCATTGCTATGCACATCTCTACAAAACTGTCAGCGATGGGCCAAGACCTGCAGTGTTGGTTGTAACGGATGTGGGGAATTTTGGGAAGTTTAATTCGTGAGTATTTTTTTGGAGATGTGGGGTTTTGCTGATTTTGATATAGTTCCATCACTGGTGAAGATGTTACCCAATCTTTAGAGGAGATGGTAGAAGACTGTGAAGAGCTGGATTTCCCTCAGATTCGACACGATTTCTCGGATACTAAGATATACTGGCGAAAAACCACCCCTCTCACAACTAAATCTGTGCCTACTCAAAACTTGGAGCAAGAGTCTATAGTAAAAGCTAATGAGGCCGTGGAAGTGCTCCCCGAGGAAGAGAAATCCTCAGTGACAACTGAACCCCCTAATGCAACGACTCTGTTTGGAATTCTTCAGTCCGAGCCTCTCCAGGAATTTGAAATCAAAAATTTGACGGTTCAAGACAGGTCGAGCGAAAGGAAGCCCTTGGACGAAGCCGTTAAATCGAATACCGTCCAAGCCGGGGCTACCAAAGACATCCCGACCATCCAAGAGGAACGACTACACATTGAAGAAGAGCCCACGAGTACTGCCAATGCAACAATTTTTGGGATCCTCCAGTCTGAGTTTGTCCAGAAAGCTGAACCTATTGAGCCTGAGACAGAAGACATTAGTGTCATCGATGAAACAGAGTCTACTCAGGTGCGTGATCGCGAAGAAGTCAACAATACTGTAAGTACAGCAACACTTTTTGGAATTCCTCAATCTGAGTCAGTTCAAGAAAATCCAGCTCTTGAAGACTCCGTCCAACAAGACTTAGTCCAACAGGGCCCAGCCCAAGAGGAATCAGCCAGGGAAGTCTTGATCTCCCAAGAGCCGGAGAAAGAAAGCACGATCGCGACAGTTAATGGGTCCAATCAAGAAGAAAGTCATACGAATGTTAGGGTAATCAATGCAACTACTCTTTTTGGCATCCTTCAATTTGAGAGCCAGGAGGAATTGTCAAGCCCAGAACCAACACCCAAAACCATCAACGACTTTCCCAACGCATCCACTCTCTTCGGCATCCTGAAGTCAGAGAGATAGAATGTCTTAGAATAGACACTAAAAGTATGAATTTCAGCATAAATTAGGCAAAGGCAAGGCTGACTCGAGACGGATCGCTTTTTCCAGCCACGTTGGGGCAAATCTGCATCATCTCGGAGTGGATGACCTCAGCCCTGGGATGGCGGTGGAGTGCAACGCACCCAAGTTTTTTATAGACTCCAAATGCAGAGAGAAGAGAACACGTTAATTGCATTCAGAAAATATCGTAATTCTAAATTGAGTGCGATGTTATTGTCCCTCTTCAGTTGATGCTTTCGGTCTTCACGATGCTTCCAAATGCATCGCCTAGCTCTCTCAAGACCATCGCCACAACATCCTCAGCCTTTGCACCAGGGATATCCCGATCTCCCACAGCACCTTCAGCGATGACAACGTCGTAGCCCTTCTCAGCAGCCTGGCGTGCTGTGGTGCTCACACACACATGTGCCATGTATCCTACTAAGACGACCTTATTCCTTCCCGACTTCTTTAAGAATTCGTCCAAATCCGTGCCCGTGAACGACCCTGGATGCTGCTTCCCAATGACCTTCTCTCCCTTTTTAGGAGAGAGTTCTTCAAATTCCTCGGCAAGGTTCGTGTTTGGAGTGAAGACGGGGGCTCCATCTGGTGTTTGATGGACGATGTGGACGACGGGTGCTTTGGCAGCCCGGTATTTGTCAAGTAATGTCGAGATGGCCTTTCGTGTCGAAACGACATTCTCAGTCTTGAGGTGGCCTTCGGCATACCTTTGATTGTCAGAATCCAGTCTTCTTCGAATAGGGGGAGATGTACGCACTCGTTCTGAGCATCGATGATTACCAATGTACTATCTTGCGTAGAAGCCGTAGATAGCTCAACGCCAATTAGCTCTCTGAACCCTTTTGCCATTGTGAGTTCCTGTTCTTCTCTCTGAAATTTCTTTTGGGGTGGATGGGAAAGATGATGGGGTGGAAGGCCGCGTCACTTTGAAAGTTTATAACTATGCTTAAGCTTATTCTTATTCATACGCCATTGCGGGGTGGGGGGGCAAATCTATCCCCCCTCGGTGAGGAACACTAGTTATGGTGCTAGAGTTCCACCAAAAGACATCAGCCAGCCCCACGACATGCTCGGGCGAAAGGGTGGTGATTGATACTCGGCAGTCGATTACCTTGTGAGGCTTGTGCGGTTGCAGCCGGTGGGATCTTCTTCCAAGTATATCTTCACATTTTGGATTCGCCGCCGTGACTACCATTTGAATTGCCATCCCCCAGCTTTCTCGTGATGGCCCATTCTTGGGATCCTTCATGCGGGATGCCCCTGCACGCCCAGGCTAAATTTGGAGACACAGCCCCTCGTCGACCTGTTCATCAGCCAACCACCTCCCCCCCGTTTGCAGCCTCCCAGCTGTGGTCGCCCGCCCATGGGCATGACCTCGTGTTTGGCCACAGCCAGCCGGGGCGCCGGCCGTGAGACAGGCTCCAGGCTGTTCCTCCACGATCTAGCGAAAGGCTTGTCTGCGCATTGGACATACCACGCGCATCATATATACTCGCACAGTACCACGCTCGCTGGCCTCCACGACTTGAAGTCGCCCCAGCCTGCTAGCCCTGCCTTTGCTCTCACCACTGCCGCGACCGACCCCTCCGAGGCTCCGGAAATCCTGCTCTGGCCCTGCATCTACTGGAAACAATACGACCGAGGAGGCTGCACCTTCGCCACGGCACATGTTGCAGTGTTCCAGAATTGGTCATTATACGAGCCTAAGGGTGATCGGATCGTTCGTTACTCGTCAGTTGCTGAGAGCACCCCTCGCCGGTGCCTCTCCCTCCTTCTTCCTTCACCATGCAACAGCAACTACGACGGTACTCCTTTGAAGACGACGACCTCCACCACGAACCCTACCGCGACGACGGCAGGAGCAGACCATCACAGCCCCTTCAATCTCAGTCTCCATCACGCTCACCCCTCAATCCGGCCTCCCATCCCGACAGCTCGTTCAATCGTTTACGTGCTGCACGGCGATACAGTCAACAGCAAGAATTCCAGCATCACTCCCCCTCGCCAGCCCATTCACCCTCTGCGCCCGTGAGCCCGCTCTCTCCCCCACAGCCCCCCCCGCACCGCGACGCTGAGGGTAGATTCTGGGGCCAGGAATTGGGATACGCAAACGCAGATTCAAATATCACGCCGGGCGCCGACAATTTTAGTGAGCAGGCTGCGGGTGGAATGACTGGGCTTGCTTTGGGCGTTGCAGATGCTAATGCAAGGGAGAGCGGACTGGAAGCAATGAGACATACTCCTGGTTACGACAGCAGACAAACAAACACCAACTTTGATCCCAGGATGGAGAACCGGACGCCAACGAACCCGAATTACGATCCACGACCACAGGTGTTCGTAGATCCAAGGATGGATAATAGGACGCCAGTAAATCCATACGACCCCAGGATGCAGAACAGGCCTACCAACTACGACCCAAGGCCACAGCAATACTCAGATCCCAGCATGGACGAATACGACAGGAGCATGTATGATGCCGCCCCATACGCCAGACCGGCTGGCAGACAAGATCCTTCATCGAGTTCACTGGCTCCTCTAGGAGCAGCAGCTTTCCCACCAGGAATCTCTACCCCACAAACTCGATCTGTTGTTTCGAGGTCTCCCCAGAGTTTCAACCACGAACCATATGTCGATCATCCTTACCAGCGATCTTCGAGGAACTTGGACCCCACGTTGACAGACTTCGACCCAAATTCTATTGAAGATGATGGGGATGATGGGTTGGAATATAGAAATCCAAATCGAGTGTCGATGCTGAGTCTAGGACACAGTTCGGACAGGAACCTTCCTGCTGCTGCTGTTGCATCTGGTGGTGTATTAGGGGCCATTGGGGGTCTCGTGGGTAAAAAGACGCCCCTAGCTGGGGGACCACAATATGATGCTGTACACGATGCTTACGGGGGTTATGCCCCAACTCCTGGGGGTGCCGGCGGTGCTGGTGGTGCAGGCAGTTACAATCTCGGACCCGAAAAGAGCGAATGGTTAAGTAAGAAAGAAGGTGGTAACAAGAGGATGAGGTGGATTATTATCATTATAGTCGGTCTTCTGATTGTCGGTGCTATCACTGCAGGTATCGTTGGAGGTGTTTTAGGAAACAAGAAATCATCTTCAAGTAGCAGCCAAAACCCAGACAATGGGGGATCGGCTGCAAGCGATACAGCAAGCAATGGGGACTTGAACAAGAATTCGGCGGAAATCAAGAAATTGATGAACAACTCGAACCTGCACAAAATATTCCCGGGAATCGACTATACGCCCATGTATACGCAATACCCGGACTGTCTCAGCTACCCAGCATCTCAAAATAATGTCACTCGAGATTTAGCAGTTCTCTCCCAACTTACCAACACAATTCGTCTATACGGAACCGATTGCAACCAAACCGAATTGGTCCTCCACTCGATCGATCAGCTTGGATTGAATGGTACAATTAAAGTATGGATGGGTGTCTGGCAGGATACCAACGCCACAACGAATGCCCGCCAATTAGCCCAAATGTACGATATTTTCAACAAACACGGCTCGGCATCAATTGTTGGTGTAATTGTTGGAAACGAAGTTCTATTCCGCGAAGATATGACGGCCACACAGCTCGGTACAATCATCACTGGCGTCAAATCCAATCTCACATCCATGGGAATAAATATTCCTGTGGCATCTTCAGATCTAGGAGACGACTGGACCTCCGAGCTAGCCGATATTGTTGATATCCTAATGGCTAACATACACCCTTTCTTCGCCGGCGTGACTGCAGATGTAGCAGCTTCTTGGACCTGGTCATTCTGGCAAAACAAAGACGTAGCCCTCAAATCCGACCTCTCCAAAAACTACATTTCCGAAACCGGTTGGCCATCCAAAGGAGGAATGGATTGTGGCGAAGCTACGTCTTGTGTTAACGGTTCGGTGGCGGGCATCACGGAAATGAATACGTTTATGGATGGTTGGGTATGCGATGCCTTGACGAACGGGACGAATTATTTCTGGTTCGAGGCCTTCGATGAGCCGTGGAAGATTAAATATAATACGGCGGGCAAGGAGTGGGAGGATCAGTGGGGATTGATGGATGTGGATCGGAATCTGAAGAGTGGGGTTGTTATTCCGAGTTGTGGAGGGAAGACGGTCAGTTGATGATGGAGCTGAGCTTCATTTCATACCTTGAGTTCGGATACCAAATTTTCAAATGTGTGGTGGAAAGTGGATTTAGGAAGGGTAACTGATCAGGGAAGGGGGAAAAAATACTTGGTAAGGCCTAGTTCTATCACATGGAAATGGAAATGGCCAAGCAATGGAATGTTTAATGCATTTTTGGGGAGTTTTTCCTTCTTTTTCTTTTAATGTGGGATTATAGTATCTGGCGTTCCTCTTTTTTCTATCGGGAAAAACTTCCATATTTGTTGTGGGGTGGAGAGGAGGGGAAAGGGGGATTGTATATATGGATAGGGTATATGGGATATGGATATTTATAGGGAACTTTTTTTTTTGGACTCCATTTTTTTTATGATGTTTTGGAGGGTAGGTAGGTTAGGGTTTTTATGCATGGGATGATGAAGGGGGAGGRGGGGGGAGGGGGGGATGTAGATAGGGTAATTATATGATTTTTGAGATGGTGGTGGTTGTGGTGGTAGATAGTGGTAGATAGGGAATAGGAAGTTGATCTTTTATGATTATGATTTTGGTTATGATTGTGATACCTTGGTGCTCGTCGTGTCTTTTTTGTGGAAAGAAGGAAGGAAGGAAGGGCGCTTTTTTTTTTTTTTTACGTGTTTTATTAGAAATATTTTCACAAGGGGAGATTTTTTTGGTTTTGGTTTTCTGGTTAAGGGAGAGTTTTTTTTTTCTCTTATACTTATATTGATTGATTAGGTTCTTTTGTTATTAGATTAGGATAGGATAGGATAGGATAGAGAGGGTTTAAGTTAAGGGGGTGGAGATTAGGGATGAAAAATTATTAAATGCACTTACGCAAGGGATATAGTAATGGTAGATTAGAGCTACCCCCTTTTTTGGGGGGGTTTCTATGAAGTATGAAGTATAGAGGATATATATTAATCTTGATTATGAAATCTATTAGAAATGATAGGTAGGAGATAAGGATAAAAAAAGCCATAGGGGGGTTTTACATTCTCTCGGTATTATTTACTAAATGGTTGGAAGAGCTCTAAATGGGTTGGTTTTACGGGATTATTATAAGCTATACTTTGGGGTTGTTTGAATTAGGAGATATTGCGTTTTTTGAAAGACGAAACGGGGGTTTCAGTCTAAGTGGTGGTGATAGTAAGTGTCGGTATGCTATAGCGGGGGAACCAAGGTCACGAATCACTCTGCGCTCATGTAGGACGCAGCCTGATTGTTGTGTTCTTGATTCGTAGTTGATATATTAGTTCATGCCCTACTAAGCTAGTCCTAATTGAGTCGGGTCGCTACTGATCGCATATCGATTCCCATAGCGATTCCCAACCGTACCAACAGTAAGGTTAAGGGCCTTTGGTTGGGGTTATAGTTGGATTTTATTGTTGTTGTTGGTTGGGGAAGTGGTTTTTATTGATCTTTCTAATATGATGGCAAGAGGTGAGTCTTTTTGATTGAAATATTTGGGAACGATAAATTTCACTGCAATTGCGGATATGTTTGTAAGTGGATTGTTTGTTGGATTTTAAGATGAATTTTATTGGAGTTTAGGGAAGGGAGGTAGAAGTTGACTTTGTGTTTGATTGGAAATATTGTAAATAAGTAGACTTCCAGCAAGAAGGAAGATATTTTTGTATAGAGATGGATACTTGTGTATGGAATAATCACCATCTCCAACTTTAATACTGAACACAACTTAAAAGTAAAATTTCGTAAGAGTTCGAGAGCTTTTAAACAATACATTAAATAATCGTTTATATATCTCACGAGTTTGCTGAACGAAGAGATCGTTTCTAGCCCCGAAGTTTGGTGGCTGGTTTTGCTTTACTCGTTTGGTATAAAATTAAATTTTACTGATATTTGCTTTCCTAAGTCTCTGTTTTTGCTAGGTTGGGACTATATCCTATTCCCTCAATCACAAGCATGTTTCAATTCGCACTATATATAAGAAAAACGGTTGGTGAGGGGTTATTCCTATGAATCTCACAGCCTAATGAGGCGTTGAAAGGAGAATATCTGTATCATTAGGGCAACACCCATTTATGCCACCCACTCCTTCACTAGTACCAGTAATTACCCTCCCTGCCACTCGTCAATTATCCCACGGCTCCCAACCAAGAAGGGGGGAAAATAATTATATACAATAACCAACCAAAAAATTCATAATCCAAAACAAATCATTATTTATTCCCATAAACAGGAGACAAAGATCCCATCTCCGGACTCCTCGTATTATGCGGACTTTCCATCTCCGCCGGTGGATTCCATGACCCAACCGTTTCAACACCAGAAATATATGATGTATGATTTGTATATGAAGGATTCGAAGGAGGAGGAGGAGGGACATAAGGATGCTGCATAATTTGTGGATGTTCTGATGCTCTACGACGAAGTAGCCAAACGATTGCGGCGATGAACGTGAATAGTAGAGCTGCTCCCCCGAGTGCTGCACCGGCGATTCCGCCAGGGGGTAGACCGGATGATCCGGATGAGGGGGATGTAGATGGTGTGTTGGCGGTAGAAGTGGCTGGACTGCTGGATGTTGTTGTGGAGGAAGATATTGATGTTGAAGTTGAAGAGGATGATGTTACGGAAGTTGCTGTGGAAGATGGAACGGAAGCAGTTCCAGAGGCAATACCGCTGGGAAGTATATTGACATAAGCTGCGCAATCTGGGCTTGGTGCTGCTAAGGGACAACTCGGGTCCTGACAAAGAGAGTATAATTGTGGGCCGAGAGCCTGATTGAAAGTAACTGGTGGAGCGCAACGAATATTATATTGTGCATTGAGTGAATCGGCAAATGTTTGACTGTCTTGAGTCGAGAAACCGTAGTATTGTCCAGAGAGTGCGATCTGATTGATAAAATGACCTATATCGGTATGATTGAGGTCCATGAATTTGTGGACGTAGGCTAGACTCAGAACACCACCGCCATTCGATGGGAGCGGCGTTGGTTGTGAACAGCCAAATACGCGGGAAAAGGCTGAAAAGAAGTGAGTAAAGAGGCGACTGTTGACAGATCATTAGCTGGTGGAAAGAAACTTGTGTTGCTGAAGAGCGACAGGTTAGAGTGGTACTCTTGTGTATCATCTAATCCGAAGGCTCCTGAGGGAGATGAACTTTCCAAGCCTCCAATCCGGACAATAGCAGGATGCAATACTCACTACTCATTGGTACCATTATTTATAACCACATCTGTCGTTTTACCGCTCGTAAAATCCCATAACGGCTGCCTCCCACCACCATCAAGCCAATTTATTCCCACAGGTTGATTATTCAAATTCGTCGAGTCTTTAGAACCATTGAACCAAGGTTGTAGATTTACAGGTATCCCCTGAAATGTTCCGCTGTTCAAAATACCGGTGAGGTTCGGCGAGATATCCGTCAGAGTCCCAGGGCCACCGAAGGCTAGCGAAATAACGCTCTGTATCAAGCGATATTGCGTTGCGGTGGTATTTGCGCCATAAAGATTCATCGCATAGTAGTCGCATACTGATGCATTGCTGGGTCGCTGGGCCCAAGCCCCCGCAAAGAGAGCAACTGTAGCAAAAATAGAATACATTTGTTGAACTTGAGGAGGGGCAGGTAGGAAGCCTTCTCAAATTTGGGCTGAACGGGCTCTCTCGTATATATCCCGCTATGCCCTCAGCCTTACACAAACAACTTTCCACTCTAGTTAATGGGGCGTAGTGTTGGCTTGAATCCCTGAGAAACTCTTCAAATCACGTTGAAGGAAAGCTTTTGGTGTGCTGGCTTAGCTGGAAACTTTCAGCTCGTGTAACTGAAGAAGATTGAAGGTAGCACTGATGATTTGTTTGGATACTTCCAGGGGCCAACCGTGAGGGAACAAAAAAGCCAAACAACATGGGGGAAGGTAATAGTAGCATGTACGGAGGTACAGACGATAAGTATTGTTAGTACGGTCAGGGGTATTTTCCATTGCGATTCCCGTTCAAACCCTTGTGAACCCCTGACCGTACTAACAATACCCCCGTAAACGCGCAGTAGAAGGATATATCGACGGCTAGCTAAATAAGCTGATTTAAAGCCCCCTGTATCTCTCAATGTAAAATCTGAGTGAAAGATAATAGCTATGAAGAGGTACAATTTCCACTTAACTTTCAGTATATTAGGCTGTGGAGACTAGTGGCATAGCCATGAGAACAATATCTTCAGGTGGAGGTTAAAAGAAATATCTTCGCTTAGCGCAAGCGCGAGACAATATATCATCCAGACTTAGCAGAATATAATAGAAGTAAAACAAGTTTTGACCCTACCGTAGTGTCAACTCAGCCGAGGACTGTTGGCACTCACCATATGCGACTTCTTATTATCCCTGAGCGGAGGCATCCGCCCTGATCTTACCGGGAAAATAAATCCTTCGGTAATAACAACTGTATTCTGTAGGGATCTTGTGGATATTGGTACATCTTCCAGACAGTCGTCCATCCCAAACATCTACGCAGCTCAATCATAGGTGTCCCGGTAAGCTTCCAGTTTGAATATTAGTAGTATTAATACTGATTGTAATATAGCCAATTACTAGAATTTTGTTGGTAAATTCCAGACGCTCGATACCAACCTCCATTAGCAATATCGACACCGTCGGCAGCAACAAGGTTTATAATTGGGCTATATCCATTGTCATAACCTTAGGAGAGAAGTATATCGATATCGTTAGTGGTGCGGTTGATGACAGTATGTGAGACAAATGGCCCCAAAGCCATCAAGGTCTCAGAGACGATCTCGTTGAGATAGATTTATCCCACGCTGACTCTATTTCCACTCGAGATAGTGCCATTTTCAGCCAAGACCCAGTCAACATGAGCTTCAACATGAATATGGATGGTGCGGCCAACGTAAAATCCCGGCACGATGGTCTTCATTTCCATCTTTCTGTCCGAGTCTGTTGGCTACATTCCATCTAAGAATATTGTGTCATCTGTATGAGGTTAGTAACCCCAATCTCGAAGTCGGCAATATTGAGTTGCTCTAAAAGAATGGGGAATGGGATCTCCGGAGAAAGTTTCGTGAAGGAAGAATAACTTCCTGTAGCGTTGCAGTGCCAGAAGTTGAGAAGGACATTCTCTAGAGGTTTACAAGTTGCCATATCGAGGACGCCAATATCGAGAGTGAAGGGAAAACTAGGTTGGCCTTCAGTCATATCCTGACGGAGAGTCTGCGATCCCGGCCAAACGTACTGCGATGGATGTTAGAAAGAATTTTCAGAGGTGGAATAATGGGTATTTGAGGATACTTATGGGACCCTCGGTCACGGTGGGGGCTAGAACACAGGTATCGTTTTGCAGAACCTCATAGTATGGTGCTTTGGTGGTGATCTGAAAGATGGCATTGTTGCGTGACTGGATGTCTCGTTTTTGCTTGAGGTTTCTCTTTTTCCATCTCTTCTCGTCCATCGCTTCTGCTGCACTAGCATATCGTCTGCGCATGGCACCTCGCCTCTCAATATCAGATCCAGAAATGACACCATGACCTCCCGGATGTGCAACCACAGTTGATGCCAGGAGGCCCACAGTAAGTAAAGTTTTGAAACCATGTATTTTGAATGAACGTGGAGTGTTTAAGGTTGAAGAAAGGATAGTATCAAGAGAAGATTGGTGATGCTCTCAAGAACTCTAGGCATATCAACTAGATATAGGACCCAATTCACGAACTTGCCAGGAAGAAATTTCGGAGCAAACACATCAACTTTATCAAGGATGTCGATTATAGCGGATGTTCTCAGCGTCGCGACTGGTACGCAAGCAGGGAATTCTGCAATTGAAGAAATTGATTATGCAAGAAGTTAAAGTTGTTGATGATATCGCGTGGACACACGTCTTCAAACTCGAGTTTAGTATTGACAAAGAGCCATAGACTAAATCAGTCACCCCTCAGAAAAGGCTGGGGTCGAGGGGTATAAATTCGATATTTGAGACGAATCCATTTCTATAATAAGAAATAGATTTGTTGCTGAACTATGGCAATCATATTATCCAAATTAAATGCTGTGACTTCCCCCGATGATCCTCTCCATCCAAGCATAAAATATTATTGAGCTTAGAACTCGGTGGCTCGGGCTTTTTTTTCGAGGTTGTTTTCCGAAGACTTTCCTTGCTTCATGATAACTCAAATGCCGGTTGATCTATAGGTTCCTCTAAGCGGGACGTGGTTTTTTTTTTCAACGACGAGGGGTTTGATAAGTTTTGATAATGCAGACAGTTTGATTGGCTTGGGGACTTGATGTTGCAGATAATCATTATAAAATTTACCTATGTTCTCGGTTAATTCCCTCATCTACATACATGTTCACAATTTTACAGCTCGTCCGAGCTCAACTAGTATCAATTGATACTTCAATCTTGTATGAGATAATGTAGTTGGGATAACTTCAAGTGTATTTCATTTTAAGCCTAACCTTAACTAGTAAATAAATATCCAACTGCTGCTGAGTAAGTAGTCTTTTTTTCCTACCAAAACTATTAGAAATACAGACGCTCTGTGATTTTATTACGGGACTCCTCATCCTAAAGAGGATCATTAACAAGCAAGGGTCTCTCGTTGTGCTATATAGGACATTCCCTTGAATGACATCTGATCTTGAAGTTTCGAGTTCAGAGGCCTAATCGCTTCATATTATACTCAGCCGTCCTTTTCAAGACCTCATCCTGATCTGCGGGGACATATCCCAGCCTCTCCTTAGACTTATCAATCTTCCATTGAGATCCACGATTTACCCAAGAAAGTCTTATAGCACTCATTGGCGGTGCTACTTTTCCAAGAGTAAAAATCCAGTACGCCCACTCTGTTGCAACTACGATTGCATTCACAAGAGCAAAAGGCATGACCTTGATCTCATTCTCAGCCACAGGATGCCCAACGAAGGCGCACGTCTTCCGATTGAATTTGAAGAGGGGTGTGGGAGCTCCATCGCTGACTAGAAATACCTCCCCATTAACTTTCTTAGGTGAAATGAAGTCGCTAGAATTGAGCTCGGCGAGTAGTTTCCTAGCTGCTAGAATGTGGACTTCACATGCCTTTTCGATGAAAAGGAACTCGAACCGTAACTCATCTGGTCCGCTGAGATTCATAAAAATTAGCTTTGAAAATCAAGAATCATGGAGTTATCCACAAGGTTAGAGATACCCACATTTGTATTTTGTGTTGGCCTTTCGCAATCCCTTTGAGAACAGCCCCGATTTGTAGTTCATCATCACCTCCATATAAAATCGGCATACGAAGCGCAGTAGTGAAAAGCTTAGTCGGATCATTGGCTGCCAGAACTGCCTTTTCCGCTAATGATTTCGTGATACAGTAAGCGTTGGCTTTATCACCCTCTGCGTACTGTCGTGCTTCTTCCTCATTCTCTGGTTCAGTAGGAGGAAACATTACTGCTTCAGAAGAAGTAGCGACAAATACTTTGACCGATGGACTCTCTGCAGCACATCGAAGTAAGATCTTGGTGCCCGTGAAATTAGTGTTCCAATGGTTTCTGTCGGGCTCTTCGATCTGTCCTGCCGCGCAATGAATGATAACTTTTGGCTGTACTTTCTCAAAGACTGATGTGACTTGTTCGTAGTTCGTGATGTCGCAGGCATGGTATTGAGCTTTGGGGTTGAGATTCTTGGTGGGGTTACGGCTTATGACATGAATTGAGGAAACATCCAGCTCATTAGACAGGGTTTTTACCATTTCTGCTCCAAGGTAACCACAGCCCCCCGTCACGAGAACGCCTCCGAGAGTCACTTTGGATGTCATGATATTAGAGATGTGAGAAGAATAGTGAATTTTTGGGATTCGGGGCAGCGACTACTTATACAGTTGTGAACTAGGGTACGGCAAGGTTGTAATGGCGAGCAAGTTGATTCATAAGTCACGAAAAGCAGGTAAGCTTATCGCTTACCTTGCATCATAAGCCATACCTATTCCTTAGCCCAGGGATTCTAGACGCATCAGGGCTTTCAAAAGATTGCTCACAACACGTTCGGAAAAACAGCGATGCTGGAAGAATAGTTGAAGAGATTTCCAAGTTTATTTCATGGACGACTAGGTGAGAACTCACAGGAAAAGTTAGGAAGGGAGGTAGCGTTCGACAACTTTGCGGGGCCTGCAATGAAACACCCCACCGCCGTTGTGTCCGCCCTTCGACCCTGGTAAATGATTTCTATATCCATGTAGCTAACGCCGAAAATACGTAGGTGTTTGTAAGCACTAATCGGGCAGTCTCCTCGCTCATGATCGCTTATATTTGTGCTGTTGGCTTGACTACAAAACAACGCAGCATCACTGCTAGGACTTACGGTGGCCAAGAAGCGACAGAATCTCCATAGGAAGGCTTTGATGCTTCATTCCAATTTCGCTACATAAATAGTTATCATGGACTAATTATACTAAAGCAACAGCCCCGTCATCAATCCAAGTGCAGGGGTAAGGTAACTCCCTACAAATTCTCCAAATGAAATACAGAAAACTCGATCTGTGTTTTACTCAACACCCAAAAATTAAAAACCCCGCCATGTTTTTCCACTCGCAATGTGCATCTTCGCCTTTTCCCCATATTTCTCCTCGAACGTCTCATCTTCTCCCACAATGGCCCTGTACGAAGTAATCGCAAGACATCTTGCAGCCTCAGCTTTCTTGCTTTGACCTAGCTGGGCATAAGAAGTCCATAAGAAGCACCAACACAATACCAAACATTCATCCATCAATCCCCACTTATTCACCACAAGATCTTCGTTTGGAGATGTCAAACCACCAATTGAGAATGCCATTGCCTCTAAAGCCTTTCCCGTGGTCGAGATGACGCTTTGAGTTTGTCTACGAAATGAGTAGACACTTGTTAATAGTAAGTATGGATCCCAAAGCCCAGTCGACGGAATAGGACCAAAAGATCGTTTCGGATAGCATCGCTTCATATCGGCGAGGATAGCCTCCACTTTTGAAATCTTCAGATGCTTAGAAGCGATTTCAATATTGCTTATTGAAGGAACGACATTCTGAAAGTCGTCCCCCAATTTTCCCCTTCTTTTCATCATAACGTCGTCGGTGAGTTTAGCATCTAAGCAGAACGCACAAGAGCAAGTAAAAGCCCAGCCTTTGAAATGGTTTTGTCTAGCATCATAACTCAAGTCATCGGACTTAGGGAGCACGTAAGGCCACAAAAGCTCGGTACCAGCTACCATGTCTTGTGTAGCACGAGTAATTTGCATATCGCCAATAAAAGCTCGTCGACAATTACCCACACAGGAGTGATTGATATAGGATGCGTTAATCCAAATCCCACTCGAAAGGAAGTTATCGTCGTCTATCTTCAGATGGGTTGAGAGGGTGGTAGTAGGACTGCAAAAAGCATTTAACTCAATAATGCGTTCAACGAGAAAACTATTCGCTAGTTAGATCAAAGTAATTCAATATCACATTTCAGATTTCACTTACGTATCAATCACAGCGACACCATCACAGGTTTTTGTGCTCGTGGCTCCTTTATATGAACCATGATACAGGTCAAATAAAGCAGGGGCAAGACTCGGATTTTTCACCAACTTCTGAACGATATCTTGAAGGAGAACACCTTCCGTCCCTTCTTTCATGAAATCAGTCTCGGGATTAAGCAGAATACTCAGAGGTGTTCCATCTTTCTTCTTCATTTCTTCCTCGTCAGGTGCATAACCAAAGGAAAACGCCTTTTCACAAAGAAGCAAATCTCCAGCCTTCACATTCTTAGTGAGAAAAAATCCACGACCACGTCCTTTTGACTTCTTAACTTCGACTGGACCAATATACGTTGCGTGGTCGAGACTGAGTGGTCGTGTCTTTTTCGCTTCTTTATACATAGCCTTGAAATCGTATTCTCCCTTCTCGAGTTCACGAAGACGAGCTTCAACGCTCTTTAGCCTCGGAAGTACTGCTGCATTTGAAGGGTATTCTTGACGTAAAATCTGCAGGACTTCGAAGCACTCTTGATAACGCTGTAAGCCGTAAAGTGCTACTGTTGCTCGATAAAGTGATTTTTCGGGTTTCTTCGTTGCATCTCCTAGGAAGGGGTAGCTAAGGTCGGAAAGAGCCGCATCGAAATTTTTAATTTGGAGATATGCAAATGCTCGATTTCTTTTAATGACCTCAGCCTCATCTAATGAAGTTGATGCTGCGAGAGCGGCAGTATAGCTTGATGTGATTGTTAGTAACGGTTTTTGGATTTATTTAAAGTCAAGGCATTGCTTGGGAAGAGAACTTACTGGTCGATGGCCATCCAAACATCCTTCTTATTGATCGCAAGATTCCCCTCTTCTTTCAACTCCAAAGTGCTCTTTATTTCTCTGATTTTAGGTCCCCAACTTGGTGGAAATCTATCGTCATCTTCTGCCAACCAGAGCACGTCGCTAACATGATCAACCCGGACTCCATATCCACCATCTGCCGTCTGTTTGAAATACGGTTCCTTGATGATTACTGCCATACCAATATCCAGAATCTTTTTTGCTGGTTTGCTTTTCTCCTCTTCTTGTTGGTACATTTGCAATAAAATCACCTCACCATCTTCATCTTCTACAACTGCCATGACTCCCGCCAATCTAGCCGGTGGTGTTACAACTCTCGTGAGAAGATATTTGCCTCTGTGATGTATCTCAAGCTTGAGGTCCTTGACCATGATTTTCTTGAGTTTGGCTAGAGGTGTAAAGCATGGAGGATAAGCTGGAGGGATAAAGGTTGTCATAACTCGAAATTGTTTGCCATCCCAAATTTCTTGTAGGGACTCTCCTCGAAGATGCATCGTCTGCATTTGGATAGCGATACCCTTAGTCGGGCGATCTGTGGGAATCTCCCCCTTCCTTAAATTAGCCTTCTTTAGAGCGGCTTTCTGGGCTGAAATCAACGTGGCGAAGTGATTGAGTTCCATGATGGCGTGAGTTTGATGGATGGTTCTGTTGTGAAGAGAAATTGGGGGATGGAAGTATGGTGGAAATTAATACAGAATGGGATAACAAGGACTTCGGTGCGTCAACAAAAGGCTTCGTTCAAAGGTGAAATCATGAAACGATGCTTAGTATGAATACAAAGTGAATTGGCAAAGAGTCAACAGATCAAGCAAGGAAAGTGACCAATGAAAAAAACATAATTTGAATTAGTAATATGATGAGAAAGAGTTACAGACTGAGGGTGCTTCTAGCTTTGCTACTCTGTGTATGTGAAGTGTTTGTCTACTTGATTGCTTGTGTCACACTTAATATTTTAGGTTTGCTTATGAGTCTACTTGAAACACAAAACGGAACTTGCTGGAACAAGTGGCTTTTACCTTTCTTAGCTGTCTAGAAGAAAGCCATGTCCGCATATTGAAAGCCAACGATCAAAGATGCTCATAAGATACCAGAAAGTGGCGCAATTTTGTTTCGGATGCCGATTTTTCATCCAGGCAGGCTGCAGGCAGGCCGCACTCATAGGTGAATGTGAGAAAAAAAACTAATGCTAGTTGAGGATGCCTTCGAATTTTGTTTTTTTTAGAGCTAAAAGTGTTTGATGGTCTCGGGACATGTTATTTCTAGGCATGTCCGAAGCTGAATTGTCAACACGGCACACCTCCGGAGGTGTAACTCTCTAGATTATACCACATTGCTTCCGTTGAAAGATTCCTTAGTGAGTGTGAATTGACAAAAATGAGGTGCATTGATGATTTGTGATAAATCAGGTTTGCTACTTTAATTTCCCGGTGACATAGAATGCAAATTCTCTTTGCACGATTTTGCTTGGGTAATGCTGTGGCTGTCTCGCTTGTCCCGTCCCTGTTGCGGAGGCAGGGGAGGTTCATAGCACCACCATCACCAAGCCCGAGAAGCTTTTCGTGAGTGTCTTTGACCAAATCCCCTGCAAGTGCTGTCCTTCAAGCTTCCTGTCAATTTGTGTCAAAACTCCAATTGGGCGAGATAGAGATAGCGCTGAGGCATACTTTAGAGCCATTTCACGTACAGATTGATTTAGTACAATCATGCGTTTATAACAGGGAACTCACTCCTCTCCTCAGACGTACTTCTTTCATCTGTCTTCTTTTCCCATTTGTCCAGTCTCAATAAGGTTGATCATCATGTCAAGGATTCTCTCTATTTTTACTTTTATTGTTTCTCTGTCTTCTCCTGTTAGTGCTTTGGTGACATGTTATTATCCGAATGGAGTCACAATTGAGTCTACTCATGCTCCTTACAACCAAACAATCTCAGGTGCATCAGCATGCTGTGATCCTCAAGATTTACGCTCGATTAGTGGAATATATCTTGGAAGGTTAGGATGGATATACTGAGGGATTTGTACTGATGTGATTTGGATCCTCGAATTGTGCTGCAACATAATGGGATCAATGCCCGAAATACCTGCAATTCGGGAAATGGTGGCTGGTGAAGTTACTCGACAGATCCATCAACTGAAAGTGGCTTCGTGCCCTTGTGGAGTTGTAGTGACCCTGGAACTGGGGACAATTACTAATTTTGCTGCGCATATGCAAATGGATCGAGCTGTTGTCCTTCGCAGTTTACTCTGGGAGTGACAGGCATAGCTTTCAAGCTAGGTTATAATGCATTTGTTCAAAATACCACAAGAGAAGCTTCCGAGGGCTCAACAAATAGCAGTTGCTCAGAAAACGGAACGACAGGCGGGAATAGTACTACTCTTCAACAGGTCCCAGGAATAGAGATTTGGGAACAAAAGTCAGAGTTGGAACACAACTTGGAGTGCTTGTTGCTGGAATTCTCGGCTTTTTACTCTATCGAGAATTCAGTAAGAGCTATAGGAGAAACGACGCAATTGCGATTCATGTATACGGCTCCGCCGACCAGAATGGGAATCCAATAAGAGAAAATCATCGAAGAAATAATGGGACAATATATCCAGCTGCCTCATCTCAGGCTCCCAAAACCGATGTATGCAATCCTCCAAATTCAGTTTATGATGCGCCAGCAACAAACGGACCACATGAAATGAGAGGATGAAAGGTTGGAAAATATAGTTTTGAAGTCGAGAATTCTTTGTATAATACTCTGTGATTGGACTACGCCTAGAGACATGATGAATCGAGCAACGAGAGATGTCTATCTGATCTGGGGATTACACCACCAAGATGAACCATTTGCGCACTAAAAACTTCTTATTATCTCTACAAGTGTAAAAAAGGTAGATCGCATTTTCAAGCGCCCAATTGTGTAACTTGATGATTTATTTTCGCGAAGTGGCCTTACTCCAACACCCAGCGATTCCGCCATCATCACAAAGATTCTTCGACAGCTGTTTTGATTCTCTGCTCCAACTCCTCGAACGTATCCGACACTTCAATCCCATACTTTGCACATGTGAGCTGCACATTCCCTCTCTTCCAGTACCCCCCCTCGCATCCGACGACAATCTGCTTCGTCTTATCCTTTACGTGCAACCCCAACTCCATCAATGTTATGGGCGCGGGGGCATCAGATTCGAAGAATACCACGATGATATCTGCCTCCTCCAGACCGCGCAATTCCCAATTGACCTGCTCGACGAACGGCGCAAATGAGAGGTCTTCCTTCCAGCTGGAGTCCCAGTCTGCGCGATAGGGATTGAGGATGGTGATGGAATACTGGTCCAGCAGTGCCGTCAATGAGGCTTGCCAGTTTGGCTCCGCACGTATCGACCCGGCCAGGAACATGGTCAGCCCAGTCTTGACGTAGGCTGAAGGTGCGAGGATTGCACGGCATGTAGGACGTTCGGTGGGAGGGGGGGCCGATGATGGCATGTTCGATTAACAGTTATGCGGGAGGGCGTTCGAATGCTGGATTTCGGGGGCTTTGGGAATCAAGTTCACGATCCAAAAACAATTGATAAAGGATTCAAAGGGAATAAAGAGGGAGCATCCAGCGATTTGTCTTGCTATTGGTTTTCACAGCCTCTGCAACTGGGCGCAGCCACATCACCTGCAACAAATCCCATATCCCCACCAAGGGAAACATCAACTCATGAGGAGAGACCAGGTCACTACATACTTCCTATATGCAAAAGCCCCGATTCCGACACCAATCTGCCCTATTTCGTACTTCGAATACCCTCAACTCAAATTCGCGCATCGACTCCCAAGTACTACCTTCTTGATTTCGTCCATCATGGAAGTATTTGTTGTTGGTTTTAGGGATTGTAGGTCGGAGGAGGGGACATAGGCGGCGGTGGTGATGGCCCAGGAGGATATCCTGCAGGGGGCATAGCTGGCGCTGGTGGAGGAGCGTTGTATCCATATGGATAACCACCACCGGCTGGATAGGTTCCAGGTTGCCACGGCTGTTGTGGCGGAGCACTCTTGGACATGTTCGGATCTGGTGGAGGATATACGCCTTGGAAAGGGACCGTTGCTGGTGCTGGCTGTTCCGGTACCATTCTCTGTTGTGCCCATGGGCTCAATATCATCCCTCCAGCGGTGTCCGTACCCATCTTCACATGGGTTCCTTCACCCATAGTCTTCTTGAGGGCTTTGTTGCGCCTGTTGGCATCTCTTGCGTCCTCTACCACTTCGTCGGCCAACGTCGTGCAACCGCAACCTCGACGAATCTTTTGGCCTCCGCCCATGCACAAGAAGATACCGAGCCCAAGGCAAAGGAAGAACACAACCACGACAACAACTCCTACTACTGTCCCTATGTCTGCCATTGCCTATTGAGGGATTAGCATTCATGGGCCCGAAAACTATTGAGGTAAGATGTACCTTTGAATATCACACCTGGTGATTTCTTGTCAAGAATTTGTTCTCTTACGCCCAGTAGGCTATGCTTGCAAGCTTTGGGCTCTTGATAAAGAATCTAAAGGAGAAACCGCAGCGGGAATGTTCTTGGTTTACAAGAGTACCAGAGTTTTCAGTGGGCTCGCTCTCTTCAAGTACTTCTTCTCGATCTCTACCCCTATTCCTCGACCCATTGTCATTTAATTCGCAGCCATGGCTGAAGGTAGATTTAGCCCGTCGACAGATTTCACGCAAAGCCTTGTGGCCAACGATGAGGCTGGGGATTAAATGCTTAAGAATTGAACGGGATACTTTTACTGATCTCACGTTGTTTTCTTGGCTCCTTGGTTAATTGCTTCCTTTTTGGCCCGGGCGCACTTTTGTACGAGCAAGAGGCTTACATGATGGGTCGACAATTTCCATGATTCAAAGCCGTTTCGCTACTACCTTCTACGTAGATCAAATTGTCAAGTAAGGTCATGAGAGAGTGGCACGAGAGTACAGCCTGAAATGTCTTACTTGTTCCAGATAGTAATTGGACGGACAAATACCGACTAGGTCAAACAGCTCACAAGAACTCAGCCAAATTCCTTGGCAAGATTGAGCGGTATTCCTCGCGAAGACGAATAATGGCTTGTTAGGTTGTTGTGTCTTAATTTACCAACAGAGAACTATACATTATGATGGAAATACATGCTTTTTTTCCCCCTAGTTTCTTTTACTCAGTATCCAGATACTTCTTTATCAATAATGAATTTCTCATTGAAAATTACTCTTCTGAATCCATTTTTACCCCCATCGTAGTTCTCGACTAACAACCAGCTCTTCCAATGCGTCAATTTCAACTCTTTCTCCTTTTAAAGATTCAAGTCCAGCAGCATTCCTCTTAATACATCAAAAAATACCACGGCAGCCGTCCGCCGCGCGATTCCCTACCCCAAAAACCCCCAATCACACCCTCCTTCTCCAATAACATCCTCCGAACACCTCGTTCCACCAACTCCTTTCCTACTCCAACCTCTTCCTAATCCTTTCTCCCAACTTTCAACCGTGGTATCAAAGAATGGAATATGTTTTCGAAGTGCCTTGCTGTCGATAACAAGTTTTTCTGGCGCGACGAAGAGGATGTATCTGAAGAGAGTAATTGCGAAATGAAGAAAAGAATTTGGTTCACGTTTTGCGTTGGTTTTTGCCCATTCGAGTGTTTGCTACGGTGAAGTGGTTTGGTGGGCTAGGGTTTGGGGAGATTTGCCAGCTATATACCATTTTGAAGAATGCGCAATTTGATCAGTGCTTAAATCGCAAAGTGAAGTGCTTGGATCTTGTCTGATAAGGTAAAGTTTCGCTGTTGCTTTTTGAGAAGTGCAGACAATAAATTTGATTTGTGGGGAGCCGTAGTCAACATTCCTTTTATTATTGGAATGTTTTTCCCTTCTATTTCTTCTCCCCTCTCGCTTCTATATTTTGGAGTTCTTGCCTCAATCCTCTGGAAGGCATGAGACTAAGTTTCCAGAACGACCCGGGAGATTTTTAAGCTGGTCTTGCTTTCAAATTCACTGGGATGTTCCACTTCGTACATCATGGGGTTGTCGGTGGCCGCAAAACTGCAGCCAGTTCTTCCTTACAGTGCCAAGCACAAATATGATGGTTCAATGTTTCGAATCCTTCCAAAAGATCGACGTACGCCAATACAATTGACTTAAGCGCGGCGTCGCCTCTCATTGTCCCATGTAAAGTAGTGTCGTGATGACGAAACGGTAACTCGCTCGTTAACGAACTACTTCATAAATATATACACTCCTTGTTAATAAAATTTGGGTGTAGCTGCCCGTGATTAGGATTGCCTTTTTTCTTCATACGGACAGCACTTTATGGATATTGACCCTTTCTTCGCACCCATATACTTCACAAATCCGATGGCCAGCCATATGTTTTCTTCGAACGTTGCTCATTTTCTTTCCTTGACTATTTGCATCTCTTGTGGTTGATTCGCAACATGATGATTGCTAGGAGGATGAAGATATCTCGGCTGGTGATATAACGGGATTTACGTCCATGCCGACAGATAATTTATATCTTTCGCCTTCGGATACAGGGCCCAGTGGAGTTGGTATTGCAGTATAGATCATTCATCAGGTTCAGTATTTATCATAGATCACATCCATAGATCTCTTCGAGATAATACCTCTGGCAGCGTTTACCGGATGGTACACAAAACACCAGCCGCGGACCATACCTCATTCAATGTAAGAGCGTGAAATCCTTCTATCTCACCCGTGCTAAACTAGATAGAAGGGAAAATGGTCGCTATGTTGGGAATCTTTGGGTTGAGTGCTGAGAAGGAAGAATCGGCTCCTTCTGGTAGTACCGTTGTTGAAGAGGACGATATTGAAGAGCAGAGGATGGATGGGGGTTCTTTTGAGAGGTACTAGGGGATAGGTGAATTTACAAAGGTATGACCTTACTTAGTGGTAATAACGAGATGAAGAATGAAAGATTTAATAAATCTAACGTAAACTGGACCTGGTGCAAACAACCACTTTTCATTCCTTCTGGCTAATTCAAATATATTCTGTTGGTGGCAACAAGATCCACAAACCAATCAATATAAGGAGCTCCCTCTTAAGAGTTTCCAGCCCTCGTCCAGACCTAATCCCATCCCCCAAGACGCTCGGAGATTTTGCCTATCTTCTCCACCATTATTTCATTAGCTATGGTCTGGGAGAACGTAGGACTAATAGCTCCGCTCCAAAGTTTGCGCGGATGTCGCGTACTAGTATTTCGGGAGTTGCTGTTGGTGGAGGATATCTGTCACCTGACCGAGGGGAATTCCTATAGCTGGGAACCAAGAGCACTAACCACTCCACGCTCTATATAGACATAGCCTGATTGTTATGTTCTTAGTTCGATAGTTGATTCTATTCCTAAGTATAGTCGATATATCATAAGGACATATTAGTTTATGTCATGTGACCACATCGATCCGAACTGTACCAATAATATTTTTACATCTTTACAATATTATAGGATATTTAAGAAAATTACATTTCTCGGTTTTCTATCCCCGTGATTAGTGTCACACAACAATGCTTTAGAACCCGAATGTCTAGGGCTTCTAGGGAAATAAGCATTTTAATGGCAGGTGGCTAGGCACATTTGTGCTCCCATCACTCTCCACGCCCGATTCGTATTCGTCGCCAACCCACAATTCAAGCTGCCAGAATTTGAATATCCCAACATTTGTTAGATTCAAGGACGGCGTTGGTACGCCTGCAACACGTGGCACTATGCGTTGTATCACCAGATCCCAGGTGAGACGATCTCAGAACCTCGAGCGCCCTTCCGACGCTAGTGCGCGTGATTTTTTTTCTAATATACATTTCCAAACGATTAAAGATATGTTACTAATATACTCTAGGACTACTAAAATAGACTAGCATAACCTTTAATAAACCTTTAGGAATGTATTAGGAATATATTTACTTCCTTAATAGCCTCTTCTATTATCATTCTCTCTTGATAAATTCGATTATCCTTAAATACGTTTAAAGCCTCTCCCCTAAATTATCTATATTTATTTTACAAAAAAAAAAAATAAGTTATTAGAAAAGTATGAGGTAGAATTATTAAAAAGCCTAAATCAGTAGCTTGCCTTAATTAAGCTTAGTGCATGGCGGTGGAGCTTACGACCGGTGTAACATACACTCTTATATCACACATGGCGCGCTCCCAACAGGCGAGGCGGTGGTAATGATGGGCAATGCCCGGGATGCTATTGGTTTTGAAATCACGTACAAACTAATAGACTTCGTAGCAAGATGCGATAGACAAGAGCACAATTGTGCTGCTAAGTTGCTGAGATTATATAGGATCTTGTTCTCATCCGAATCCTCTCTAGAATAAGATTATTTGAAATCGCCCCAGATTGTTCTGCTCAAATTCGACCTCTCCACCTAGTTCTCCGAGTGAATCCGCCCGATGGGAGAGTGCATCATTGTCATAAACAATACAACGCATGATCGTCTCCCAGTACAATCGTACCCATCCTACAGCATTTCGCCCTTAACCTAAAGTATATAAACTCCTTATTCTTTTATTCGAAAACGCCCAAGATAAAAATACCCCTTGAAATCGCAGTCAATCCACACATGTTAGATACCAGTGGGCAACATATTCCACACGACCGCAATAGTATTCAAAAAAAAGAAGAAGCTTCACACATGAAGCCAGTATCAACACTACCGCCAATGCACAACCCGAAAGACCGTCTTCAGGAGCCCCAAGCCCTCGGCTCCTCCACCGTTTGTGGCAACAGCGACAACAGCTTTACCCCAAGCTCTCTACCGTGGAAAGCTTCAATGAACTCACAATTACTACGAGGTATAGGTCGCTGGATTGATAATCCCCTAACGGCTGCAAAATTACCAGATGAAATTTCAGATATCGTGGATCAAGATGGAGGAGTTGGGTGGACATCTTTCAACTATCAGAGCTTTGTGGACTTCCGAAAACATGTCAATCAAGTGAGGTCAGCAACTTCTTTGAGAGTGATAATTTCTCACGAAAGTCAACATTATACAACTCTTGAATCTCGAGCCGGAATAAGCCAATTAGAATCCGGGAACTATTTCTCGGAAATGCGGTGGTATTTACCATTTGCTAACCACTCGGACCGAGCCATTGCATCAAAGCTTTTGAATGATACAGTCCGGTCTTCGAAGATCTCTTTACCTCCAGCTGTTAAATATCAGACAAGCTTATTATTGCTCAACAAGCCTGTTCCTCACGGCACAGCACCACGCCAAACTGTGGAAGAATTACATACCACCCATGATGCTCGGCGGGAAGAAATCTCGTTGTTAAACGAGCATTGGGAGAACTATTCAGGAGATTCTGACAATACCTCGGATTCTTCTGAAGATCTGCTAGACCCCGAGGAGAATTCTCCATTATTCCATGCTAAGCTGGTGGCTCTCAGCACTATCTCGGACGCCCCCCCGTCATTTCGCTCTAAAGCTCAGAGAGGAGGTGGAAGAAAAGGAGTAGTGGATAATAGTGTGAGTGGTAGCAGCGGGACATCTGGTTCAAACTCAAACCAACAAAGCCTCGGAGCAGGTGGTGCAAGCGGTAAAAGAAAGCGAGGAGGCCAAAACCACGACAACCCTCAAAAGAGAATAGCCACCAAAGAACCAGATGACGACAAGATCACTTTTGCTTGTCCTTTCTTGAAAATGGATCCAGTTCGATACCAAATGTGCTACAGAAACCGGCCTCTCCGAATCAAGGACGTTAAACAACATCTTAGGCAAGTGCATCTCTTACCTCTATATTGCCCAACATGCAATTGCGTGTTCGGGTCCGAAAGAGAGAGAGACGCGCATGTGATAGGTCAGCCTGCTGGGTGCCTCAATTTTCACAGGCCCCCCGAAGGAGTTACTAGGGCGCAGGAAGCAATTTTACGCACAGGGCATCAGAATAACGCTGTCGGGTGGTTTGAGATTTTTGATATTCTCTTTCCAAATCATCATCCTAGACCGAAGTCAGCGTACCTCAATACGGGAGAAATTTTTGAGCTTGAAAGTATCCAAAATCTGGTATCCTCAGCAGGGCCAGCGATTATATCCGAGGCCATTCAAAGGATACATCCACCTATATTGGGTATGGAGGGTGGAGAGCAAGATGAGGCTGTAGAGATTGCGATTGCTGCTGGGCTCCAGACCATCTTTCAGATATTTAGGGAACAGAGAGCCGTTCCTCTAGCTGATATAACATCGCGGACGACTGCACTACTGAGTACTGCAACGGATCCGGTTCTAAGCCTCAGCAGCACCGGGGAATCCTCAACTCCTCAGTATACAGTGGATTTGGCGCCAGATTTTGGATGGAACTCGCTTGATTCAGAGGAAATTCCGGATTCAGAGAACGCCGGGGTTGCAGAATTTCAGTCATTAAACTCACCAAACTCGCCTGATGTGTTTTCGATATCGCAAACTGACTCCCAAGACATCTTTTCAATTAACGAATTTTCCTCCTCCATCAACCCACATATAAATTTTAATGAGATGTTTCGATCCCCAAATCCCTCGTTTCAAATGGATGATCTCCCTACGGACCAAGGCTCAGAGACCTAAGATGGTTAAAGCCATGAAATTCACTGTTGGAGGCCCTTTTCCCCCTACACATTTCCTTGTGCGGTTAGTAGTGGCGTTACCGTGCGAGAATCATAAATAAAGATCACACAGGGAAACGACCAATCACCACATCAATCCTAGTCCTTTTGTCTTGATAAAATTGAATTTTCTGGTATGGCAAGAAGAGAAAGTGTCGCAAATTGCTAGAAGTTAGAATATCAAAAGGGGGGCTGGTGGCGTTTCTAAACAGGCGTTGTTAGAATAGATCGCAGAGATGAGATAAATTGTTACAAAAAATTAGAGCTAGATTTCATTAGGTACTAAGGTTTTCCTTCTACTTCTAATTTATTTTATCCTTACCCAAATTGTTAATAGCGATGACTATATCTGAATAACGATTTAAATTGAAAAATAAGTGATAATGGGAAATTTATGGATAGACAAAAGGCTTGCTTTATCCCTCTCGTTTGAGACGTCGTATAAAGTCCTAATCCCATATATTTTGAGCAAGCTGCAGGGTGCCAAGGGAGAATGAGAAGGAGGTATGATTCATAAGATAGAATAACTTCAGGCGCGGGGCACTTGAATGCTGTATATAATCAGGAGCCTTTGATTTCATAAAGGAACACACACAACTTAGATATGAACATCCCCTACCACTTGACTTCGCTACTTATTTAATCACCCTGGTTGTATTATTTGAAGCTATTCGCACTTCGTCCTTTATTTATTCTACATATTTTGGTTTTTTAATTCTATCCTCCATTTTGCCTACAATATGTTATAACATCCTTGGTAAAGGGGCTTATTAGCCTTAGAGATTGGAATATAAAAGCTCTTATCTTAAAAAGTATAACTTTAATCGAATAGTCACGACTATTTCTAATTAGGTCGGAATACCAATTGTACCAACAGAAATATTGAGGTTTTAACTTTTTAAATAAGAGCAGCCTGGGGCATAAACCCGAGGGTATACACAGTTCAAGATCAATTTCACTACGATTTTGGTGTTCTTCTGCATGGCGTATCGGACATGAATTCTGACATACCCAGTTGCTAATGGCCAGCAGATTACATAATTATCGGACTAGCCGGACGCGGCACCTCTTCACTCCGATTGAATATTCCTCATCTCCATAATGATCATTGCATTCCGGCCGCTTTATCTCTATCAACGCGTTATTTCGCGACCTATATCTCGGACACAGTATTTCAGTTTCTTAATCTTGACACCGTCTAAGCAAATCCCGAATAGGCCGGAAGCCATGGACCCAAAAATTTCCCCTGGAGCTGACGGAGCTAAGTTAATAGAAGAAACAAACGCTTTAATCGACGCCGATTGGGCGCTTGACAAGGAGCAGATGGGTGTCGAGAAGACATATTATTTTAAGACTTATACAAAGGCTTTGGTAGGACATTCTACAAACCTCATAGCTATTTTACCTCACAGTCGCAGGACTTTGTTCAAGTCGTAGGAATAAGAAGTAAATCAAAAAACCATCACCCGGTGATGAAAATTGTAAGTTATTTCCTTCGCCATTTGCAACATCTATAACCATATTAAGCCTTTCTTTCCAGGAGATTGGATCCGTTTATGTACTTTGGACGACCCACCACCCCCGCGGCCTCTCTTCTAAAGACACATTCATGGCGCGATTCTGTGACGAACAGGCTGGACTTATAGGAGACGTGGATAAGAATCAAGCGCAAAAGTGCGGCCCTGCTCCGTCTGCGCAAATTTAAGATGGGAAATGGTATAGTACTTTGGGAGGAGAATGTGGAAATTCGTATTAAGGCAAAATTTAATGTATATTGAATATGTTTTAAGCATATTTAGCACGAGGCGTCTTGGCGAAAAAGACTGTAATATATATCTTATTCTTTCTCTATAGGCAAAACTATCAGATTTTCCGCCTCCTTAAGCAAGGACTGCCAATATCGGAGGAAAATTCAATCATTTCCTCAGCTAAGTCTGATATTACCTCAAGCACTAAAGCAGTGCTAGACGCATCGATAGAAAGATCTTTAAAGCGTTTACTAGCTTTCTTTAGACAAAGAGCTTAGAAAATGACTATAGGGATTTCTAATAAACATAGAATTGTGCATGGATGAATTGAAGGTTTAAGAGAAATAGAGGTGAAGTTCCGTAATTTTTCAAGCCTTGTGGTTATATGGCTGACTAGTTATGAGTCAAGATTAGTATAGCTGCCTGTTATTTCGAGGTCTCTATAGTTCTTGATAAGAAATTTCCACCGGTCTTCTAATGATCGCGTTAGGTCCTGCTCAGAGTTTCCTTAACAATTCACTAGTTAGGACCTCAAACTCATGCAGGGCGATGGCCATTATATCCTTAGCCAAGAGGCATCTTAAACATATGAACTGTTGGATAAATAAAAATCTCTTCATCAGTGCTCTTGTTTTATTCCTAAGGCAAGTGCTCACTAAGATTTGGTTACACTTAGAGCAGATTGATATACAAGAATTTAAAGTCTCATTATCTTCATTCTAATTAATATCTCAAGCTCTATTCAAATTAGCAGTATATCAAGTCGCTTTAGAAATTTCCAAAAGCGCTCCATAATTAGGTGTCCCCAACCCAGTGGCAGGATCCCATCCAGCCACAGCACTGAATCCAGCACCAGTAATAGAGCCTCTACATCCAGAGCTTGACCCCTTTTCAATATCAGTCAAACCAGCAGTCCCATTACTATATAACCAAGGGTTCAAGAACCCTAGTGGCGCCTTTCCTTCTAAAAGCCTATCGCTGTTCAAGAGTTGAATCAGGCTAGAAAATGTAGGTGCAGCACAACTAGTTCCGCTCACAAGATTTTCCCCTCCGCTGACCACGATAATGAATGAAGTACTTTGAGCTGAGACATCAGGATATGCTCTTCCTGATGCGTTGAAATAGGCAGAAACGGCATTATGCGTGGTGTCAGTAGTGAGCCAAGTGTTTACAGCATCGGTTTGGTAACTTGGTTGTGTGAAGACACTGGAAAATCCACCTCCTGATCCTCCCCATGCTCCTTCTGGACTGTTTCCTGTCGTACCTCCAACGACTGTTACCCATGGACATGAAGCTGGGAAGGTGGTTGTGAAGGTTTTGACGCCGTTGGATGTGCAGGTTGATCCTACACCTGAATCTCCAGACGCTACTAGGATTGAAACACCTCTGGCACCGAGCTGTGCAAAAAGATCACAGACGTTTGTCGCGTAGTCTACTGGAACGGTATCCTCATCATCTCCGTATGAGATGGAGATCGTGTTTGGAAGATCAGTAGCATTGAGTGCAAGAAGGTAATCTAAGAATTCGAGGTAAGGTTCGTTAGTGTTTGCTCCGGTTCCCAGCCATGGTGGCCTGCCGCCGGTGCTGTAGTAGACGTTCGGAATGTTTGCTGTGATTGCACGAGCATATTGGACATCAAGATTTGCCTCAACGCCTGCTCCACTGGCAGTTTGAGGACACGAACCTCCATTAATGAGTGAACATTCGAAGGATTCAAGAACATTATTTTGAGTCGAGTATGTTCTCATGAAGGTTGTCAAATCTGACTTGATTGGGTACTGCTCCAAGAACCCGGCGATGCCCATCAGGCCGTTGCTGTAGTTGCCAGCCGCAGTATAGTTGTAGAGATTTGATAGACATACTGGAGTGATGTATCCACTGGTTGAGCAGCCGGTGACCTCTGAAACGGCGGCTGTGCTGAAAGCCTTATTCAATACATGGTATTCTGAGATAGTTGACCGCAGTGCTTTCAAGCCAAAGAAAGTTGTCGGCTGGACCATATCGACATGATCTTTGAGTGAGACTGGGAGGCTGTATTCAAGCGTTCGAAGAACCTTTGCTCCAGACTCAGATTGGACTAGGCCAAATAATAAGCTGAGATCTTAAATGACTAAAAGGTAGGAGCATACCATAAGCGCTATACTCAGCTTCAAGAAGCTTCTCAATCTGACTGATACTAGCCTCCAAAATGACTGAATCTGCTCTTGGCGACATCGAAACTTGGCTGCTCAATCCCGCATTATCGAGCCATGCTAGAACGAGATCTTTTGATTCGTCCTTTGGCGCAATCATATCATCAATAACCTTTTGTGGCAAATGGCTACCATAAAGCTCATCTCCAGGCGTTGCGATCTAAATTCTTAGCTAGAGTTCTAGCATTAGAAATCGTTCTTCGAATGCCATACCTTCAAAGCAACATCATGAAAATTCCCCATATTCTGATGAATAAGATGAATTCTCAACCTCATCATCGACTCCTCTTTATCAACAACCGCATCCTCGTCCTCAGCCCATCCCGTCGGGGGGGCATCAATCTTCTCAAAAACGCTAGTTTCCACTGCACTTGATCTTGAGAACAAACTTTCCACAGCCGGGAAAGAATGAGCTGTGGGAGCAAGCGCCAAAACGAGGGATATTGTATTAAAAATCATGATTCCAAACACAACTGCCCTCCAAAATGAGGTAGGACAACCAGAAAAGTAAAAACAAAATCCCCCAAAGACGAGAAGATACCTTCCTTTTATTCCCCTCAAATATAGTCCCTGGTACACAGATACGGTACAGTACTTGATGCGATACGCTACTATTTCCCATGTCCAAAGCATCAACCACGTCATGAACCATGCACAAGATGAGGGGTAGAAATTATCCACCTTCCTAGATACATAAACGAATCCACGAACCATCGAAGTTTCCTGCCTCTTATAGCAAACTTATTACTTGTCTGGTTCCCCTGAAATTACTTAACCTTGTTCCTGGCTTTCTACCGGCATAGAAGGTACGTTTCGGTATTGGCCCGGATCTACAGGGTCGACATGGGGGGGTATATCTTCGGCTACTAATTGGGTAGGAAACTTGGAATTAGACCGATGCATGTAACGATCTGTTTCACCTTCCTCATTCTTCATATGTACACAATTAAAAAACAAACCAATTGAGGTTGATACGGCGATTATTTCCTTTAAAGAGGAAGGAGATCGGAGAGCAAGATCTGTAAAGCGGCTAGGGCACTGAACCCCGGTCTCTAAACTGGTCACTTAATCAAGGTGGCGCCTAGATCTTATTCAGGGGGGTAAGATCTCACCATTTTACTTGTAGGATTCTATATCTCCGATACGGGTCTCGCCCTGCCAAGAGAAACGAAATAACATCTTTATGCTTTCCTTTTGGGATCGACTTTTCCAGCTATATAATTACTGGAACTTGCATTTGAGATGCCGTCAGATAACTTGTTTTACCCCGTTTGCGTCCACTCAGAGAGGTATTTATCTTTAGATTACTTTTGACTTTGGGCGATTATTGGTTGAGGTGAGCGTGGTGTGAATTGATTGCCCCTCGTTGGTTGGGGTCATATTGTCCCCGTTTCAATAACTCGATATTTATCTGGTCAAGTACCGGGTACGATTATTCGATAGACAACTCTGGTAAACACTAGGATTTGAATTGATCTTTCATTTTTGCGATTTGGGGAAGTTTAAAAGGAGGCAGAGAATAGGAGTTTCAAGGACGAGAAAACACACGAGGAAAGGGTGGGGTCCGTATGTGGATGCTGAGGAGACTAAAGGAAGTAGGATTGTAAAGTAATTATGACGTGAACGATCTAGCAAGCTCTAGAATAAGTAGTGTTATGGACTATTTCCCCGAACTGTTCTAGGAGTCAAAATAAGTGGTGAGCAGCCAATTTGGCTAGAGATGTAGTAGCGGTTAAGACGATTTTGAGAACAGCAGAAAACCGTTGGACTGGACACGAAGCGGATTTCTCCCGCGTGCTCCATTGATTCCACGGGGAAGGAACAACTGGGAATGGGGTAGGAAGAAACGGATATGTATGTTTTTCTATCCTGAAATTACTATTACATCTTAAAGGAACTTTCCCGTGGAGTAAGGTAGTAGCATGCTGCATTCGCTTGACACACACTTGAGAGTAGAGCGTGACGAGAAGTAGATGCTGTGAAAGGAGCATCTGCCTGCCCATAAAGCTTCACAGTCAGGGTTGCATATTCAAGTAGACGAGACTCCTTTACACCCTAATCATCCAATGTTCAACTCTCGCTCTTTGAATTGATAGTGGGTACATCACGTGCTTTGCAAAATCACGACTTCGCACGCCATCACCCTGGACACCGCTAAAGCTTAGGCCAGCCAATGACCGTTCGGACAGCATTGGACCATTTTCACGTCTCCACGCTCTCTCTTTTCTTCCTCCCTTCTATCGATATATCCTCCTCGTCTTCTGCTATGTTGCTCTCAAACTTTGCGCGTTCTTCCTGCTTTTTTCGTCGTGTTTTTCATCCTTCAAAGTTGAAGGTAGACATCCTGTGTTCCGTTCATGACACATCCTTCCAAGCAAGCAACCAATGAGAAGAGGAGGATATGTCCAAGCGGACTCCACCTCCTGCCTCGGAACCTGCATCTTGCGTACGGCGAGCTCTTGCCACCAGTATTGCATCGTATCCTTATCAGCGAGTCGATCATGCATCAAGAATCGAGAATGCGGATGTTTCTTAATCAGAAATCAGAAATCACTCAAGCACGGATGTGCCAATCTTCGACACCAGAGCGTGTTGTGTCCGCAACAATCGTCGAGATTGTGCAGCGTCTCTCCGAAAGGACTCAATGAAGGATGCCGAGGGGGGATGGACCTCTTGAAATTTCTCCAAAGACCAACTTGGAAAGACAGAGTTGATTCCTGTTCTCTATATACTGTTTATCCTCCCTCCATTTTCTTATTGCTTCAATATTTCAGAGTCACATCGTCTCGCCTCATTCCTCTTTCAAGGAGTTGCTCTTGGATTAGCCAATGGATAAGCTTGTGCAAGCTCCACCCCACCATCGACGATCCGATGACCCCGCCAGCCGCGAAGCTTTCCGAATGGTTAAACAGCGGTCACAAAGAAATCAAGCAGGATGCGAGTGTCCTGAAAATGAGGAGTATCAGTTGAAAGAGCACGAATAGCGAATTAGCCTGGGACGAAGAAGTAGGATCGAAAGGGACCAAGGTTTGCTGAGAAGGGCTCGATAACAAGGCTTTCTGTCAGAAAGAGAATCCATCGTGACAAGCGGAAGCTGCGAACTCGCAGTACAGTCACCAACAACCACAATTTAGCCACCGGAGCACCGCCGTTCATTGGACACGCTGGTCAGAGAATCGGAAAGATTGGTGAATCCCTTAGAGGCTATCTCAAATTATGCAGGAGGCACCCCAACTTAATGGTTACACCCTCCTGTATCCTAGCTAGAAATATCATTCTGTGGAAGGCCCATTTCTCTATTTGGTACTAAAATCAGCCCACCTCTTTTCGCGAGCATCCACGTTCCTTTCTTCCCATCGCTACAACGTATCCACGATTCCAAAATCCATCAACACAGCACTCGAGAACCAGAGTCCCAATATGGCTCCGATCAAATCTGCACTTTCTAGGGCCCTACGATCTAAGGCACCTAGCGCAACTTCGACTCGTGTCAGGATTGGGGCTTATCGCGGAATTACAGCAACGACCAAAGATGCTGCCTCGCTGGCGTCTTCCCCCCAGCCTGACCGACAAACTCCCCGTAGGGCAGCAGGTACAATGCCATTTCTCTCGCCATGTTTGAGCGACATTCTGACATATTCGGGTAGATTCTTCATCAAACCTCTCCATAAGAGATGCCTCCGCGAAGCTTTCCCAGCCTCAACCAAGCTCAGCCCCCTTTGACAACCTACTCAATGACATAACGAAAACTCTCACAACAACGACAAAGACTTCTCTACCCCAATTACACGATTTATTCCGGTCGTACATTTCCAACTCTAATCACTGGGCAAAATTCGCACATGAAAACCCCTCCAAGCAGTACACACGGAATCTTGTCTGTGAAGTGCCCGGCGTTTTCAATTTGTTGATCCTGGTATGGAGTCCCGGGAAGAAAAGCCCAGTGCACGACCATGTAGATGCACACTGTTTGATGAAGGTAAGTCATAAAGGTGCCAAAGTTGTCGCTTTGTAGGCCATTAATGCAATTTTAGGTCCTGCAAGGCTCCCTCCAGGAAACACGATATGCTATTCCCATAAATCCGGGAAAGGAAGGCCCTTTAGTGGAAACCTCCAATCTGTCATTTGGATTGAATAAAGTGTCATATATGGCTGATGCTGTTTGTGTGCCCCAATCCATGGGTATGAAGTGTGCTAATATAGCAAAGCTTGGTCTGCATTCAATTGCGAACCCGAGTCCGACTGAATATGCTGTGTCGTTACACTGTAAGCGAACGCCCACTGTTTATTATTGTTGGCCTAATCCTAACATTAATAGTGTATTTCCCGCCTAATGCTGCCTTACGAGGAGCTCGAATTTTTGACATGGAGAGTGGAGAAGCGAAACTAGTTCAAGGTGGTTATGATTCCGTGGGAGGCGAGGCCATTTAAAGAATAGCTCCAAGCGTATGCTTTGTATTTGCGTTTGTCCGGCGTTTATCCTCGGGCTCGATATGGCCCTGATGTGGTATGCAGGCGTTTAGTTTTTTCAGCAAATGTAGTCTTTGGTTTTCTCGCTCTATACCACAACGCTTGTGTTGGTAGCTTATTATCACTCAATTTCTCTGAATTCTCATTACATTGCTAAACCTCTCCCATTTTAGTTCGTTCCTCTTCGCGGCAAATCCTGTCACAAGGAGATCATGAAATAGATAATCAGACGGTTGGATCACGTGGCTCATAACTATGCTCTGGTTAATCAGGACCGATACTGTTTAGAAGTAGATATAATTTGCTCATAACATGTAAATCAAGCATCAAATCCGAATACATCCATCAGCCCTGCCCGGAAGCGCTACCAAATTCATCAAGTCACCTGACCTAATGGCTTAATTAAGCGATATCGGAATCTTTCTTCTTCATCATCCTCCGAAGTTCTCTTTCTTTCTCAACCCAAGCTTTGCAATTAGCGATCGCATCAGAAGGTTTATCATTACAATTCATCAGGAAGCCCTGTATATCAGCTGGGCTCAGGAAATCCTCTGGGATTCCCTCTGCGAAAGTGCAAGCTATCTGCTTCAACTTCTCAACATCATATTCTTTCTTTCCTTCCAATTCACTCTGATTTGGCGCCGCAAACATACGCACGAACATATCTTCAGCCTGCTTCTTGTTTGCGAGCTTGAAGTGAACCCTCATATCCGTCCTTCCAGGTCTTAGCAGTGCGCTATCTAAAGCTTCAATATGATTTGTGGTCATGATCAGCACTCGACCTTCTTGTGAGCCGACACCATCGATGACATTGAGGATTCCGGACAAGGATATTCGATTCACCTGCTTGTCATCCGAATCATCTTGAGTGGGAATCTGTGTGTTCCGAGCCACCAGACCGGCACTATCAATATCCTCAAGCAATACGACACAACTGTCTGGGAGTTTTTCGAAGAGTGCTATTAAGTCTTCCTCAGTGATCGAAGGTTCCGCAAGTGATAAACAGTATATCTCGAGGTCAAAATGCCCTGCAATAGCAAATGAAAAAGACGTCTTCCCAGTCCCCGCCATCCCATAGAGCAGCTAAATTCCAATTAGCAAAGGTTTCACAGACCTTGATAGAATTGTGACATCGATAGCTAGGAGGACAACACTTACATATCCACGTCGATATGGAATGCCCCGTTCTCCGTACCATACTCGGGTCGACGGCTTTATGTACTTCTCTATATCCTGGAGAATATCATCTCTCTGTTGTGCATCCAGCATCACCGTTTCCAGCGGCCTCGATATTCTCATTGCTGCTTTACCCCACGGCGGTGCTCCATATCTTCGGTCATGGCGTGATGATGGACGACGGACGCCGGTCTTATTTGAGTTCTGCTCATAATGGTAGACGACAGCCTCTTCGAGTAATGCCTTGATCGGAGCAGCAGTGCGACTCAAGCAAATAATCTTTCCTTGGATCAAAGACGAATAAATACTTCTTCCATCCATAGTTCGCTCTTCCCGGCGTCGATACCAGAGAAATAATCGGCCTTTGTACCAAAAGTATTGCGATGTTTCTAAAGCGGGGGAATAGTTGAGTCGATCTCGGGCTTTAGCAAGAGTATTAGGGAGAGTCTTTTTCGAAGCGTCAGGGTCATCTTGGCCCCATATTCCTAAATAATACTCCCTATCTCGTCGCTTTAATGCTCCAGAAGTTAATCTCCGCGAATTTTCCCAGACACCATGATTTCGAAGCCACCCCATTATCCACAGATATTCGTCACCATCTGACTCCACAACGATGGAACTGGTCCCAAAGCGCATAATAAGACTAAAGATCTGGGCCTGGAGGAAATCGACCGATTTCAGAATCGCATACATGATAAGCGAGGCAGATACTATCAAGGTTATATCGACTCCAAACCTTTCCGCCAGGAGATGAGAAATCGTTCCATATCCGGGGATAAAGGCCTCGAGAAGGTTCGCAGGCAGTTGCACGAGTGGCTGAACAGACGATAAGGAGCCATTTCGAGACATAGTTGGAAGCTGGAATACCGACAATACACTTCATGCCAAACTTTCTAACGCAAAGAGCTTTGATAGACTTAAGTATCTCCAATGCGTCAGCCTTACCAAGGCATACCGGATAAATAACCGTTGATGCCTCCGTGGAGTACCTGTCCTACTTAGATCTGTTGCTCATGATACCTATTCAATGGCAGCTTGCATAGAAATCGGGGCTGTGCAACTTCCTTCTCCTATCGTCTTCTCTCCTAGTTTTCGCCTCGAGCCACCTTCTTCCTGGTATATTTTGCTCAGTTTCGACCAATTTAGCCTGCCTTTACAGGCGACTCTGAGTCCCACTCTAACATTACTGGGGCTTATTCGAAAGAAGGCAACATGAAGTCTCACTTCTCACTTCTCACTTTCCAGCTGATTCTCTGTCTAGTATAAGCTAACACTATCGCGAGACTCTCGGTGTCGGAAAGGGAATGATCATGGATAAAACCATTACTTTCGCCGTTAGTTATCACGGGACTATATCCAACTAGCAGACAGAGGCAATCTTTTCGCTTTAATCACCTGATAGCGGGTATTTGATGCAAGTTGAATTTTGGAGTTTGATGAAGCAAGAGGCTTCGACCGACAATGCTTTCAGCTTGTATCCTGATCTCTCCAACTCAAATGCTATTCCCCTGCCATTTTTATGGTCTTATCTTCTGGGCTCTTTTACTTGATTATTTAGCTTGTCATTCACCTCCAGAAGAACATTATCTAGCAAACACAAACCATCTAACTTCGATCTTTAACTTTATGTTTCGAAATATTTACCCTACTCTTTCCTCCTTCTAACCTTTGCTTTTGGTTGAAGCTAACTTTGACAGCATGTTTGATTACCATCATACGATTCAGACATGATTGCTCCATGGGGGCTTGCAATGACACTCGTCATCGATTTCCTGTCAGTCATCGGATAAGAGCTTCATATCATGATTCGAGTTAGAGAAGTTAGTTTGACAATCGTCGTTGGGTTCTAAAGTACAATGTTTGAGGGATTTTGGAATTAATGGGATATGGATGGTGTAGCGGGTGGTACATTATATATTGGGAATATCAAGGGGCTGTAGAGGGGAATTGGAGGGTAGTAAGAGGTGGAAGTTGGTGGAAATGGGGAGGATAAAGCGGGGAATAGTGTAGAATACTATTTATAGCGTCATAAGATCTTTCCTTGAGACCTGCATAGATATTCCAACCCCCCAAACTTGTAAAGGCGATGATAGCAGGTCGAAGGATAATTAGTTGTGAGGTTGTGAGGAGTTTGAGTCATTCTTTCATTCGAGTCAACTACATTTCATAACTTTATACAATATTTGTTGGCGCTCCACTCACAAAGGCATCATACCGTCTAACTGACTAACCACATCTTCCTATAAAAATGTCTCACTGGACCTCAAACTCCCTTCCTCTCACCAAACCAGAGATCCCAACATCCATCTTCTCGATACTTTTTACTAAAACCCCAGAAGGAAAAGGAAAAGGAAAAAGAAAAAGAAAAGCCTCCAACAAGAAAATGTGTATCGTAAGATTCCACTTCCACAATTCCTGCGGACATAAAGAACCACCTACGGTTGAAGTCTGTCTTTTTTCGGAGATATGCGATTTACAAAAGGAAGTTATTCATTCCGATCTTCGTTGTGAGACTTGTAGGGTTCTTTCGGGGATTCATGAGAATATGAAGAGGGAAGAGAGGGAAAATCAAAGGAATATGAGGGGAGGGAGTGATGTTGGGGGAAGTGGTAGTTTGGATCATTCGGGTTTGTTGGGGGAGCTGAGAGCGCTTCCGGCGAGAGAGGGGTATTTTGGAGAGGGGAGTGTTGGGATGGGTGGTTCTAGAAGGGGTGGGAGTCCTTGGAGGGGACGGGGTGAGGGTGTGAGAGGGTCTGGAATGGGGAGGGGGGAGGGGAGAGGGGGTTATTTGGGAGAAATGCAAAGGAACGAAGGTCAATTAAGAGAGGGGCAAGGGAGAGGGGGCTATTTGGACCAAGTGACAAGGGCGAGAAGAGGGGGAAGAGGAGGCCAATCGAGGGGGGGTTATATGGGAGAAGGGCAAAGAAACGAAGGCCAATTAAAAGAGGGACAAGGGAGAGGGGAGGGAAGAGGAGGTAATTCGAGAGGGAGTAGTTGGAGGGGTCTTCCGTGGAGAAACCAATAGGAGAGGCAGAGGCTGGAAAGTTTGGAGTTTTGAGCCCATTTTGAAAGGGAGGATGGTCTTCCTTCTGTTGTTACTTAAAGCTTCTCCTTGATTAATTTTAAAATTAACTTGCTAAATGTCAAACAAATAGAAAGATAAAACTAAGTGTCTAAAGATTCCAGACCTAAGCCCACCTGAGATATGAATATTTAGAACTTAATACTAAAACTTAAGAAAATACCCCTCAGAAGCGCCAGGTGAGGTATATACTAAAAAACAATTTTATCGCGAGATTCAAAAACTGCAACAATAAACGTAAATGAACTGGCGACATAAGTAGGTTCCTATGGCCTATGATTTTGGTTTGCAATGATAGATTAATAGATCATCCGGTGTAGTGGAATATTAATTACCCACGGGACCTTGCTGCCGATTCGACTCAGGTGACTAAAGAAAATCCATAATGAATATATGACACCCCCCAAAGTGGCCTTTTTTTTTCCCCTCGGCTTCCAAATCTATCCTATCTGTTGTACACTCTGGTTAAAATTATCACGTGTTATAGAACTGGCAACCATCTACAAGTTTTAATGTAGTCATAATACATCAACCTCTGAACCATGAGCAGAGTTTGGTACATGTAATAATTTGACTAAGCAGGTTCTGAATATTGATTCTATTTGTCCTTATTGTCTGAGTCATTTGGGGAGGGGGGATAGAGAAAGAGGTAGAGGACGGAGTGGTGGCAGCAGAGGCGGATCTCTCTTTCGTGGCCTGGCAAGGGGAGAATTGTGATATATAGACTTTGTGGCATTATATGTGTGCAATTTGAGCGAAAGGGAGATGAAACGGTAATCCCAATTCGCTGTTTAGAAAAGCCTCCGAGTTTAAGTTAACTTACAGATCTTATTTGTGACTCAGAAATTCACTCAAAAATGTGGCTGACTGGTTCGCGAATGATCTGCTACAATTACACATAAATCTGTGGCGTTGCATGGTCTGTGAATAAGTCGCGCCCAAGGGATTAAATCAATGTCACTTTTTTGGTTCATTCTCAATCGGATCTCTTTCTAGTATCCGCCTGTAACCTCCGATATTCTCAATCCATACCACCAACAACATTCCACAATCAAACGACCAAGAAAACCAGTCTCTTCATCCCCCAAAATGTGCGTCAAATACGCCGATAGCTATAGAGAGTGCGGACACGGCAGTATGCGGGTTTCCAGTGTATGTGGTTTCTTCCCATGTTGTATGGAAAAACATTGGTCATGGGTCGTAAAGTTCGCATGGACAGGTAGCTGCCCGAACTGTAAGATTAAGCCTCGTGTAATTTCTGGGTTTTATGAAGGGAAGTTCAGGTTTTCAGATAGTCGAAATTAGGCTTCTTGACGTGGAGGAAAACGTTTGTTTAACAGGAGAGGGTAGGGGGTAGGAGGTAGGAAGAACATAGTTGTAGGATGGAGGTTAAGATGTCGTCGGTTTGCGTTCAAAGAATCTTTGACTACGCAACACAATTATGGGAGGCCTAGTATGTAGATATTTCTTTCGCGCTAGGGAGGGGCCTGGAGGTTATTCTATCTCGATCTGTCCGAAAGTTTTGGTAGAGGTAGAGATAATCAAAGACACGCTAGGGGAAACACTGTTATCCCATTTTTGATGCTGTTTCCACGATTAAATTCGTGCTGCCGCTTTGGAGATCTTAGGGAGACCTGAGAAAATGGTATGTTTCCATCTCTTTGACAGCTAACACCTGAAAAAGCAACTTGGGATCTTAAGCACATCTATAGCTTCCAAATTTCTTTCTAGCGATATTTATCTCATCTCACCCCCTTCCCTCTCCACCCAAAAAAAGCGCAAGCGTATTTTCTCTCTCGTACTTCTCTCTAGCACCTCTCTCACCATGAGTAAAATTTGCAATACAAACTTTTCCAAATCATATTATATAAAGAGCAAACAGAACATGACGGGTGAATCCGTTTCACTTTCATACTAGCCATTCCATTCACTCATTCGCCTTGTAATAATCAGAACCTCGCAAACAACATATTAACCCCCATCATCCATCTCCTCTGATCCATCCACCACAAACACCGGACGGGCATCCGCAACCTTGACCATCAACAACACAACCCGATACCACAACCCAAAATCTCCAACACCTAACCCAAACCCCCACAAAATCCAAACTTCCAACACAAAACCAAAATGTGTACCGACAACCGAACAATCTGGCTAGGTTGCCAACACCGCTCTGAAGCAACCCGTTATAGATGCGCCATAGTACCAAACTGCTACATCATCAACTCTGCAAATTGGAAGTCTTATCCTTGCCCTAAATGTGGAGGACCAAATGAAGAGGAATCAAATGAGGGAAAGACGAAGGAGGAAATAGAATTAGAAAATATTGGTGTAGAGCTAGAGAGGGTTAGAGAGAGTGTTGTGAGGCAGAGGGAGGAGAGATGTTTGAGTAGGAAACTGAGGGGGGAAGGGTTGGCGAAGATTATGGAGGAGGAGGATGATTGGATGAATGAGGAAGCTGGGGGTGAGGGTGAGGGTGAGGGTGAGGGTGAGAATGAGGAATGGGAGAGAAGGGAATTGAAGAGGGGGAGGGAGGAGGTGTTGAATGAGGGGGAGGAGAAGAGTGTAAGTGGACGCTCAATGATATTGAGACAGTGGAGTGATGAGGGTGAAGAGGAGGGAGGATGGGAAAGAAGAGACTTAGAGAAAAAGAGGAAGGAGATGTTGGATGAGAGGGGAGAGAAGTGTATGAGTGGAAGAATATTGAGGACGCAAGAGTGGGGAGAAGAGGAAGGAGAATGGGAACAAGAGGAACCGAGCACAATGAATGAAGTAGAGGGGGATAAGGAGGGTCAAGAGGCTATACTTCTTAGTTTTGAGGAAGAGAGGAGAAAGAGGGGAATGGGAGTTGAGGATGCCGAGGATGATTATGTCGCTTGGGCTAGAGGAAGGCAAGACCAGATGGCGGAGGAGGACTGGAATTGGGCTCTGAATTACAGAAAGCATTTGTAAAGATGTAATCATCTTACTGGATGGCTCTAGTTCTGCCAATTATCAGCAATCCTTAGATTTGGCTCAGAGTTTTGGAGGTCCTGAGGAGGGAATACCCCGATTTCGTATAATTAGACTTTAGGCTTCATCTTTTTTCTCGTCAAATAAAAAACAATATGAAAAATAACTTCCTTGCGTGAGTGTTTCCAGCAAATGTGATTGGAAACCTCCCTTAAATCTTTGATATAATTATTGGCACTTTATTCCTCAATCTCGTATTAATCCTACTATCTATTCTAAAGACATTTCCTGTAAAGCTCCGCCGCTAGTACAACTTCCCCCGACAGCCAATTCGAATATCTCGCTCTCTTAACTTCACAGGCCTACAATTAACAACAATCAATTGCCATCACTATATTCCTAACACTATAACAGGCACGAATAAGATTATCTCTCAGTAGTTTATATAGAAGGCCTACATCCCGTACCCAAGATGTCTTAATTCTAGCACTAATTGATGTTAAGCGTGGGACAAATCGAAGTTTCGCATTACGGAAATAGAAATTTCTTAACTCATAATCATGAGAAGTAGTAGAGGGTGGAAGTATTAAAGGGTGGTATTTGCTGTTTTGAGCCTGGGATATACTTAGATAGCATCACTAAAGTGCAAGTCAATCACTTCAAGCTCTCAATTCCCAAATTTCCACCCATCTTCCAACATCCGGAACCACCTTACTATATCCTCAGAATCTAACAACGAACTCTGATTCAAACTCTTATTAGCTTAGTGGGTGTCTTGTATACTTTGTCCGTCACTAAAGCAAGCAGGAGGATCAATTCACCATTCACCCCCATCCTAAAACTAACTTCATAATCCACGCTAACACCCCCTTCGTATCAAAACAACTAAAAGTGTGGTTATAGCTTAACAGTAAAGGGCGCCTAACTCATCTCCTGCCCCCTGCTTAGGCAGAGTTGTCGAAATGATTTGAGGGCGAGATATTCGGTTCGAATCCGGGAGGCACCAGATATATTTGTTAAAACTAGGGGTGGGTAGTGATGAGGTTTTGAGACTCTAATATAATAAAATAGGAATCTAATTTCATTTATCTGAAAGGGGGAGTGGGGAGAGGGTTGAGATTATTATAATAGTAGGAGGTGAACGAGGATTGGACATCTGAAGTAGGTATAAAGTGTAAGAATTGAGGTTTGCGTATCTCGTTGGTCACAAAAGCAAGCATGGAGACAAATTTAGATAGCAAGAAGGTTTGAACATATATTTTACTTACCAAGTATTACTTATCTTTGAATATATAATCTGCGTGATCTTACAAAAAAGCTTTTATCATCAACACGATAGATTCAAACTCATACATCAAATATGCCTGCATCCTCCAAGAGAAAACTGGAGTAAAATTCCCCGTGGTATAATGAACGCCATCATTGCTCCAAACGCCTCTAGATTTTTTGATCCTGTTGTGTTCCGGTATCACCATTCCTCCTCTTGTAAGATACCCACAGCTTGGCGCAGGAGGCGTGTTCCATAGTTTAATTGGGTTACTTAGATACTTCGGTTCTCTGTGGAATAGTGTGACCTCTGCCACTAGTGACGAAACCTGTAAGGCCCTCCCATGGCTCGTCACTGAAGACTTCGGGAGGATATGCATCTTTTTGCAGCATTTATCATGTATCCTTTGAAAGTTAGGTGTGCGTGATGGGAATTTTTAGAAGTTGATATTCTTCTTTTGTCATCTGCTTCAAGATTGAATTCCAATTTCGTAACCAATTAGCACTTCCGTGGTGGCACCCTCCCAACCTCTGTTCCCTGCAGCAGATAGCATATATCGACATGTTGGATCAATGTGCAATGCACTGATAACACCCGGCTTTGGAGGACCAGGAACGATCAAGAAGGGAACTGTGGAGTGCTTAAAAGCTGCGGATTCTTTGAGATCATACAGCCGCAGAATATCATAGGAAGCGCTGTAAAGAATTAGTATTTTTGAAATTCCAGATACCTCGGAATACTTACCAGATCAAATGCCTTCCGTTTGGCATTGGCCTCAAAGCAGTCACAGCACCACTTCCTTGCGGGAATTTGAAAGTCCTTTCAGCAGTTTTGAGACCTTTATGCAAACTAAATTCCTCCACAGTACCATTTCTCCTCCCTGCATAGATATAATTTCCATCTGGGGACCAGCAAGCTGCCATACACCAAGGAGGGACTCCAGTCTTGATGGGAATTCTCGCGACAGGATTGGGCATTCTGCGATCCCATATCCGCAAGCTTCCGTCTATGGAAGCGGCGAGAAAGGTTGAATCGGATGTAGCTACCGCATCCTGAGTTTCTGCAGCAATTGTCGCAGTTGAATCCGTTTCGTGGGCGCTTCCATTCGTAATTCCATTCGAGTCCTCTTTGATGTTATTTAACTGCTGGCTTTGTGGGGGTTGGACTGCTGGCGCAGACCCAGCGTCCGGCATTGTAAGGTCGCCTTGAGAATCTCTTACTTCGTGGTTCTCAAGGCCTGACCCAATCGCTCGAGAGAACTCGTCGTCATCATCCCCAAAGACTCCTCCCGATGGAGCACCATCTCCGGTTGTTTCTCCAAATAATGAATTGGTATCGCTACCACCGCCAAAAAGGGAGTCTGTAGGTGAGCCGGGTGCATCAGTTGTGCCCCCGTCCCCGCTTGATCCATTGATGCCATTTGGGAGTACCCCATTACTAAGAGTTTTATCGCCATTGTTGCTCGAGAATGTCCCATTCGTCATTACGATCTCGCCAGATTCTTCTGGAACAGGTAGGCTTGAGGCTGGGCGCATCTCGATCGCAGAAATTTGCCCACCACTACCTTCAAAAGTCCTCTTAATTTGTCCAGTATTCAGGTCCCAATCAAAGACATTTTTGTCCCAACTTCCTGAAAGTATAGATTTCTCGTCCTGGGCAAGAGTGAGTACAGAGACAGCGGACTTGTGTTTATGCATATAAGCAACCCGTTTCCCTTCATCATGCCGCACAGAATATAGGTTGATTGACCCCGACTCCAACCCAGAGAGTGCCCACAGAGCTTGAGATTGAACAGCCAAAGAATACACTGGTGACAAGGGTGGATCCTCCCCAGGCACTTTTGACACAGGCTCTTCATTGTCCCAGTAACTTAACAACACGCCTGCTTTCACCACACTTTCAACAAATGGGTGTCGTTGTGCTACTGTCAGCATTGTCTTCCCATTGATAGTTGCGACGCCATCATATTTTCTTATGTATCCATCTGTGCCTCCAGAAAACCAATACCGCATATCTGGGGTCGCGGAAATAGCATTAATCGATGTGCTTTGTGGAGCTGCTATAGTGGGCGCTATGTCATACAAAGAGGCAGTCAAAGCCTCAGGGCGGACTTCGAATCGTACTTTGGGGGAGAGCGCAGCTGGAGAAACGTTCAGGGGCGAGGCGGATGTCCTCACAAGCGCGGGATGGGGATGTGAGGTTGGGCCAAGGCCATTCGTATGACTTAGGGTGGGTGTAAGATTAGAGCTGCTATTCGTGGTGGGGAGGCTTGGTCGTCGAATCTGCGAGGTTGGTTTCTCGGGGGATTCGTCTTCGTCCTCTTCCCCATCTTGGTCATCGTCGTCCTCGTTATCGTCGTCGTCCCCCTCACCCTCAGCATCCTGATCTGCATCGACATCTGGCTCCAGATCCTCTGCATCTTCCATCAATTCGTCCTGCTCATTGTCTGAGCTCGCGTTTGACCCTAAGAGAGAGGGTTTAGTAATTACTGAGGGAGGCCTTGGTAGGCCGAACTTACCACGGTCATCATCGTCTAAGGAGAAATCTGGCATCTTGTTCCTTTTGTATATTTTCTCTCATATCATGTCTTGTCGTGAGACTATGCGGCTCTGCGCTGGAATATCCTAATCCTCGGTGCCGCCAATGGAGGAGAGAGGATGATACGGCCCACCCTAGCTTTCAACAAAAGCTTCCGTGGTGTGTACTTGCATTCTTGGTGTCGCGTACAGTTGGAGAGAGAGTGCAGCAAGAATTAAACTGATTTTTTGTACGGGTGAAAGAGATATGGTGGAAATACTGAATCTTGGGGTTGGAGAATGATGCTGTCGCGCCAATAGACGCGGCCGCATTTTGGACCAATCACGTGAATATGTACTTCTAAGGGGATCGGGAAAAGTCAACGTTCTCATCGAGAGAGATACTCGAATCAATACTTTGCTCATTGGCCAACAACTACTCAACAAGAATGGGTCCTCTAGTCGACCATCAGCCTTTTTTTTCGTCGCAGAGGGTGGATAGGGTAGCTGCATTATCTGCCTTGTTGGGTAGGTAGGAAGCAAACTTACTTGCGACTGATTCCCAGCATCCACGACAGTAATACCCCTTCATGTGCAGGGCATCACTTCGGGTGTCGATATTTACTACACCAAGTTCTACGACTCTGTTGTCCTCAATTTTGCTTCGAGACGTTATTACTTGGCTTACATTACCAACTCAGGGGATCCATTTACACATTTCTGCTCCTTTTCAATTAATAATTGATACTTTTCTTATAAACCAGTTTTGAAACTCACAAGGAGCAAGACATATCATGGAGCCTTTTGGTCGTATTTTCTTTTTCGAGTACTTCATGTTCATCCAGTGGAGAACCCCATTTCTAGTGGTCAAATTGTTAATTTAGTAGTTGAAACTCTTAATATTGTAAAGCTGGGAGATGGCAAGTTATTTGGCCGTTAGGATAGGAATGTAGACTTCAAGTGTATAGTCTTTCTAATTATAAAGCTAGCTAAGTACTATATTAAGGGCATTTAGTAGGCGGTAGGGAGATAAAGCTAAGTATAGCTTATATTAGAACCAAACTCCTATTCTAGCTACTTTCAACCACTCATTAACTAGATTTTAAGAATCTACCTTCATTTAACTTTGGGGTAGAAGTTCTCAAGCGTTCATAGACAAAGTCATAAATAGAGGTGCTCACTTAAGGTCGTGGTTCATGAGTGCAACTTCTAATATTTCGTAAAGCATGAATGCGGTTACCTCGAAAGTCATGGAGTCCTGACAAGATAAAAACCGTTATCCAGGTATTAAGCTTTACGATGCATATGGTAAAAGTGTGAACATACGCTAGCATCAAACTCTATCTTCAGCCAAAAAAGCTAGCTCACTTCTAAACTCATGATGCCAAAAAGAAAATCTTGCATCTCCGCCAAACTCGAAGGGGGATGGTGTCTTAATTCTTAATTATTCTATGGTTTTCACGGAATTGCTGTGTTTAATGGCTCCTATGGTCAGCCAAAGCAGGACATACAACCTACAAACTGGAATTATAGTTGTCCCTTTAGCGAGTTTGCTCGCAATCATGATTAAGACCACAGATTTATGACAATTACCCCTTTCTGTTTGAACCGTTCAGGGTTTCTCAACAAGTTTGGCAGATTGCTACTTTTGTGTTACTAAGGGCGCAGTTGATTTTCGGGCGTTGAGGAGCAGGATATCTGTATTATCACGTGCGGGCCCATTGACGGGTCTTATGGAAGGTACACTCACTCTATTGTCTCACGCTGACGGCGCCAGCAATGGGGTTGGGTATGTCTCAATGACGACGCTTCTTAAATCGGCGCGCCGGCGTTGGGGGATCATGTCTACCTGGAGGGGGAGCAAATTGCAGCTTTCATTCAATCCGTCCCCGAAACCTGCCTTGGGCTCCTTGCAGCGGTGAGAAAAGCACTCCGCTGCAGCAACGCAACCGGGGAAGAAAGGGAACACGGCAGCCCCTCATAGCTGAGGCTTCGATGTTTCCCCATCGGCACGGGTTGGCTTGCTTGCTACAGACTTCAATACGAATACGCGACAACGCATTCATCCAAACCCAGCAATCGAATGCAGCTTCACCTTCTATATGGCATATAAGGAGTTAAAGATATCTGCTGGAAAGCCCAGTAAACCACGCGCGCATCGTGTTTGCAAAGCAGAAGCGGGCGAATAAGGCTGGCAGCGGAGAACTGTTTTCGGAAGGCGTCCTTCCTGCGTCAACACGTCAATTTTGGCTTCCCTTCTCAACCCCACCACAACGCCATTCCAAGTTTGCGATACTCCCTTCTCTCCACTACGCCTTTCCGGGCACTCGGAGAACCAAACTAAAGACGGGTTATGTCTAGGTACGTCAAACTCACACGACTTCAGAGCTTTTGTCACAGCCAAAGCTGCGAATCTCTTGCTTCGCTAGGCCACACTACCACAAACGCCCCTCGGCCCCGCTATCAACAGTCCCAACATTAGAAGGTTCGTATTTCTGACTCTATACAGCGGCTTCAGACGTGGCACAGCTTGCATCGAGAATATTGTAGTCACATCAAGTCCAATCAATACGACTTCAGCGCTTCGTCAGCCGAGCATCAACAGCTGGGTAGCCGCCCAGTAGACGAGGTTTCGATTCAGAAGTTGCGCAAACCACCTCAAGAACCCTAAGGTCGAACCTTTCCTACACTACCTCAATCTAATGGCATCAATTGAGCAGATACGACAGGCGGAGTCAATCCTCAATGCACATATCAACAAAATTGGACAGAGAAATGCCTATTCCGACGGTTGGAGAAATCTTCCCGAGTACCCCTCAAAGGAAGAAATCTTCCCAAAAGATGAAGCAGCCCTCGACGGACGATACGAGCAGTGGAATGATTACCAACGAGATACTGTCTACGATGAAAACCTCCCGACCAACATCGTTAATGGCCCTTGGTCATCGACAAAAAGTTACATCGGAGCACATTACCAAATCCTACGGGAAGATGCCGTAGCACCTCTGCGAAATTCCGTCAAAGAGTTCTTCACAAATCCATCGATGATCGATAGTGATATTACAAATATTTATACAGATGTGAGTCCTATGACTACATAAAATTGCATATTAACTAAAACCTCACAGGTTCACATCGAAGGCATCAAGCTTACTCGCCTTGGGCCCGCATTCAGAGTCAATTTTTCGCATCAGCGTGCTGGCAAGCAAATTCATTGGGAGCAATCCAAACGTCTGCAACCAGGCAATATTGTTGCATTGAGCCCCCACAATGATAACTTTACTTCCACCTGTTACATCGCCGCCGTAGCTGACCGACCAATTGAAGGGGGTCTAGATCAGAGTCCGCCAACCATTGACTTATTCTGGACCGACACAACAGAAATACCTTTTGATCCCGTCACGACATACGTGATGATTGAAGCACGCTCTGGTTTCTTTGAGGCATCGCGTAGCATGTTGATGGCTCTTCAAAAGCTTGCATGTGAAAAATTTCCATTGTCGAACAATATTGTTCATCTTGACAAATCTATAGCGCCTCCAGACCACGTCGTGTCCCAGCCATTTATGGACCTGTCGTCCTTAGATGCCAAAAACAGCGGAGACGAAGCCGCCCCCGCCCTTTCCGACGTCAAAAACGATCCTGAAGGACTTTACAACGTTGACGTGCTCCACGACTTTCCTAGAAATATGAAGGCCCAAATGGATCAGTCTCAATTAGATGCTTGCAGAAGCATGCTCACAAAGAGTGTGGCTATTATACAAGGTCCGCCTGGAACAGGTAAGACTTTCGTCTCAGTTTCAGGCTTGAAGGTTATGATTCAGAACCATAGACATGGTGACCCGCCAATTGTTGTAGCCGCCCAAACAAACCATGCCCTTGACCAATTGCTCAATCATATTATGGCCTTCGAGCCAAAGATTTGCAGACTTGGAGGGAGATCTGCACGAGAAGAAATAGAAATTAGGAAGAGAACTCTTTTCGAGCTTCGAATGGCTACGAATAAGGCAGATCTTCCAGATGGTGGAAGAGGGTTGAGAGCATGCACTAAAGAGTTTTCAAAATGTGGTGAAGTTCTCAAACACGCTCTTCACTACTTTCTAACCGACAATGTCTTGACATCTGAGGAACTACTACGTCACAAGATTATTACCGAAGCCCAACAGAAATCTTTGGTAGAAGAGGGCTGGGACGATGATGAGGGTGATGAGGAAGTCAGTGATATCGAGAAATGGCTAGGTGATAGCCAGCTTATGCCTATTGCAAAGGCGCCACCGGTTGATCAAACCCTTCCAATGGAAGACCAAGCAGTTGACCTGGAGGAAATTGAAGATATAGAAGCAATGGCGGACGAGTTGCCCGCAAAAGATAGGGATATTGACTCTTTATCAGGGGAATGGGTGCCCTTTGTTCGACAGACCTGTGGTAGGCATTCAACCCCAGTCGTAGAGATGAAGATGAAGAAGCTGCTTGCGAACACCAAGAATCTGTACGAAATCCCTGTGGCTCAGCGAGGAATGTACTATCGATACTTCGAGCTTCGTATTATGAAGGCTATGCAACAGGATCTGCAGGTCGCTACTAGAAACTATCAAAAAGCAGTCAACGCTTATTTCATTACCAAGGGGCTTTGCAACATTCGTTTGCTAAATCACCACGATGTCAAAGTCATCGGTTGCACTACAACAGGGCTGGCAAAATATAGGGCTTTCATCTCGGCTCTTAAACCTCGCACTCTGTTGATAGAAGAAGCGGCTGAGACTTTGGAAGGCAAAATCATGGGTGGGCTATTCGAAAGCCTTCAACAATTGATCTTGGTTGGAGATCATAAACAATTGCAAGCCAGTTGCAATATCAAACCTCTAGAAGCTAAGCCTTACTTCATGAATATTTCTATGTTTGAACGTCTTGTTAATAACAACATTGACTACGTTATGCTTAATACCCAGCGTCGAATGATTCCCGAGATTCGCAAGCTTCTGTGTATTCAGGAGAGACAGAGCAATGTGAAGAAATATGAGAATACACAGCACGATAGCGCTCATCCCTTTTACGAGAATCTTCAAGATCACGAATCAGTCCTTAATCGAGAGCCAATTCCGGGTATGGGAAGGAGAAATGTCTATTTCTTCAATCATAACTGGCCCGAGATGATTAATTCCGAGCTCAGTCGGTATAATTTAGACGAGGCAGAGATGATTGCTGGTTTCTTCAACTATCTCGTGCTTAACGGAGTTCATCCAGATCAGATTACAATCCTGACGTTTTATACCGGCCAGCGAAAGACATTGATATCCGAATTGAAGAAGAAACCAGGTCTAAGACTACTCGATAAGCCGTTTAAGGTCTATACTGTCGATAGTTACCAAGGTGAAGAAAATGATATTATTCTTCTATCCCTGGTTCGGAGCAATACCGGCTATAGTATTGGGTTCTTGGAGAACCAAAACCGGCTCGTCGTTGCTCTCTCGAGAGCAAGGCGAGGGCTGTATATATTTGGGAATTCTCTTTGCCTTACTGCCACTGAGGGCTCTGAGGAACATTTCGGGCGTAAGCTTTTGTGGCTTCCGCTAATCCATTACCTGGGAACTCATAGCCAATTCGAATTCAGCAAAGGGGGCTTACCTATAACTTGTCAAAAGCACAACAACGAAGTTCGAGTTTACGAAGCCGAGCAGTGGGATATTAGAGCCGGTGGATGTGACCTATTGTGTGAGGGAGGAAGCTTACCTTGTGGACACCCGTGTAACTACACATGTCACCCATTTGATCATTCTAGGGTAGTATGTCGGCTTGCTTGCAAGCGTACCTTGACTTGTGGTCATGGTTGTTCACGATTTTGCGGCGAAACATGTTACTGCGACCAATGTCTTCTCCATGATGGCCAATTCCGTTCTCAAATCTCCGAAACTAGTGATGCGATTCCCAACGAGATGGTAACCCAAAAGTCTCGTCTTGCCTCCAAGCCCATAGCCCACAGCTCCTGTGCCAGCGAGAGCGAATCTTCGCCTGAAAAGTCTGTACGACAGAACCCAGCTACCAAACTAACCAAAAAGCCTCGGGCATTTATGAACCAGCAATTCAAATTTCTGGAGGGACAACTACCCTATAGCTCGGGGGATTGGAAGAAGTGGGACGCTAAAAAGGCAGATGATGATATTGCTGAGAAACGAAGGAAAGAAGAAGAGCTCCTCCCTCATGTCAACTTCGGCCTGCAATTCAGCGAGACTTATCGACCAGTTAAAATTGTCGATGGAAATCGCGTTCTCGCAAAGTCGCAGAATAAGTACAAAATTGTCAGGCACGATGATAAGCTTGGCGACTCTTCTCCCGAACGACCACATTTATCAACACCTAGATCTAATAAGCTCGCAACAAAGAAGGAAGATCTTTGCAATAGCATTCGTCAGACCACTACCCCGAATCTTCATGGAACGGAAGAGCGAGTTCAGAAACTACGAATAGATGGTAGAGTAGAAAATTTAGTTGACGAGGAGTATCCTGCAGAAGACGAAAAGGTTGATTTTGGCGCAATCGCAAAAGTCAGTTGGTCCTTAATGACAGCGTTGTCTCGTGAGAGAAACAGTAATAGGAAAGCTTCCTTTACGAGAAAGACGGTTAAGCCATTGGAGAATGACGATTCAGGTTCTCTTCGTGTTCCACAGACCAAAAGAAAGAACCCTAAAGCTCAAACAACTACTCCAAAAACCTCAACGGCAACCCCCCAAGCCTTGATAGAAACCTCTCTAGTCTCGACCACAGCTCCCAAAGTCTCCATCACTGAATCTAATAACTCTAAAAACAGAGACCTCATCAGCCTTGATATAACTCCTCAAACCAAAACCTCATTAACGAATTCACAGCCTGTGATCTCAACCATCTCTTCTCCTCAAAACTACGATTTCAGTGATCTCCTTGGTCTCGACTTCACTCCTCCTATTTCCAACACTCATTTATTTGATAGTGCCCCATTGTTTGATGAAGATGGGTTTCCGGCTGCTATTAAGCCTGGGATAGTTCCGATGTCGCCATATAAAATGGTGGCTGTGGATTCTGATAGTTTGGTCTGAGGACGAGGAAGGGAGGGCTTGATTATGTGATGCAATTTTTTTTAGGAGATGAAAAAGTTTTATGATTTTTTAATGGATGCTGGAGTTTGTTCTGCTCTGTTCTTTTTTGTTTTTATTTTTTTGAAGGCGATGATGGTGGTGAAGAGAAGGGGGGAGGAGAGGAGATATAATGATGATTGTGCACTCATAATTACTACGTTAAATAAGTTCTGCTCTTTTTAGTCTTGAAATTGTTTGTACATAATTGCAGCTATTATGAATAGAAATTTTGTTCGCAGCAATGAGGCATATTATCTCGTGGTCTTTCCAGCTCTTGGAACCCGACAAGACTACTTTCTTGATTTATATATGATATGCCAAAATAGAATATATGGGAGATTTCCATCAATACAAAGATAGACGAAGAAGTAGCATTTAATACCGTCAGCACTTGACCTTGCTTTTAACTCCCCCCTTCATATAAACATATCTGACGCGCCAGAGGAAGGACGCTTTTATACTATACAAAATCCCATGAAATCAGACTATATTTTTCCCAGAAATCTACTCCTTTATATCCCTTATAGGGGAAGATTCCACGAGACTCGCCTCCTCCCCTAAATTCCCTCCCCCCTCATCCTTAACAACCCCACCTCTCCCCCTCCACAACCACCACAACCCTCCCAACACCCCACCCATAACACCCAACGGCCCCACAACAAACCTCAAAAGAAACTTCCCCTTCAACCTAAGAACCTCACGATTCTCTTCCCTTCTCAACTTTTCCCATTTCGCTTTAGCTTCCTCATTAGCATTCGGTTTTAAAGCTTCTGCGCGGACTTGGTTTTGGAGACTTGGAGCGGGGTCTGGTTTGTCGATTGTGGTGAGAATGGAATTGGAAGCGTAGGGGATTCGGTGGAGGAGGGATAGGAATTCTGAGCGGTTGTTACGGAGGAGGTTGTTGAGGAGGATGGTTCGGAGTTTTAGGGGCTTGTTTTGGGGGATGGGAGGGGATGTTGAGGAGGATTGTGAGGGGGTTGGTGGGGGAGTTGGTTCGGCTGAGGATTTAGGTGGAGTTTTGGAATCCCGAGTTCTCGTGAGGGTTATGTAGGTTGGTTTGTAGGGTGATGAGGGTGATGAGGTAGATTGGGGTTTCTTTGTAGATGTTGTGGATGTGGGTGTAGGTGTTAGATGAGGGACTGGCTCGGGTTGAAGTTTCTTTGTTGGAGTGGTATTTGTGGGCTTATATGTTGGAGGAGGGGCTGGTTTAGGTTTTGGTTTTATGGCAGATTGTGCTTTTGCAGGTGGCAGTGAGGATATTCTTTTGTGCATTTTACTGGAGTATCGTACATTGTTCACGGGGAGGTAGGATGGAAGACTTCGAGGGAGGATGTGGGAGGAGAGGAGGGATGATGGCATAAATTGGGGGTGATGGCAGAGTCGGCTTGGAAAACGCCCAAAGAATGCCATGTTGATGCCTTAAATGCAGAGCCTTTGGGCATGTGTGTAGTTTGGCGGAGAGAAGATGTGAGGATATACCCAAAAGGCAGGGCGAGCTTGTGATGGTGGAGAGATGTCGTTGCGGGGGCGGATGTTGCCGGCGCTAAGCCTCCTCTCAATTGGCCAATCAGATTGTACGTACTTATGAGCAAAATCGTTACCAGAACACGTTAGAAACGTATGATCTACGGGGTAATATTATTCCGAGACAAGTTGAAATATTTGTTATTTGCCTTGGTCACCTAGCAGCGAAGGAAAGTCTTCAAAACCGCGTTTCTCAACAGGACTTCAGGCACTAGTGTATCTTTACTTCTCGTCTAACCTTAAGAGATAAATTATAGAGCACGAGTGCACCCTTCGTAGAGGCTCTTCGGTATAACTAGCTACCTCTCCTTAAAAAATCGTCTTCTATTCCATCAAGGTGCACTTATTCATACGACTTTCGCTGTTTTTTTATACGGAGTTTAACACTCCTCTTTTTTAAATAGTAAAAAGTTTCATCGCTAACTTCTATATCTAGGGCAATTACCCGATCAAACAACGGTGTATCTCTATGATTCCACTTTAAGTTTCCCCTTTTTGCTCTCAGCTGGGTCACATGAGCCTGCTCCTCTGTATTCATGAATACTTCTCATGACTAAAAGATCTCGTTTGGCATTCCCATCCACAGGGTAGCCATCTCAGCTCATGTTCAGCACTCTGTCACTCCTCTCAAAATATCGAGAAGAATAATAACGCCTAATTTCCTCCACATATACCAATGCAAAAAACCCTAACTCCTCGCTTCCCGAGTGCAATACAAGAACGCTGCAAAGACCAATATGCTAAATCAAGCCCCCTCTCCCTCTTCCCCCGCTACGCCGCAGCTGGCGCAGCAGGCTTCTCAACAATCACCACCTCCCTCTCAATCTTCGCCTCCTTCTTCACCACCTTCTTCCCAACCTGTTTCCCCAAAAACATCAACATACCCAACATCCCCACCCCCTTCTTCCCATGCCCCCCTTTCTCCTTTTCCCTCTCCTTCTCCTTCTCCTTCTCCTTCTCCTTAACTTCCTTCTTCGGTTTCTCCTTCTTCTCCTTTTTCTCTTTTAGTTTCCTTGGCGGGAGTTCCGCGATCCACATCGGATGCTGGGAGAGTTCGTCTTGGATACTGAAACCCCAGTGGCGGGGATCTAAATCGCCTTTCCGTCGGGCGAGACCTTTGACTTTCGTTCCTAAGAAGGGGGAGGTTTTGCTCGTCAGTTTTATTTCCTTGATTGGAGGGTTTTCTTATCAACAACAGAGAATGGAAGGAACTTAAGGAAGGATGGGAAACTGTGCCAAGTGGGTAGGTGAAAGTTCGAAGAATAAATAACTTACCTTTCTGTGTTCTCCATTCCGCAGGCCCAGGCCCACCATACTTCGGCCTCGATTTCGACGAGCTCGGTCTTCGTCCCGAAGTTGGCGAAGCAGGAGGATTAGTCGACGCAGGTGCTTCAGCCATAGCTAGACAAATCCGGATATGCGTTTAGGTGTATAAAACTTTCGTTAAGGGTCAAGATCAACTCGAGAGCAAGTGTTGTTGAAAAATATCGGTGGTCGAGGAGGAAGAGTTTCGTTGAAATTTCCTCAGAGGAGGGATATAAATAGCGTAATGTAGGATGACAGGAGGAAGGTTTGACTGTGTCAACATGACCAAGTCCATTGTGATTCGAAAACTTGGATCCTCGACATCTTGTCTCGTGAATCAAGATTTCATCTCTACTTCGAATATGAGTGCCTCTCTGAGTTCATAACTTTCCAATAAAGGTTCCCCCAACAAAGACTTGTCGTAATAACCACAACGATGGAACGTAGGTTATGCTTGTTGAAGAAAAGAGAAAGGGTAATAATATATATCAATAGGGTTTATGTTCAAAAGCTGAGAATATCAAGTTGATTATAAAAACCAACCAAATACCCAACCAATAAAACACAACACCACAGAGAGAGAGAGAAAATCCCCGAAAACTCCCAACTCCGAACCTGTCAAAGAAAAAACCAAAGGCATACAACACTCCCCCCCGAGAAACCGGTTCTTCCACCCCCCCTTTATCCCAAAACTGAAATGCTCACTCACACGCAAATCAAGGGGGGGAGGATATGGGCTCTGCTATCTCGTCTATCGTGGTGCTGTGCGATTGGTTCCTGAATTTAGCGAGGAGAGAAGGATGTTGGCTTTGTGAGGGCTCACGAGGGACGGGCATGGTCCAATGCTGGTTACGCAGGGCTGTTAGTACCTTTTCTGTGAGTTGGCATGGCTCTTAAGGTGGATATTTTTCTTAAGAAACGTTGGGTTGAGGTATGGGGAGGTGGAAGGGAGGGGTGGAGGAGGGTGGGGGGTGGGGGTAGAATCAGCTGATGGGAATTGGGGATTAGGCTGAGATGCTGAAAGAGGTACGAGGGGAGTTTTGTTGGCTTGGATGCTGAGGAGGCGGCTGCACTTTTATATAAAAGCGGATAAAGTTTGTAAAGAAAACTCATAAGTAGATAGTAAGTCAAAGGTACAAAAGTACATGATGATTCGCCCAATTGGTTTATTGCCTCTTTGGCTGTCAAACACTTGAACACTTTGAGGACAACGCACAAGTTAATCTGACTGAATGCTGGCTAGCCTTCGTACTTCAAGAGCATGAAGTGTGGAATAGGACGCGAGGTCTTGAAACTTGTGCTCCGTCAACTGGATCGTCAACTGGAAGGATGTCGCAAGCGACTGTGTTGTGAGACTCATGAGACAAGAGCAACAGGAGGCAAAAAAAATAGTACTACACCAGAAAAATGATGCTATCCAAGAAAACCATCCCCGTCCTTCCAGCATCCTGCTATTGAATACCATTACATTCCAAAGACTGACACGTGATAATCGTGACTTTCTTCAAATCCACTCGGAACAAATCCTTTTCCAACAGGACTAACCGCAGCAAGAAAGTACCGCAACTAACCGCAACACACTCCAAATTCAAAATAGACCAAAGGAACAGAGCCCCCAAACTCACTAGGTTGAAAGCACAGATCACCTCATGACTGAAGTCTCAGCCCTGCCAACACCAACACGAATCAGCCAGAATTTACCCACCCGCTCAGATACCCACCTCATCCATCTTCCGACCCAGAATTCCGGTAACTCTCATTCTTCCCAAGAATAAACTCGCCGCGACTCGCTGGGAGGCTGCTGGATGTTGGTGTTATGCAGGTACGCTTCGGGAGATTTGCAGAGGCACAGTAAAAAGTTTCATCTATTTCGTGACGATATACGAGTAAGCGCGTGAGTTATGCACCACCTGCTGCTGAGGTACCGGGCGCCTGTTGACCAGAGTAAGGGTAACATGGCTCTATAAGTTTCAGGTGTTTGCTGCTCTCATAATCTTTTGGTACTGGTACGTTTGTTTGTGCTTCGGTTCTCGTTCTATAATTCTCTCCGTTCTTCCTATTCCCATAATACTTTCTTCACCTATTCGGGTACGCAGAAATAATAGCCAACAATGAAGTTTATATCAACGGTAGAGTGTGCCATATGGGTCGCGACAGTAAACGCCGCATCTTTCAAGACATTAGTTCTTTCTGTCCTAGCAGATAGGTCATACAACTATGGTCGAACTAGAAGTGTAGTGAGAGAAGAAGCTATAACAAGGTCGAGGAGTAATTCGCACCAGTCGCCAAGTCGAAGACAACGGAACAGCCGACCCATTCGCGCAGAGAGGGAATTTGTTCGGGAAACGGATCTAAGCAGCACTGACAAGATAATTATCAAGGCCCAGGTGGCCATTGAGGAAGATGAAAAGGTAGAAAATGTACCTTTATGGGTAAGTGCATAATTGGGGGGGTTGTCAAGGGAAGTTTTATTGATATAAGATAGGGCTGGAGTGAAATTACTTACATTACTGAAATTAGTATCGGTACTCCACCTCAGACATTCAATATGCTCCTCTCAATATCCGATACCGATGTTTTTGTCCCATCGGCATCTTGCTACCATGGATGTCAATCGAGAAAATTATATGACTCCTCCCAATCTAGAACATACTCCAGTCAAGATGGTGAAATGCCTTCATATCAATTACGGATGCACACTATGGCCCACCTCGCTCAAGATGACTTCCAAATTGGAGGAATATCGATCAAAGGCCAAATGTTTGGCGAAACAAATGTGATTGTTGCCCATGCTCCAGCTTGGGGAAAGTGGGACGGGATGCTCGGTCTTGCTCCATCTAATTTTGAGTCGGAGTTGGAGCTGTTGAATCCATTCCAGGAGATGATCTCCCAAGGCTTGTTGGACAGAAATATTTTCTCGTTAAGACTGCCCAGAGGCGATGATGCCGGCGAGCTCCTCTTCGGCGATGTGAATGATGATTTATACGTTGGAGAACTGAAATCATTGCCGATGGCCAGTCGCTCGAAAGATATGCCTAGACTAAAAGGGAGGTGGATAGTCCCAGCAAGTTCGATGAAAATCGGGACAGGCTATGTTTCTCTCGACGGATTCGTTGCTGCCCTTGAAACCGACTTCCCTCTCATTGCGCTTCCAGAGGACTATGTCATACTGTTAAATCGGTATCTTGGAATGAAGAGGGAGAGAGCAGGTGACGAGCCACCCAGCATTGATTGCAGACAACGACATACCTTAGAGAACTTAACGATCAGCCTTAGAGAGCACGACTTCATAATAAGTCCGTGGGATTATACAATCGAAATGGATATGAGTGTCTGGAGGGAAGGCCAGGTTTCAAGGAGATGTGTGAGAGCGTTCTATTCGTTGCCTAACTATATAGATGAGAAGTATATCGTTTTGGGGAGTGCTTTCATGAGGGCGTTCTATGGCGTCTTCGATCTAGATGAGAGAAGTGTGAGCTGTAAGTGAACCCTGCTGTTTATCCGAATGAGAGACTGACTGCCGATAGTAGCTCCGGTGAAGACTCGAAATTTTAACACGAATGCATCCAAAGAGAAGGAGTGGCAACAAGAGTTAAGAAAGAAGCGATGAGAAGGACAACAAGCTCGACTAAGTAAGACATATAGCAATTAAGGAAAGTACCCTCAAGCTCCAGTCTGCTCTATACACTTTATACTTTGGACCGTCGATGAGGCTCGCGATTGAATCAATCAAATCAAGTCCATGTGCCGTTCTCGTTCCCTAACCGCTTGACTCCAGGTCTGCTTCCTTTCTAGCTGTTGAGAGCCGTCGCCTAACGCTGTAGGTCAGAGAGTCTCTCTTCGTGCGTCGGCAGGCAAGTTTCCTCGTTGAATCGAGCTTCCCAGCTTCTTCCAGGGAGAATTGAATCTCTCTCCTGAGGCCTTTCTCTAGCGTCCCTCTTAGCTTTTCGTCTAGCTGCCACGACAAGTCATCCATATGTGCGGGCTTCGTGCATTATCTCTCTGCGTCCTGGACGGTTCCTTCAACCGCAATATCTCAGAGCCTGCCGTTGGATCTCTTCGCCGGCGTGGGGCAGTACGATCTAGAACTCTCGCGCGACCTGCGGAGCGGCCAACCCTTTTGCTTCTTTTCAGCCCTTTGTCCTTTCCTCGAGGCCTGCTGTGAGAGGCGGGACAGGATGCGGGGAGCCTAACTGGAGTGGTAATTCCGGTCTCTCCACTTGCATGTCTCCTCAGGGAAGGAGTGGCAAGATGGCTTTGTGGAGCTGGGAGGAGAAAAACAGGATAATTACATAGTTAATGGATACAGCTAGTAGGACCAAAGCACCAGCCCGTACCCCGAAGGGCGAAGCGGATTCTCCTATTCTTGGGTATCTAGACACCGCTCTCTAAGCACACGCACTCTGCTGGAGGCTTCCACTCTCACCCCTCTGGCTTTCCGGACGTTGGACAGCCCACGCTGATGTGTCCCGCACCGGCAAACCTGCAGCACCAGGCTCGGCGTTCGTCCGGGGCCTTTCTGTCGACGGGCGTCGCCAGGCTTTCGCTTCGGGGTTGCAAAGGCAAGTTCCAGCTGAAAACACCCTAGAGCCCCCGAGCGAGCCCCCCCATGAGTGCCTTGCAGCGTCGCGGCGCGCCCTGTTCAACCCACGCCCGCCAATATCACCAGATCTGCGACATGGATGATGGTGGGCAATAGCCATCCCCATGCCCACGCCCATGCCCTGCCTCGGATGAGGAGCTGCGAGCCCTCGCTTGTGAGCGTCTATCGTCCTTTCGTTCCCTTTGTTGCTTCGCGCCAGCACTAGCCTTCTCTCCCTCCGACCAGAACAGCTAGAACAGCTAGACCAGCTAGAGCAGCTCTCGAAAAGCCCTGGCATCTCCAACGACGACCACCACCACCACAATTGCAGCACCTGCCGAGGCGTGCCCACGTACATGGTACGTCGCACTATTCACGGCCCCTACAGCGCTCTCTTCCCCATAAATCGGACCCCCGTTACACACAAAAGTCATCACAATGACGACGCGGTCCCCGAACGACTCGGCCATCTCCATCACCCAGAGGTCGTCACAGTCCATGAGTCGGCCGCAAGAGAACTCGCAGCAGGCCTGCCAGCCAGGCACAACAGATACAGCCCACAGAGACGAGAGCCCAGTTCAACGAGAGCCGAGTCCAGTTCTGTACCAGGACCTCAGTCCCGCCGAACGAGCCGCCGCAGATGCCGAATTCTTCGCGGCCATGCACCAAGCTCAGAATTCCATTGAAATCAATGAATCTGACAGAGAAAGCTCAGATGACCCGGGCTACGAAACAGACAGCGATCGGTCTGCCACGACCTCCATTTCGTCTTCGGCCCGGAATTACATGTTCGAAAATGGGAGGCGATATCATGCTTTTAGGGAAGGGGTTTACAATTTTCCAAACGACGATAGCGAGCAGGCTAGGGAAGAATTAAAACACAACATGATGATGAATATGCTTGGGACATTACACTTTGCGCCTATCGGACCTATGCCGCGCAATATACTAGACTTGGGAACTGGAATCGGCCTCTGGGCCATAGAAAGTGAGTTTGCTATTTTAGAACGATATCGAGAGGAAAGCAGCTGGAACCTGGCACTAAACTTTAATTAGTGGCCGACAGATATCCTCTGGCTAAAGTCATGGGCATTGATCTATCACCGATTCAGCCTTTGTACATCCCACCTAACTGCCAATTCGTGGTCGACGATATGGAGAGTGAATGGTTACAACAGCCCAATTTATACGATTTTATCCATACTAGGCATACAGTCATGGCAGCAAGAGATTGGCCGCGACTCATGCAGCAAGCGCTCGAGTACGTTCTCAAGATAACTCTTGGCTGGAATATTTGCTAAATTTGGAATAGACATCTAAAACCTGGAGGATGGTTTGAGTTACAGGAAATTGTTCACAAGCCACAAACCGAAGATGGGTCAATGCTGCCGGATCACCCAATTGCCAACTATTGGAATCTCATACATGAGGCGCTTGCAGTGAAGGGGATCAAATTCGACATTGCGCCGTATTTGGAAGAAATGATGCAACAAGCCGGATTTGTCGATGTGACCGTCCGAGTATTCTATATCCCGCTAGGCGACTGGCCCAAGAACATGGTTCTAAGATTAGTAGGCACATACTGGCAAGCGGTTCTGGAAGAGGGGCTTGAAGCAATTGCCTTAGGTCCTCTAACGAGAATGCTTGGATGGACCAGGGATCAAGTCATTGTCAACAATGTCACGGTGCGAAACTCGTGGAGGACTCTCAGAAAAGATGGCGTGCATAGTTTTATGCCTTGCTATATTATAACGGGTCAAAAGCCTCTGGAAGCCGTTTGAAGGTGAGATGAGGCAGACAGCTTATGGGAAGGGGCTTTTTCCGGTGGCACAGCCTCTGCGTGGCATACGCGGGACTCAGTGCGTATGAAATCATGAACTGGGTGGTCGACATCGCCGTCCCGAATTGGGAACGTAGCACGATACACAGCATGGAGTTCAAATGGATGGGACGGGATTTGGATACCCGGCTTTTTTTTAGAGAGGGTAATAAGTGCGTTCTGGAGTATATCAAGTTCTCCTTCTGAAGCGTTTTACCAAATAACTTACCGAGCATTTTAGCAGATTTCTTTTCTCGGGCTCTGGAGTGGAGGTACCATTTGGATGTGCTTGAAGGGAACCAGGAGAAGCGAACAGATACCCTACCTCGATCTAGATTTCATCGAGAAATCCTACATACCTTAGTTCGAGATCCTGCTTGCACTCCTCTTCCAACCTATCATTTTTTTTCTCTCTCCTTCAACGCTCGTTCCATACCATTCGTAGGAGCCAGCACGAAATCTCAAAACCCCTCACAATTATCCATCCAATCACAAACCCTCAGTTTCTCCATCTCCGCACCGCTTCTCCTTGATCGGTCCTGTTCTCGTCACATTTCAGAACGGAATGCACAAACGGCCGTTCTACAGCATTAGGGTCCTGTACCTTTATCGGGGGGAGCGACGTCCTGCCGATCCGGACGCTGCGTTAAAAATGCTGCGTTTGGTTGAGGGCGTCGTTTGGGGGCGGTCGAGAGCGCGATGGCTTGGTGGCGGGGGAGGGGGTGGTTGATAGGAGAGTTTGGTTGAGGCACGTGGGATGGAGTGATGGTGGCTTAATCCGCTGTTAGGAGTGGGAGGAAGACGGAGCGAGGGAGGAACCTTAGTGCTGGTGGGATGATTTGTTGGGGGGAGTTGCGGGAGGTATCAATGAGATACGGGGATGCCGAGTGGGGGAGTTGTATAATGGTTTTCTTGGAAGAGGACTTGGAGCTGTGGAATCTTGATGATGAATTGCATTACGCTAGTTCAAGTCGAAAGCCAATTCTGGGTATTTCCGGAAGTAGGTGAGCTGAAGCAGTCGATGCCGGAGAAAGCAGATTGAAAACCCTCATTTCTGCAACATGGCAAGCGTACGCCTTTACTGTAACACCTATCGAAGCCACCCCAACGGTAATAGAGCGTTTGCTGTGCGTCAATCTCGATTTGTTCTTGAAAAGTAGAACCCGGTCACGGAGTCCCATCCTGACGGATTGACGGAAAACGGGAAGGGGAGTGGGGTACTTATCTGAATCATTCCGGTCTTGGTATTACTTACTTACCAAGACAATTCCCACGTCGAATTGGAAAATGGCGTTACTACCCCAGTTACCACTTTTCATAAGTTCTACTGACGAGCACAAAAGCCTTTATGTAGAGTATGAAAATTTCGCTACCCATTTCTATCATATCACTTTCAATATTGTGCAACGGGTGGAGCGGAAATGGACCCTCTTTCTGGCCTGGTCCACCACGCGATTTCTTTGTCCATCGCTGGGATACTGCGGCTTTAGCCACGAAGCTGGATAGGCTGCTTAGCTAATTGGAATTTTAAATATTCTGGGAACAAATACATCGTGATCCCATATGCTACCTCATCTTTGCATTATTTGAGTAGGATACTTTTTGTTGTTTACCCCTCGATTCCCCTCGGTCATACGAAAGATAGGTTTGGACGAAGAGGGTTCTTTGTGATCTTTATAGCCACGCAGGTGAGATTTGAGGGGTGCAGAGGGATTGCTTGGGTCGGTTTCAGGGGATCGGTTGCATTGCAGATTGGGAGGATTTCCTGGGACCTGGGAATTGGAATTGGAGGAGGGGCCTGTTTATTTTCTATTTTTTTTGTTCTGGCATCAAGGTTTCTATTCCTACGAGGAAAATCAGAGAACTACAGTATCGGAATTCGAGAAGATCGATCGATCCGATAAGGATAGGATTCAGATAGGATCGCTGACTTACTCGTTTGTGGTGGAATTTGATAAATTCCACGACCTACTCACTCACCTTCAGATCAACAACCAGGACAGGAGAAAAAGGAAAGAAAGATGGCGAAATCACCACGAAATAGATTTTCCTTCCAGGGAATCTTTAATCATCGATCAACCTCACCCGAAAAAGGCGCTCAATTAAAAAAGGTCGTCGAAAACCCCATCCCAGAAGATGTCACTCCGGCACTTCCCCCTCTACCAAAAAATTCAACGATCATTGAATTAGCGGCAACCATCACTCGGGAGACGGAAAAGTTGAATAGTTATTTTGAGGAGAAGGGGATTAAGAGTCCGAGTTTCGATGTTGATGCTCCGTTGGATTTTCCGGTTTTGCCAAAGGAGGTGCAGAGGGCGAGGGAGGAGGTTATTGCTGCTACGAGTGCGTTGAAGGATTTGGTTATGGGTCCGACGGAACATGTGAGGTATTTGGCTTGGGAGGTGAGTCTTTTCTCTATCTATCTATATATATATATATATATATTTTTTTTTTAAAAAAAAATATTGTTATTAATCGAAATTGGAATCGTATTAATGGGAAATAGTTCAATAATGTTGTTTCACTCCATGGTGTTTACAATTATAAGATTGGTAAGCTATCTCGTCGTCCCGGAATTAGAATATGAAATTGATGATTTATAGCTCATTCTTTCCCTCTCAATGAGACGGCGACTTTTGCTCAGATTGCTGAGAAGGTTGGTTTGGATGAGGGGAATGTGAAGAGGTTCTTGAGACATGCTATGACGAATCGGGTTTTCAAGGAGGTTGAGCCGGGTGTAGTGGCTCATACTGCTGCTAGTAGAGTGCTTGTTGAGGATCCAATGATGGCTGATTGGGTTGGAGCCGTTATTGAGGATATGTGGCCAGTAAGTTCTTCGCATCTACTTTTTTTGACAGTCCCAGACGAGTGAGGGGTTTCAAAATAAAACGCCAAATGCTATGAATCCAGCTAATGAACATATTCCAGGCGGGATGCAAAACGGTCGATGCAACCAGACTTCACCCCGAAGCCAACGAACCAACACAATCTGGCTTCACTCTCGCCTTCAACACCGTCGACAAAGAACCAATGTTCGCAACTCTAGGAAAATCGCCCGCCCGCGCCAAAAGATTCGGAGGAGCCATGAAATCCCTCACCGGAGGAAAAGGCTACGAAGTCTCCTACCTCGTCAACAACTACGATTGGGCCTCCCTCGATAAAACCTCTGCAACCATCGTCGATATCGGTGGATCCCACGGATTCGTCTGTATCGACCTAGCTAAAAAATTCCCCAACCTGAAATTCGTGGTTCAAGATCTTCAAAGAACAGTTGATTCGGCACCTCCAGTCGACGCAGAACTCGCACCGAGAATTACTTTTCAAGCTCATGATTTCTACACACCTCAGCCTGTAAAGGGAGCTGATATCTATTTCTTCCGTTGGATCCTACATAATCAATCTGATAAATACGCTATCAAACTTCTCCAACAACTTATTCCGGCTTTGAAGAAAGGTGCCAAAGTGGTGATTAATGATTATTGTCTTCCGGAGCCGGGAACGGAGGCGGCGTGGGAGGAGAAGAGTATTAGGACAATGGATATTGTCATGTTGAGCCTTTTGAATGCGAAGGAGAGGGATGAGGGGCAGTTTAGGGAGTTGTTTGAGAAGGTGGATAAGAGGTTTAAGTTCCTTGGGGTGAGTAGACCGGAGGGTTGTAGGATGAGTATTGTGGAGGCTGTTTGGGAGGGTGAGGATTCTGAGGTTGTGAAGGAGGAGGAGGAGGAGGAGGAGGGGAAGGTTGCTGAGGAGGCGGTGGTTAGTAATGCTTAATAAGGGAAGTTATTGGGAGGGAAATCTTAACTCTGTGGAACCGATGATTTGGGCACTGTCCTAAACTTTTTCTTTTTCCATGCTATGCTCGTTTCGGAATGTTTTATTTGTAGCAGTATTGTAATTAAAGGGATAGCAATTTTCGTTGGATTTTTAATATTTTCCTCACGCGCACTTCTTGAGCTCTAGGTATATCCAAAGGGGATCTCTTTCCCCTACTTTCAAAACATATATTTTCAAGGGGATATTCTCATGATGCGGTTATTCCTCTTCCCCCGCTGCCCCTTCCAAAAGCGCTCCTTCCTACAAGTAACGAGCCGTCTCTTCCTTCCCTTTCCATTGAAAATTAACGTCCTGGCAGCCTATTTCTTTCTTTTTTTCCTTCTTTTTATCTCGTCAACATCAACATCCCAGTCAACATTATCAAAAAGCATCAGTTCAACGCTCCATATCCGCTATTGCACCTGCAACACATTTTCATCAAATTCCCGAGCACAATTGACCTCCCTCTCATATGTTGGCTGAGCAAATGCTGTTGGCTTGTTGATGAAATCCAGCCTCACAAGTGTGCATCCATTTCTTCGGCACAGAGCTCCAACTCCACCTAATTAAGCTATCAACTTCAACGCTAAGATGCAGTTTCTCTGGATCGCCATCACAGCTTTCTTCGCAAGTGCTCTTGCCTTTCCTCTCCCAGAGATCACCCAGCCTGCTGATGCATGGAAGAACTACACGTATGCTTCTCGTTTTCCTCTCATTAACCATCAAGCCTACTAACAACCCTTCCCGCGTCACCCTCTATTCCGCACCAAACTTTAAAGGAATCAATGTCACAGTTCCCACAACTTGGCCACCAAGTAACGACGTCGACTGCATCCCTCTTAAGTCATTCAAGAATGGCGGCTTCCAATCCATCGACATGGTTGACAACAACTGGGATTGTCTCCTCTTCCCAGCTCCGAACTGTACCGCCCCTGGTCTCAAACATGTCGAGCCTTCTTACATCAACCATCCCGATCCTCACGTGAAACTCGCACTTAAGGGGACAGATAGTTTGACTTATCCTCAGTCAATCAAGTGCTGGAACCAAAGGGCTTATTATTGCTACTATGTTGAGGGTGGATGCTAGGCTTAAGCTTGCTACTTGAGCGCTTGACTGGCACTGCGCTGGCCTAGGTGACGTTATTACATCCTGTTAGGATTAGTGTGTACATTTCCTTTTTATTAAACTTCTGTTCATTGTATGATGTTAGTAGGATTGAAGAGTCTCGTAGCATGGAGTTCAGCAACTTCACTGTTGGGGCCTAGGTAAGGGTACTTATTATACGAGAAGACCCGAAGGTGGTGCTCACAACAGCTTTCCGTTCATGGGAGGCGCCGCCGTTGCTTTCATCCTAGTAATGAGAGATGAGAACATGAGAAGATGACTTATGATGACTGAATTAGAGGAAACTTTTCATAAACACCATTCTAAAATATTCAAGTGTCATTGATATGCACATAAATTCCATCCCGGCATTTTACAGCAGCTTTAAACAACCTCTCTAATTTCGCTTTTCCAGACCATCTTGCCCGCTTCTATGCATCCAAAACCCCAACAATGCTGAACAAAGACTGCTCACTCTATGTACAGTACTTAATCCGTCTCTACTTCCACCGCATCACCTCCCCTTTTTACTTCCCCTCCCACTCCCTCCCTTCCCTTTATTCTGCGCCTTGGGCGCTCCACCCCCACTACTCCCCCCCGCCATCATAACCCTCACCTTCCCTACGGGAACCGTATTCGTAACCTCCTCCACCCTCCACCCCTTCAACAATTCCACTTCCCTAGGCCACATCCTCTCTCTATCCTCGCTCTTCTCATCAACCTTTCCTTTCGAACCCGTATCAAACATCCATCTACCCACGATTTCCTTGACAGCTTTTCCCTTCTTCTGTGTTCCAGGTTGGAGCTTGGCTTTGTATTTATAAGAGGACATTGCTCCCCATGGTGCACAGACGGGGATGGCTTCGAGGATTTGATCGTCTTTGATGGGGTAGCCGATTAGGTTTTCGAATTGGAGGAGTTTTTCTTCTTCGTCTTCATCGTAGTCTTGATTGTTTGGGTGGGAGGAGGAGGAGGAGGGTTCAAGCATTTGTTTTCGGAGAGCTTCGTGTTCGGCTGTTTCTTTTTGGGTTCGTTGATGTTGGGCTCGACGACGCTCTTTTTGGAAGGCTAATTCGGCTTCGCGGGCTGCTTTGAGGGAGGCTTCTTCGGCGGCCTTTTCGACGCCGAGGGTGGATCCGAGGAGGTTTTGGGCGAGAAGACGGTCTTCTTCGTCTTGGTATTTGTATTTAGAGGCGATTTTTTTGGCTTTCCCTTTTTTGCCGCGTTTGGCGGGGGCGGTTTTTGGGGGCGGAGCTACGGGTCGGGAGGTTTTTGGTTGGGGTTTTGGGGGAAGGTCATCTTCGTCGTCTTCTGAGGAGGAGTCTGCTGCTTCAACTGCTTCGAGTGGAGGGACTGGATCGTTGACTTTAAGATCCGAGAGTTTTTCGATGGAAGGCTCGTTGTCGTCTAAGATGATTGAATCCTTAGAGATGGCTTGAAGAGGATTGACAGGGAGACGGTCTTCCTCCTCTTTGCCGGATTCTGCTTCGTCTTCATTTTCACTTTCTTGGTCATCGCCGAGCTCAGGGATATTCTCTTGTGCTTGGACGGATTCGGGTACTGTACTTGCAACCTCGGAACGATCGATTGCTGAATCCCAATCATTGATGCGATGCTTAACGTGTTTTGCTTTGCTTTCCTCGCTGATGAGAAAGGCGACTCCAAACCCAAGTAAAAGTACCGCTGGAGGGAGAAAATTCTTATTACCTTTGACGTGGAAACTACCAGTGGGCAGAAATTCACCTGTTGGGGCAGATTTCGATACCTGATCTGCATTTACCCACCAAGCAGACATACCAGCTTTAGAGTCCCATGCACTCGAACATGCGACAGCCATTGTTCCTGCTTGAGAAAGTGTCGAAGGTGGAATTGGGGCATCTGGGGTTCTGGGATTGTTTCGAATGATGACAGTTGCTGCACCATTGAGATCTGCGTGAACGTAGACATCACCTTTCTTGAGATACCTTTTGTAGAGCATCTCATTTTGCTGAGCATCCTTCCCAGCAAGGATAAGATAACCGTCGGAGGAGACGAACCAAATGAACTTCTCAAACCACATTTGTCTTCGAACAGGACGTAATACAGCCTTCTCCTGCTTCAAGCCTTTCTTGAGATCCTGAGCAATCTTTGCTTCTTGGCTTTTCAATGCTTTAGTCGAAGATTGCTTGGTCTTTTGTTCTTTCTCTACGGCAGATTTTCTTTGGTCGAAATATTCCCTTGCGTTGGCCCATGGTGATAAACTGAGATCGATATCGATGATTAACCTCTTTTCCACTCCCTTCTGCTCGAGTTCTTGATTTGGGACTTCGGCCTCGCTATCAGAAACGGAACTGTCCGTCTCATAAGCTGAATCATCGTCTTGAGTACTGTCCTCCTCGCCAAGTAAGAGGGTGATTGTGTTCTCCTCGAGTTTCAGGGGTAATTTGATAAGAGAAGCAACTGGATTGCTCCGCTTCTGCTCTACCTCGATGAGCTTTCCAATCTCAAACCAATCCATGCCTTGTGCAATAAGACCATTCACGGCATCCATAGCTTCTTGTACTCTTTCAACATTAGCTTGTAGTGCCCCGGCCTTCCGTTCGTTCAAAGTTTGGACTTCTTTCAGTCCACCAAGACGTTTGGCTTGGTCATCCCGCGCAGCTTGAATCTTCCTCTGTGCAGCTAATTCTCTCTCTTCTAACCTGGACTCTAATTTCTGCCCTTCAATAGACGAGAAAAACTCATCTGCTGTCTTGTTAAACCCGTCGAACTCCAGGAAAACAGTTGCGGGATCGTTCTCGAATTGTAGTGGCCGGAATGGGTGGAAGTCATCGTAGATTAGATACTTGCGCACACCATCTTGTTCGGCTCCTTCATAATCATCCTTCTTCTTAGCTATTATGTATCCCTTCGTTACATCGGTGCTTGTGATTTCCTGCACAACTTCCCTCGCCTTCTCCAGAGACTTAAGGAGGCTATCCATAAGGAGCTCGCTCTGCAGAACTTCTGATGGCTTCAAAGTCGCATCAAACCCTTGTATTCTCATCGCGTGCTCCACAAGCATCGGAGGAAATTCGTTTATAGAAACTGCCAGCGCTTTGCGGAGCGCATCCGTTGCGACCTTTTTCGACTTCTTTCCAACTACTACCCCACCCGATTCCTTGTCCATCGCCTTCTGTAAAGCCAGTTGTAGTCGTTCAGTCGTTAATGGCGGGATGCCCGCATAATTCTGTCTGTTCTCCAATGAATATTTGAGTCCAACTCGCAGCTCCTCTTGTCCCTCTCCTTCCGGCACAGCTCTCAGCAAGGCCAAAATCTTCAAGTCCCCATCGGTAAGGATGATATTTCCACTCGCATAGAACTCCAAGAATAGCCAGTATTGTCCGTCACTAAATTGAAACTCAATGATTCTGTCCGTTCCAATCTGTGAGACTTCAGTGACTCTGCGCGTTTTGAGATGCTTCCGCAAACGTGTGACGAAGGCGGAGGGTGCTGCTGCCGTAGCACGAGCAAATTCTGTGAGATGGCATCGAAAGCCCGAATCGATTATAATCTGCTGTTTATGGTCGGGCTTCGCGAATTTTATAAGGAATATCTTGGAGGAGAGGTCGTAGATGTTCGATACACGGAGGGTTACTAGGGCCTTGGAGAGCTCGTGGGCTATAACCTGATAGTGTTAGTTTGGAAATATTGGCAGAGGATAGATTTGCAGCTACCTTGACATCTATGGAGGAGAATCTTTGCTTCATGGTGTAGTGGTGAAGTAATATTTAGGATTGAAGTGGGATTTGGCGGGGTAAGAGTTGGGCGTGTTTTTCGATGATGTCTTTGTCACCATTGCCTTTCCCGGCGACCGTACGGAACTATCTGGCTGAGTGCGCACGGTACTTAATGACTAATACTGCCAGATGCCCATGATTGACCTGGCGTCTCCTCTCTTCTATTCTGCAAACTCATCTCTACCGGCTTGCGTTGGAAGTTCTAGCTTCTGCTAGCTCTCGTCTGGAATTCCATCTGAATTCCATCTGAAGCCATTTTGAGGAAACCAAAAAAAACAAGAGCAAGATCTCAAGCATGTCGCTAGGGAAGCAAGTCAGACACAGAACAAGCCCCTTTTCCCTTTTTACAACACCTTCAATTGCGATGTTAGATTTCTTCACGTCGCCTTCTGAAGGCCCTATCCCCTTTTGTTCTGCTTTTAGACAATTCTCTCCCCAAATTTTGCTAGTTCCGGCCAGTGGTTCTGGTATACCTTCGTTTGCGGAAGGAAACCTTCGAGATCTAGTGCTACATTGCTTTGGATGCAACTCTTCTACTCCTCCCCTTCGTTTACTCTCCAATCTCACTTCCTGCTTCCAATTTTCAAGTTTTCGGCTTTGCCATAGTGGTAGCTAAGGTATGCAAGCTGTAAGCTATCATACCACCTCCTCAGCCGCAAGGTCCAAACAAGTTAATAACCACCAAACCCCTCCAAAGATAACGCCGTCTCAGTTATTGCCCAATATTTTTTATACAACGGAAACAACCAGGAACTTCCCGGTGTGAGGAGGATTCCGTTTTCGAGGCTCTTAACCCCGCACTCTAAATCGCATGGGGCGTCCCTTCATTGGGTGATTCTAGCACAGGGCTGATGTCTTTCATGTGAGCCCCCTCGTTCCTCTACGCCTCGTTCCTCTCCGAGGGGCCAAATCTCGATCTTCGTTTTCAGATGTAATGGCTATAAATTGCGCCCCCTCTTTCCATTCTCGCCGTTGACCTTTCTCTTAAAGCGAACCTTGAATTTTTAACATATTCACTCAGCTTCAAGCCCCCACGACACATTCCGTGACAATGGCATCTCTCAATCACTTTAACCCAAAGGCCGGCTCTCCGCCCTACAGATCCCTCTTCGCAAATGTCACTTCCGTCCCAGCCGGCACAGGAGTCGCATATATATCCACTCAATGGGCCGCCGACCCAACAACAGGAGAATTATACGCTGGCATTGAAGGAGATTATGCTGCTCAAGCAAAAGTTGTCTGGGAAAATATCTCTAATATTCTCAAAGAGATGGGATTGACAATGAAAGATATTATTCACAAGGAAGTTAGCTTTCTGTAAGTAGATAAAGGCTATGTTATAAGGCCGTTTGCTGAGGGAGATATGTAGGGATTTTAATGATGAGATTGGGAAACTTGCTGTTGAGGGTAGTCTTGCTGGTACACCTGATGAGTGGAAAGGGGATCTTTTTGCTAGTTCCTTGAAGTTTAATAGGCCAGCTGGGTTTCATCGTCCTGGAATCGTCTATGCGGTTGATTTGGTCGTTGCTACTCGGAAGTAGGGGAGCAGGCCTAGCATTGCTATATCTCAGGGAGTTTCTTGAAATATGTGCTCCAGAAATATCTCTTCCCATTCTCTTAGGTATAGATATAGGTGGTCAATTTTGACAACTTCTAGGACAAATTTATTCTAAGTGGCTTAAAATGTACTGAACAAGACGATATAATTGGGGACTAGTAATATCTTCTAATGCCCTAAATACTCAAGACCCTAGAAAAGATGTTCATAGCTATAAATATAAATTTGTATGCCAAAACGAACCTCTCATTTCTTCTGTGGAACCAATTGTAAGTACCTACCTTTCAACCATTCTCCTAACGCGGTTTTACTTTTTGTCACATACTGCACGTGCTATCGTGAACGACGCTAAATATCAGTCGCGTCTCCCCTCGCAGCTCTCAGCCTTGTCGTCGTCCAACCCCTACTCCAAGCTTTCTTTAGCGATAATCAAGCTCAATCGCTCTCAAAGGCTGAGAACGGAAGTTTCGTGATATCTCTTGCCGTTTGATAGGATCCAGCCGCCTGCAAGTTTACCTTCAACCTTGATATATCCATTAACCCCCTTGCTGTTAGCATACCAAGACAAACTCTGGGAACTTTGGTCTACACGAGTATCGTAACCAAATGTTCTTCTGCTAATAAGTTTCTCGTGGCTTACCCAGAGTCGCCATGGCGGAGCTTGAATCTCTTCCTAGTATCAAAGTTAACTTTTGCATCAGCAACGTTCCTTTTCATAAATACGAAAGCAACGATGACCCGTCGCCTGCGCCTATGGACAAAGATCCAGTCCTTACAGTCATTCGATATGTTGAATCTACTGCTGAGCAAAAATTTACTATTACGCTCGGTGTTGGCGTCGACGCTGAACTGAACTGTCCCACTATAGGCTTCGAAACAACCGTTGACGGCGTCAGCATTAGCTCTCGGATTTGCAGGCAGGTTGGTCGTAGATGTCCAGCCTCTCGTCGCCACCCGGCAGGGCGCAAACCATGGAAGATCTCTGTAGAAGGGCTTATGCAGGTTGATGGCTTTAGCAAATAAGCCTTCGTTTACAGGCTAAAATTCTCCGAAATCATAACTTGTACTTCATCTCATTCAATCGATTTGAAACTAACTTAATCTCAAGGAGGAAATGCCATGCCCTCAGGTTCTCCAACTCCAACAATTAAGAGTAAGCGAAACGATGATACTGCTTCCAGGTCTTCCACACCAAGAATCAAACAAGAGAGCGATACCGACCGAGGCAATGGCAGCTAAAGTAAAAGAGTTAGAAATTCGGGTGAAAGAGTTATGATTGACTTGACTGATGATTGAACTTCTTCGCCATGAGCTCTGACGAGATGATACAACAAGGTTTCGGCCGATATTCTTCCTGCACATATAGTGATTACTTCTAGGTAGTTTTGATTTCATTGGATTGGTGGGTTATTTGAACATATAGGAGTGGACGAGCGACATATTCCTTACTCTGTTCTTTGAGGTCTTAGGGAGTTTCGAACTGGTGGAGTTAGAGGATACTAGACTCTGACTCTAGAAAAAGTATTTGCAGTGCTAGAGTCAGAGATAGGGACCTTAAGATTCATTCAAGAGGGCGTTTATTCCTGGAGGATAATAGCTAGTTCTACTTGCTTTATAATAAATATGAATTTAACGACTCCTTAATACACTACCAAACTTCTCTCTAACTTCATGCTCTTCCTCCTAACTCTTGCTTGTAACTCTAAATTATCTTCTTATTAGGTATAAAATTAATTTCCCTTCTCTCTCCCTTTAATATTTTCTTCTTTATATCCTCCTTACCCTTCCTTCCCTTTACTAAACACTCTATCCACAACCTTATACCTTACACCCGAACCCTTTCTCAGCTTAGGATGGATATAACCTCCCTTCTTCCTCCCAATACTTTTCCGCCTTACCTAGTTTTATATTCTTATATACATGCACACACACATATAAATAACTATCCTTTTTCTAACATCCTGACACCTTACCTACTCACCTCTTTTATAAACCCTCTGTTGACCTAACATTTTAATTTTTAATTATCCTTTTAAATCTTCTTCCTCCTTTCTTAATTTTAAAATTAAATATCTGAACAACTATTTCTTAATATATTTTATTTTATTCTTTCTAATTATCTTTAAATTCCTACTTTTATTCTCTTACTTTTAATAAGCTCTCTTTACGAATAATAGTTATTTATTTAATAGTAGAATAGAAAGTTTAAAAGTAATTTATTTATAAATAATAAATATACTAACTAGCTCCTTCGTAGATCGCGGATATTTGCACCTTATACATATAAAATAGCATATAGGATAGGAAAATCTATCCTGTTTTATTTATTTGATTTTATCTAGTTTCTAGAAATCAATAACACGAATTCATTGTAAGATAAAGTACCTCCGTAGAGCGTATAATACTAGCATAAACACCTGCTTCCTTCATGCTCTGCACAAAATATGAAGCGGTATAAACATCTCTGAATAGACACGTCAATTAGAAAACTTGAACCTTCCAAAAAAATTGCTTTTGGCGCTTTTAGCACTTGGACAGAGAATCTGCAACCGTTCAAATTAGGAGATTAGAAGAGAACACATGACAAACCATTCCATTCGCCAAGCCAACCAACACAGACCGACTCAATAGTTCCAATTGCTAGTCCAACGGGAATTGGACACCGTTACAACGGAGCAGGTTCAATGTAGGTAAACAAATACATAAACAATACATGATGATCATCACCATCTCAACCACCGGCACCGGCTAAAAATACATGGCGGGTAACAATAACAATAAACAACACACCAGACAGACAGCTGTGGCGGACGACGACTCCTCGGTTCATCGCATCTCCGAGGCGCGTCGTGATTGGGGACCCACTTGGCGAGTAGCCGGAGACAGAAGAGGTTGGGACAGGGGGGTAGCTTCGGGAACTAACCGTGAGCTTGAGAGAACCCCTGTGCGTTGCTAGGGTAACTGGAGTAGTGGGTTTCAGGTTGAAGACGGAACGAAGGGGGAGGCTTCCTTGCGAACTGGATGGAGGAGTTGGGTGAGGCAATTGAAGGAGAGCGGGGGGAAACAATGGTGATTTCTGGTTGTGGGAGAGGGAGGTGTGATTCTCGAGGAGGTTGGTAAACAGGATTTTGGGGGGAATGGTCGATTGATGAGCATTGCTGAGACTTGCATGTGCGATGGGGGACGGAGGTCCAATAATTGGGTAACACGGCATGGGGGGCAGGTCGTGCATGGAAGATCCATATAAAAAGGCTGGCTGGAGGCTGGGAGGGAGACAGCTGAAGGCGGAGTGAGCTTAGCTTGAGCTTGGGGGGAGCTTGCTTGCAGTTGCCTCCCCGCCTTGCCTTGGAGGTTGGAGGGTGCAGTGGGAAGAGGTGAGGCGGGCGATCTTGGGGGGGGGTTTTGTTTGGTGGAGAGGGAGCATGCAGGCGAAGCAGGCAGATAGATGGGCATCACCACTGCCCTCGAAGCGCACAGGAGGTTGGCCAGCCATTGTGGTTTCATGCCGCGACTCCAACTTGGACAGAGTTTGAACTTGCTTGGCGTGCGTCCTCTTGTGAATCGGGGACACGCAACGGTGTTTACCTGTTCTGAGACAGCTTGCGGATGCTCCAATGGCCGCTGAGGTCAGCAGCAGGAGCAGGGAGCGGCCAATGGGGGACGATGGGCGTCCGGACTCATGTCGTACAGCTTGACGCGCTGGCTGGATGGGGAACCAGCAGAGGGTGCTTGGCGGTGGGCAGCGCGGATGCAGCTGTTCGCCAATGCCCAAGCTCGCTGTGGAGGTGAGGGAGCTCTGGCTGCAGCGTGGGTGCCAGCGTCCCAACCTCGTCCATTCGCCATCGTGCGCCGCGACGGTCGCAGCCCAGCCCTCGCGCCCTCACACGATGGCTGCGTCGACGACATCGCGTTCATCTGCTGGCCGCCCAATCCCGCCGCGGGTTGGCCCTCGGGCCCGGCGCCGTCCAATTACCTCATCCGGCTACATGCACCCCCCGTCGCGCCGTCCCCGATCCAGCCCGCCCAATCTCCCAGCCCGCACTCCTCGTCCGAGCGTGTCAACAAACGAGTCAACACGCGCCCCCCCCAGTATAATTCCCGCCAAACCCTGCCCCTCAATTGTGGCCTTTCCCTCCTCCACAAAAACTATTTCTCCCAATCCCTTCACCTCCCTTTCACAACACCACACTTCTACACTCCTCTGCATCCACCACAACTCCACGCCCAACCCCAAACAACCCCCCCCCAATTCCACGAAAGACGAGCCAAGAAGCACCCGTGCCTCTTTCCTCTCCTTCTTTCACCCCCAAAGAAGAGCAAGAGACCCCTTCTTGTCTTCCTTTCGATCCTCGAAAGGCATTCGAGAAGTGATTCTCTCGCACTGAACAGTCGTCAACCTGGACTTTGACGCCCGAGTCCCGATCCCCTTCAGCCTCTTTCCGTCGTCGTACCGGAGCGGCGCCGCGGAGACAACCACCACCCAGACGCACGTCGAGGGAGAGATCAAGCTACCCACAGTTAACCAGCTCGTCGGTCGGGAGGACAAACCACACAAGTCGACCGAGTTAACTCTCCCACCGCAAGGCGACGACTTCAAGGAGGAGATCCACGTCCACCGCGAAGAGGAGCGCAAACACCACTTCCGCCCGAACACCACCAAGACCGAGGACATCTACATTCCCATTGAGAGGTAAGCACGCGTTTCCGCTAGTTTTCTAGCCCTTTCCAGGCCTTCACTTTGGGGGAGCGTGGGAGCCATAGCGGCTTCAGCTTTGGAACCGCTCCAGCGTGCCAATACGCGCTAGGCAGCAGAAGGCCTCTGCCAGAGCCAGCAGCCCAGTTGGCCTCGCCCGGACGAGCCCCAATGGCACTGCTCGAGAGGTCTCGCCGCCACCCCTTTTCCCGCCATTTGCAGCGCGTCGTATCCAGCCCTCGATCGTGCTGGGGGTGGAACATGCAATCTCCAGGGGCTGGGACCGGGGTCTCCGCTGGCTTCCGCCTCGCTTTCCTTTAGTTTGTTGACACAGTAACCCGGCACACCGACTATTTTTCTCTCGCTGACTTTCTCTTTTGTTTAGACCAAGCTCCCACGCAGGCTCATCCCAAATCGACATCGACCTCCCTGCCCAACGAAGACACTTCCACCACCACGACACCAAGACCTCGTGCCGAACGTCGCCAGTATCCCGCCTCTGACATCGACATCGCCGAACGTCAATACCGTTCTCGCGTCCAGCCCAACTACCAAGAACCCGTCAAACAGATCGAGCCCGCTCGTTCGTACGCCTCGTCTAGCTTCTCGGACGATTTTGCCGGCAGCCAATTAACCACCGTCGACCCTCCCCGTTCCGCCGCAGGCTTCCGTGAGGAAGTTCGTTTCGACAGCTCTGCCGTCGATCCTCCACGCGCCTTCTCCCAACCCCCTCGCTCCCGCGTCAACTACATCGAAGAGACCGTCGAGCCCGCTCGCTACTCTCCCCCTTCCCGAGAACTCGTCCGATATAACGAAGAGATCCTCGAATCCCGTCCCTCCTCCCCAACCAACACAATGGGTTACTACGATGAAGATGGTAAGTCCCTAGTTTTGTTTTTAGCCTGCACCACTCCCACCTTACCTTTAACCCAGGTCACTATCACTCTTTCCGCCACGCGGTTCACCGTGCTGCGGACAAGGTCCTAGAGCATCACCACCGACACCATCATATTGCCCCAAGAAGAGAAGAAATTGACATTACCGTAGCTGGATCCCGACAAGTCGGTCCCAGCCGTCCCTCCTCCACTGAGCCAATCCACCCACCTAACACTGTCACCATCCCATGCCACCACATCCGCATGGGTGATCTCTTGATCCTCCAAGGTCGTCCTTGCCAAGTTATTCGGATCACCACCTCATCTGCCACTGGCCAGCACCGCTACTTGGGTGTCGATCTCTTCACCAAGCAATTGCATGAGGAGTCTTCGTTCATTGCCAACCCAAGCCCCAGTGTCGTCGTTCAAACAATGCTTGGTCCAGTCTTCAAACAATACAGAGTCCTTGACCTCCAAGACGGTGTTGGTAAGCCAGTCCCACACTCCGATCCATGGTGTCCACTAACAAGTACAGTTGTTGCTATGACCGAGACCGGTGATGTCAAGCAGGGCCTCCCAGTCATTGACCAATCCAACCTTTGGCAACGATTGACCGAGGCTTTCTCCAGCGGAAGTGGAAGTGTTCGTGTTCTCGTCATTGCCGATCAAGGTCGTGAGCTTGTCGTTGACATGAAGACCATCCACGGATCCCGCATGTAATCTTCCTTCTTCATTGTTATACATAGCGCGAATATCTCCTTTTAAACCTTGACGCATTTTGAGGCTTACATATTGAGATGAAAATCAAATTGTTTATTGAATGGATGGGAACTGGAGTTGCATAATGATGGTTGGATCTTGATGGCAAGGACGAAGCTTATCTAGTGCTCGATGCAACTTGACTGGACTTGATGGTCTGTTCTTGGCCGTCGTTTCCTGTCCTGACTTCATATCGTGGACGGTTGAGTTGAAGGCTTTGAGGATAAGATCTGATGGAAAAGCATGATGGGTGTCTTGAGCGTCGGATGGAGAAGAAGTCCTTTTTCTTTGTATTTGTGTAGATAAGTGGCCGGATGCATGGTGGGGATGAGGAGTCGATTCGGGAATAGATAGCGATCTGTTTGTTGATCGATCGGCAATTCAAACGTACTTTGTGTCAATATTGAGTCTTAATTGTGACATGTCGTTGAAGTCTTGATCTCTTTTCATTTTTTGTCGTACTGATGTGTCGATATTCATCCTTGTGGTGATGGGGACTTGCCTAGATACCTCGGTTGAATGAATGAATCATAGGAGTTAAGATGGTAGACCTTTTTTTTCTTGATAGTTTATATATATATATACATATATATATGGTACCTAATTAATTAATCTATTATTTATTTAATTACCAACCTACCAACTTACCAACCTACCTATATACTAACGTATCGTAATTGATTGATTGAGCTTTAGGTTGTTGGTGAGGATGGGATGGGATGGGATGGGTTTTATATACCTCTCTTCTCTTCCCGACTCTCTTTCTTTCTTGAGAGTTGGAAAAAAAAAGGAGGAGGGGAATTAGAAAGTTAGGGCTTGAGGATAAAGATGGTGGGTGGTGAGTCGTGGGTTTTGGAAATCGAGGAGATAGAGGTATTTATTAGGGTTCTTGAGGGAGAGGGGGTGTAGTTGAGGTGTAGTTGAGTGATGGATGGATGGGTATGTGGAAGTGTATATTTATTTAAAAAAAAAAGGGGGGGGTAATGGGGGGGGAGGTAGGTACTTTATGAATTCTTAAGTTTTGTTTGAGGGTTGAGGGTTTGAATGATTTATTCTTTCTGGTGGGTGGTTGGGAAGGGATGATTAGGAGATGGGTTTGGAGGTTATGTGATATTTAATATTTCTTTAGAGAAACTATAAATTATAATTAATTAATATATTTTTTATCCTTACTTTTTACTTACTAATTATCACCATCCTATCATCTTATATAGTACGTAGATCCTTTAGTTAATTCAATAACTTCTTAGTTTATAAATTTAAAAGAAGTTTTTAAACTTGATATTAAGACAGGTGTAAATATTCTTTGGAGGATATAATTTACGTATTTTTATTTTCGTTGTTATTGTTATTATCATTATTATTCCTTAATATTTCCTTTCTACAACCTTCCTCTCTAGATGAATGCGGGTTTAAGAAACTGATGGAGAGGATAAATAAATAAAATCCTCACACTCACTAACTAACTTTTCTATTTCCTACTAGGAAAAATATCTTTTGAAGTTTTATAAGATTGGTGTTTTTTGGTGTAGACACGGTAGGATCGAAACGTTGTCTACGTCCTGGGTATGAGGGATTGTGTTTGATTAGATGGTGAGTTTTATAGATTTTTTTCTCTTCTTTACTTTTCTCTTTTCTGTTTCTTCGAGAGTGAGAGTGAGGAGGAAAAGTTTAGGGAGACTTGAAAGTGATGAATTCCTTTTTTTATTTTTAGGGAGAAAGGATAAAGAGATTGAAATATTATTCTCTTATTAGTACTAGTAGGTTCTTGAAATCGGAGTGGTAAAATTATAAATTCTAGTTTTGAGGTTATGTTTAGGGATAGAAATAAGTACCCGTTAGATTCAGGATCTTGGATTTTCAGGACACTGAAGTTAGGATTTAATTCTATAGGTTTTTTAATAATGGATTAAGTTAGGTAGAGGAATATTATCGTATCATTCTTATAGATAGGGGTTAAGGTAAGGAAGTTTATACTTTAAATAATTTAGTTAGTTATATATTATTTTCGTTGTTGGTTGAGTTCTTATTACTACCTCAACTATATTTTACCTAAATCTTTTATTATTTAGGGAATTAAGATTAATATTAGAGTCTTTATAATTATAAGGATTATACTTTCTTTTATTGCTAATAATAAAAGAATCTTATAAGTATCCTAAGGCCTAAGGGGTTAAGATCCTCGGGGTATTTTATAAGATATTTTGTTGTCTCTTTCTTATTCTATTCCTCTATCTCTTTAAGGAAGCGATTAATTAATATTATATAGGTAGAAATAATAATTAAAAATAGGGGGAAGTTTAAGAATATAAGTGTCGGTATGCTATAGCGGGGGAACCAAGGTCACTAATCACTCTGCGCTTATGTAGGACGCAGCCTGATTGTTGTGGTCTTGATTCGTTGTTGATTCTAATGTCATGTGAGTAATCACATGACCGTGCGCCGGTCGGGTCGCATATCGATCGCATATCGATTCCTATAACGATTCCCAACCGTACCAACAATAAGATAGATGAAAAGTGAGTGTTAAATTATTATTATTTTCTTATAGAAAAGTATTCTAGTAGGTTATAAATATTTCTTTGAAGTAAGTACTTGTAATTTTTTCTTTATACTTTGATTTAGGCAAAGGTTATTTAAGATAAGAGGTGGCGGTTATGTGTTTTATATGTTTTATTTCTTTTCTTCCTGGGTGAGAATGTGGTTTTAGTTGCTTGGTTTTTGAGTCGGGAGAGGGCCATAGTATGGTGGTCTTGGTAGTCTTTTGTTTTCTTTGCTAATTTAATTCTTATCGTTATATCCTCGATTTTTTTTTCATGCTAAGAGGTGTTGCTTCCGAAAGGATATGGAAGGATAGAAAATTAAGTAAATTAATCTCTACTACCTTCTCCGTTTTTGGATAAAGATGTCACTTGCAAATTATAGGGTTTGTTAATATTTCATATCTTAATGACATAAACTTCTCTGCCTGACGTTAGTATCGAAAGGATTTGAGGAATTATGTCGGTGTTAGTGATAGGTTTTATATAGGCTTTTTTCTTTCCATTCATTGTAAAAAACCTCTTGATAGAGAGATGTGAAATTAAGAAAAAAATATTTCCTTGGAGGGAAGATGGTGAATGTGTTGCAATTTTCGAGTTGAATTTTGATTTTTGGAGTTGATTTGATTAGAAGGGAATGGCGGATTCTGGATAATGAACAAGGGGGGTATAAATTGGAGGTCGAGATGTGAGTTGTGAGTTATGAGAATAAGAAATAAAATATCGTACAGCACCAAACTCCAGCTTTAGTGTTCGACATCAATGGCTTGTTTCTTTTTCAATATTATTCATTGAGTGTTTGTAAGTGCTGATTGATCTGGTGACGAATATATGTATCGTAGAGTGCCCTTGAAACTTGTGAATCGATAGGATTCATAGGTCCTTCTTCTTTGAATTGTTTTTTGTTGTTGAGTTATTATTTATTGTTATTTTCGCTGGTATTATGTTTTTGAAGGAGAGTCGGGTAATCGTTGGTTAAGGGTTATGTGGTGGAGTTACGAGGCGTATTTTCTTTTAGAGATGAGAGATAGAGTGTTATTTGCGAGAATGGTGTTGTTATTGTTAAGCTTTGGGAGATTGGAGAGAAGCAGTGTGCTGCACATTCCATTCGCTGTCATGATAATTCGAGGAATTTAGTCGTTGGGAATGGTAGTTTTATGGCTTTTTTATGTTTTGTTGCGGGTGAGGGGAAAGTTTGGAGATGGAGATAGAGGGTAGTTGGAGAGTGAGTAGGTGCTGTATGCTTGGGCGTTGAAAGGGAGGGTGGTTGTGGAATGTAGAATTTGGGTGTACGGGACGAAGAGTAAGGATTGGAAATATAATCCATGATTGATGGCACACTTTTTATCGTCAAAGCTTCTTGCTTCTTATTATCCCCCCCTTAACAATCGTCAAAACAAGGGTTTTGAGATCTTGTTTCTAGGGCTTCTGACCAATTAATTTGTTGGATTTACGCCAGTTTTGGGCCCCATGAAGCTTTAAGACAGTAGCAGAGACCAATTTTTGGTCGGTGCTAGGCCGCCGTCCGGGATTCTCACCAGTCAGAATAGCTCCATCTAGGTGAACCCTTGTTTTGACGATTGTTAAGGGGGGGAATAGTATAATAACCTTAAACTGGTGTTTCGAAATGATCCTCCTTTTAGAAGCGAGAGGACCTGGGGGGCCAGGAATGCTTGTTTATTTCTCAGATGTGGATTTAGGGTTTAAGACAGTTTGTAAATCTTTACTCAAAGGGTTGATAGGCTTGAGCTTGAGACTCAGGGATGTGATGTGAGTGGATGGAAGTCAATAATAAGAAAGGCATTACTTTTAATGTCTTTTGGGATTTATTTGGGTAGATGGAAAATGTTTTGTCAGTATTGTAAAGAAAGTATAGATTCTAGTTATCCAGACCTAGGAAGTTGGCTTATTCAACTAATATTGTCTCCACTCATGTCTTTGATCTCTTTCGTTGGAGGTTTAATGGAAGGTGAGGGGGTCTATATATCTTGCTAGAAAGGATAGGTCCGAAAAGTTTGAGGAAAGTGGGATAGGAAGGTGGAAGGAAAAGTGAGAATTTGGTGTTTAAAATTATAGATTTTTTTCGGATCAGGGACGGGGATTTAGAAGGTGGATTAGAATTGATATTTTCTTTGGACAAAGGGTTCTAGATATCCATGGTATCATCATTATGATTAGATATTAAATATTAGAAGTAAAATAGTCGAGGTGCAATGGCTTATTTGTATATACATAGGTTTTTTCCCTAATTCTTCTCATATATATACAAACAATCCTCGAAGACTCAGACCATACTCAGTAGCGATTAAAAATTAAGTACCAAGGGAAACATTGGCATACCCCTCGTCTATTTATGCGCAAGTGTAAGAAGCCCAGTCGTCGACGCTACCTGATACATACTTGGCATTCTTCGGGTATGGACAGAGTTTTCGCGTGGTGTTTGTCCCATCAATTGCTCCAGTGCTCAACATCTGTGTTGGCTGAATACCCTGCTCAACCCATGGAACCAATGCATCAAGAACGTCGTACGTGCCTGGGACATGAGGGTAGGCAGAAGTTGGACCACAGTGTCCACCACCTGGGACCATGTACACTTGAATGAAATCATCAGAACCCCATGGTAACCATGTCGCATCATTGACTTGTTCCAAGAACTGGATGGGCCAAGTGGGAGCATTGTATGCGTCAGCCCAGCCTTGAGTTGTGATCAACTTCCCGCCGCTGGAGGCGAACAATGTAAGGGAGGGCCAGATTGCGTCGATTAGTGGGGAGGCAAAGAGATCGACCTTGAGGACATCCCAGCCGAAGTCGAAAGTTGAGACGTCGTAGTTGGAGTTTTTGAAGACGACTTCCTTCAGGATGAGTTCAGAATATTCTTCATACAAAGTAGTTTCTTGCAGTAACCAGGCTTTCTCCGAGCCAAGTGCGAATCCTGGGTAGATCTGTTGTCCAGTGAGGGTGCTTTTGGGACCGGCGTACACGGCTTGAGCGGCTTTGAGTTGGGCTGCCGTCAAACACTGAGTCGAACCATTGGTTGTAGCATTTTGACCAGATGCGCAAAGAAGAGTTTTGATATCAAATTTGCAGTTCTCAGGATTTTCGATAAGTTTATCAGTGACACCATCATTCGCATCACAGGCAGCCACAACCTTTGAGCTGATGAAGTTCAAAGCGTCTTGACTCATGAAGCCGTCTCCTTTGGTTTTCATTGCGTTCCAGAGGAAACTGAGAATCAAGTGGCTGTACCAATTTCCAGGGCTTCCGGCGTAGATACCGTCGAAAAGTGTTGGGTGGAACGATGCTAGGGCGTATCCTTGAGCCCCTCCGGTTGAACATCCGTAGTAGTAGCTGTACTTCGGCGACTTGCCATAGTATAGAGTTGTCAGGGTCCGGACAGTTGGAGTAGTGATGGCGACAGAGTTCTGGATCCAAGCCTTGAGTTCAGCAATGTCTTCCAAGAATGAGGCATATGTGCCGTTGCCAGAATCTGCTTTTGAATGGCCACCGTCACTGCCGGCAATTGCGTATCCGAGGTTGAACTCGCTCATCATTGTCGTTGTGTCGATGGATCCAGCAAACCCAGAGTCGCCTAATTAGGCACATTAGTCACGGGAAACATCTTTATTTGAAGGAATCATTTATGCATACCGACAACCATGAATCTTCCATTGTAATTCGCGGTCACGGGTAAATAAAGCTCCCAGGTGAGATTATGGTTCCCATTGTCAGTGAGCGAAAAATCGTTGCCGTACGTGATTACTCCGGTGAGGTGACATAGAGGAAACGAGTTGACAATAGTCCCACTACTGTAATTAGGAACACTCAAGGCCCCAGTTGCGACGTCCACGGCTGTTAATACATCGACTCCATGACCGACATTTGCTTGGAGAAGTCCAGCACAACTGGTAGGTCGGGAGATTGAGCTCGCGTGAACACCCGCTAACAAAGCCAGAGCTGCCGTATAAAGGTGGTAATTCATCATCGTGAACGGAATGACCACAGTGAGAACCTAATTAGATCGACAGGTATTTGACTTAGACGGCAAAAATAGCTGAGAATATTATGTCGGTAACGAACTGACAGGTAAAAGAAGGACTGCAGTTGTCAGCGAATGGAACTGGAATTCCTATACGACGAGGGTCCATCGTGGTAGTTGTACTCCAAGTTTGAGGCTCCTTCCACGTGGGATCCATGTCGTTTCCACTTCCAACCCCATGGTGGACGAAGATGGCGCAGCGCTATTACCGACGGAAAATTAAAAATGATAAGTAAATATGGAGAAAGCCCTGATTTCAGACGCAGGAACTTCACTATTTGGGACAAATCATATGGAGACCCTACTCGTAGAGCAATAAGCATGACGACATATCATTTTATAGATTCTAGAAGGAGAATTCGACCACTGTAATCGCTAGGAATCCCTAGAGGCCCTCTTTAAAGCAATGGTTGCAAATGTGTCTCGGAGGCGATATTGAAGGGATTACAAGGGACGCACTAATTCACATCATCCGACAAATACGCAAGCCGTTTATAATCGTTATTAAAGAGGACCTTCTCAGAGAGTTGCTGGATTTACAAGAGACCTGAATCTCTAGGAAGGCGAGTGATTAGAATCAAGAATTGGGGTAGTGGTGGGAAAAACCCTTGCCCCAACCTTTGATTCTCTGCCATGTACATCTATCTGCCCTCCCTAAATCATCCGCGACCGTTGAGTCAAGACGCCCCAGCCGCAAGTGTGAAGAGGTGAGACCGGCTATCTCGCCACATTCCACTTTACTTACGTGAAAAAGAGTTTCTCAGCGCATAATTCGGTGTGATTCGAAAAATTGATAACACTTGAGCATGGTCAAGGATCTATTAGAAAGGACTACACTAGCCTACGTGGAGTAAACCGCTGTGCCGCACCCCTTTGCCGCACCCCTTTGCCGCACCATGTACCGCAAATCCGGGAATGCCTTGCAAAAGGGGATGTCGTTATGCGTAACCGATGAAAGACATTTCACACTGCCATGATTCCCCCATGATTGCAGGATTCAGAACACAGCGAGTACTCGGTGCTCGCTTTATCCATGAGATTAAGCTGGGATATATTCTCCGAGTGAGAAGGAGAAATCTTATCCCACGTGGCAACGACGACCCCATCTTTTGACTGAAATTGGCCCTGACGCCAACGGAGAAGCTGAAGGAAGGGTGAGACAAGATAAATTAAGTGACGTAAATTTCAATCAGCGGATTTGCATTTCATTCATCCGGTTAGTATTGCTCCTACTCGTTCCAACCTAGTTCCCTGCTCGCACCTCTTTAAATCATGTGAAAAACTAGTCTGAGCTTAAATCTGGGTTTAAAATGTGATTCCTTGTAAAATAAATATATTTTCCGGGCGGATTCTACTCCTCTAATACCTACAAAATCCAAAGGAGGGGCAGAAAAAAGCGTAGGAAATCCCAGGAGAGCAGTTACAAAGCAATCGTCTAATCGTGCCTCAGGAGTGGCCTAACAAGAAACTTTAGTTACGCTATCAAAGATAAGATGAGTTTCATATCGGCTGACGGGTGAGCTACTATATGGCTAAGAATATGGTCCAAGGCGGGAAGACTCCTTTACCTCGCTTGCGGCGGTAGAGAGGCGTACCAACTTTCAAGGGAGAAACTTAGTTTACCACGTAGTGTAATCAGGTTATTATCTTCCACGGACCCTCTCCTTACCCTTGTGGACCCCTAAACGAGTTAATACTTAACTACGATACGTTGGTCGAGAGGTGGGCCCTTAACCCATGAGTGCCTGCTTGCCAACCAAGGCATTTTGTGAAAAGAACGCGATGACCGATATACTTCTTGAACTACTTTATTTTATTCTTTTTAGCGTTTTTTCCCCTTCATCGATAGTCGCCATTGTCCGCTAGTGAAGATGGCTCCCCTTATTGACAACCAGCCGCTGGACATAGGGATAACGATTCTGTTATTCATAGTGCCTATGGTGGCGCTTGCTGCAAGAGTCGTTGGGAGACGGATGAACAAGACCTTCGGTGCTGATGATACAACCATGGCTGTTGGGGCATTCTTCTACATCTTCCAATGCGCAACTGTAATAGGATGTGCCGTGGCTGGCATTGGCCGAAAGAATGAACACATCACCGGGAGTGCCATGTACATAGCCGCTGGTCGAGCAAGTCTTGCCCACAATTAATGCCCTTTTATTCTACAGCGAGGCTAATGCTCTATAGTGGTTCTTTTTCAATGTCTTGGCCTACACAACCGCCGCTACTATTGTTAGAATTTCGATCTTAATAACCCTATTGCGAATCGTCAGTACGAAAGGTTATAAGTATAGTATATATGTCGCCATGTTCTTTATTACGGCCATCGGGCTTCAAGGAGTGATATTTATCCTGATTCAGTGCAGACCCATCAAGCGGTACTGGAACAAGAACATCGGTTATGGATCTTGCTTTTCTTCCTCAGCGATTCGAGGCAACACCATTGCCACCACGTTCATTCCTGCTGCTACCGATGTTTTCTCTGCCATTTTACCAATAGTGTTATTATGGAAGATCCAGATGAATTTAAGATCGAAATTCTTGGTCTGCATCATGTTAGGCCTTGGAGCTCTGTAAGTGCCCTCCAGTCCTGCTTTGAGAGCAGCTAAGTCGTAGGACATCAAAATGGACAAGGCCTAACTAATTTTTGCCACATAGTGCCGCGGTAACTATTATTGTTCGACTTCCTGCAATTGTTGATTTACAGGACCATCAAGACAGTCTTTGTACGTATAGCACATTCGCTTTACTACTCGTTGATCAAGATCTTCCCGCTAGCCTCATTCCTAGCTCGGCGCATATGCATGCACTGTAGACTAATATCTTTGTAGACTCGGTCAGCGTCTCAATCCTCTGGGGTACTGCTGAAGTTGGAATTGGAATCACTGCTGCATCTCTATCTGCTCTCCGACCAGTTTTCCGTACATGGATCGGCACTACTAACAAGAGCACCACCCCCCACACCTATGCTCTCGGAACAATGCCTGGTCAACGGCGCGACGGGATGTCGAGACTTCAAGAGCCCCGTGGAGGAGAAACATGGAAAGGCGACAACACAAGTGTTAGTGATTCTTCGTGGCAACTGAGGTGACCTAGCTGAGATCAGTTGATAGGGTTTCAACACGAAGACAAATGTCAGTGCACATCCAAGGCTTGGGAAGGCCACTTCCTCTGAAGCAAGCCTTGACTTGCATGGCGATTCCAATAGCGAGACGGAAATCCTAAATGGTCAATATCGGCAGAAGGGCATAAAAATGGAGCAGACTTACGTGGTGGAGACTACCAAGTGAATCGTTTAGTAGGAATTTTCCGAAGGGTTCCAGATTGGTTCACGTTCGTGGGACGTACATGTCATTGTCAACTGTTTAAGAGGCTACATTCAACGACTCGAAACTTTCTCTTTTTACAAAAGTGAGCTGGTATTACACCAGAGTAACTTTATTTACCTTAATACTATCTCTTCTCCTACGAGAATCTCTACAACTTCATCAAATCAGCTCGGTATCGAGCAAACGCCCGAACACCGACACGGCTGACAGCGGCAACCCCATTGAAGTCCCGACCTCCGAGGAGGTGGAACGATGCTGGGTTGATAGAGGTTGGAGCTGAAAAGGGGCCACATCTAACTCAAGGAACATACCATGATCCCACAGTTCCCCTAATTCTTTAATATTATGTTGTCTTTCTCTCCCATCTTTCAGACAAGCTTGTTTTCCGCGTTTTTTAGCACTGATGAAGAAGTGTCTTTTCGAACTATACAAAATATTGCCAAAAGCTATAAAGTCTCACTAGCATTTATTTCTAGGCTTCCTGGCTATTCGTCTCCTTGAAAATTTATCGATTTCAGTTTATTCGATGCGGGTGATGAATATTGGTCGTGTATTTGTGAGATAGGTCGAGCAAGGAGTATTTCTCCCGGATGCTGGAGGTGGCTGTTAGGGTCGTCGGCAAGATTAAACGGCTTTTCTTTTCAAATATATTCGCCAAGCTCATATCGTCCAGGGTAGGTATAATAGACAGCAATTAACCTGCTCGCTAAACGCTTGGCTTGGAAATGGAATTCGATATCGTAGGAGTGAATTGGTATTTTTAAGGAAAATTTTGTCTGTTTGTCTGAGGCCTCGAATATAGAAGTTAAGAGTGTAAGTTGAGCGAGAATTAGGGGGATGGTGAAGATTGGATGCGGTTTCTGTGGAGCTATTCCGAGAAAGTTCCGTTTAACCAAACGTGATTTTACCACCAATCACGAGCCAACCCTGGATTAGGATGACATGGTACTATATTGAGTTGCAGCCGCCTCCAACAAGTACCCATTTATCAGGATAGGTATGTACATAGAAATAATATTGTAGATATAGATTAGGGTCTTTTATTAAAAAATTAAGAAGAGAAGCTTTGGCGAGGACTGGGATTTAGCCTGACTCTATCAATCAGGTTGACAACAAGAGATAATTCTGCTCTTGACCATAGTAGCGTCTAGCTGAGTTTTAACATTGCATTTAGGGTGCTACTACTGATTGGAAATACAAGTCTATCAATTTAGAGTTTAAGTAATAGATAGGTGCTGTTTTGAGTACCAGCCACCTACCGCAACTAAACACCAGCAAACTCACTCTCTAAATCCTCCGCTCTTCTTACTCCTTCAACAGAAACATGATCATTTCCTCCAACCGGCTCCCCGCACTGTGGACATCTCGCCTCTTCCATTGGCATCCCGCATTCTCCCACCGTAAACTATGACATCCAACAAAGTCAGCTCGATTAAATTCCCCCTAGGAATTGTAGAGTTCACAAACTAAGAAAGGCTTACCGGATGATTATTACGACAATAATACCAATGGCCCGTACCCGAGAACTGTTCAGCCATAGCTCTATAAATCTCCCTCTTCTCCTCCGTCGTCACAAAACTATAGAAAGTCCCACCATTGACCAACCTCTTTGCCTTTTCGACATCGTCCGTAAGATATGCCAATGTACCTGGAAACCGTGAACAGAGAGCTTCGCATTCTTCTAAACTTGTCTTTGCTTGCACACGCGTCTCGTTCTCAACAGTAACGTCGAGTGATTTGCCATGTGCTCGGGAATTGCTAAGCGAGAGCATAGAGAATAGTGCGAAGAAAATTTGCCCTTCTGCCTCCTGTTGTGGTAATTTTGCTTCTCGACTGGAAGATATAAGCGAGAGGCATTTGTCAATTAGTCCTTTGATTCGAGTTGCTACTATATTGCGCAACCCCGAACGAATGCGGGAATCGATGGTTTCATTACTGTAAATGGTATCAAAGTCCCAGAGGATGGCCCAATTAAGTCGAAGGCTGAAAGATTCTCCACGGAATTGGAATCCTGTTTGAATGATCGACTCGTCAAACTCAAAGGCGTTTGCTACTATGTTTTGCTGTCTCGCAACTGCAGAGGCAAATATACTATTAACCCTCTCAAATGGCTGCTCTGTTTTACCTACAGCTTTGATGAATTTGTTGATTCGTGATTGGAGCCGATTACCTTCTGCCTGGTATGCTCTTAGAGAATCCTTAACCTGGTCAGCGTTCTTTGATTCACCAAGTGATTGTGACCACTCGGAGATAAACTTTCTTCTTTCTTCCTCAATCTTTGTCTCTCGTTGTCGAATCTCCTCAACCAGCTCTGCACATCTTGTATTTGAATGTGCGACAAATCTCCTGGTCGCTTCGTCAAGTAATGCTTTCTTGACAATCCGGTTATAGCGATCAATATCCCTAAGTGGTTTACGACACTCTGGGCACCCTTTGGGCACACTCCCAGAACTTGCTTGTCGTGGTGACAATTTTGGGGCGACTATCATGTCGGTTTGGGGGTCGATGACATAGTACTGAGCGAGCTCCATGATACCGTCAAGACTGGTAAGTGTGTAAAAGTGGCCACAGGAGAGGAAGGCTAGCGGATTTTTATCAATGTCGATTTGGCCATATTTATCAAACTCCAGCCAATCCACAACACGCTCAGCGAGATCGGGCTTACAGATCAGGCAAACCCTTGAATCTGGACACAGCTCCCCACAAACACTTGGACATTGGTGTCCACAAGGTATCAGCTTCCTCTCACAGCGGCGATTGCAAGGAATAATATTACATGGGACCGCACATGGCATGTTGCAGTGATCACGCCGATGGTCACAGCTCCATCCACATTGTTCTGCGCAAGGAGGGCATGGCTCACTACACGTCTTGGGGCACTTACTATGCTTGCAGCGTATTTCGCAAGGCCGATCGCAGGGAGAACATGGAGTTGTAGGATGACATGGTGAGCTGCAGGCGTGCGAGCAGGTCGTGAATGGTCTTCCGCAGGGCATATTACATAAACCATGATCACCGTTCCGCCTACACAACCAGCAAGGCTTTCGGCAGTGGTGCCCACAAGGTAGGAGCTTGTTGCATCTTTGAGAGCATATTCTCTCGTCCGAACTTTCATGGCATTGCACTGTGAGATTGTGGCCACAGTCGGGCCTTGTTCGCGTAACACGCTCTTCGCATTTCACGCTGCGAAGATCCTCCATTTGTTGGCATTCCACCTGTTTGGCAGTATGTCCACATGGAAGGACAACATTTTCGACTTTGTTGGAGCATTCTCCACATATGGCGTTGCATCTTTTCGAGCACAGATGCCCACATTTTCTCTTTCTTGTACACAGCTCCATACACTTCACTGCTTCATGTAATGTCTTTGAATGACACTTAATTGGGCAGCTATGTCCACAATTCAGCCTCATATCACATATCTCCGAGCAACCACCCTCTGGAGCATGGATAGTGAAGTCATCTGGGGAGGAGATATAAATTTTCTTGTTGGGGTGACGGGAACAGGAGAGCTCTAGTTTTGAACCAATGTTGCCATTCTTTTCCAGAAGGTCGATGACGGATGACCACATTGGGACGCGAGAGGATGTATTGGCGTCACCAATTATGTACATGCCGTGTTTGGCGCGACTAGAAGTGATAGGTAAGTAACTGATTTACAATGGGACAGCTTGACATGGAATATAGCGCCCTAATTCTTACCTTAAGAGGACGTTGATTCTGTTGGGTGTTTTGAGAAAGCCACAGTTTCGAGCCATGTTGCTTCGTACTAGGGAGACTATAATGACCGTTGCTTCTTCGCCCTTAAGCAAATTAATGTGAGTCTGGGCTTACCTACTAGAGTTGAGCTATAAGTTCTCTTACCTGGAAATTATCTACGCTGGCCATTCTCAGCTCATCTAACAATGTCCCTTTCCCAACTATCTGCTGCTGTTGTCGGTCTTGAGGCCTCCGCTCCCTCCTAGCATGGCTGCCTTCTCCGCCTACCTCCATTTCCGGGGAATCTAGATCCTCCAGATCCCTTTCTCCAATGATCAGCTCCACTATCTTTCCCAACATATCCCTCAAGAGCCTCAACTGGCCCATGTAAGGCGTCAATACTGCAATTTCACCGGGCTTATACTTACCTTGTCTACAGATATGTCTCACCAGCGCTGTTACCATTTTGGCCTCCCACACGTTGGTCTTACTTTGCATCGGTTCGTCAGGATTGTCGGCGTCTTCAAAATTGCGATGATCAAGCCAGAATAACCTACGTTTCATACCGGGAATCTCAGGGTAAGAGGCCATGTCTGGGTGATCTTGAAGGCGAGGGTAAAGAGTCTCGCGGACAAGTGTAGAAATTAAAGGATGCATTCGTCGCTGATGATCCAGCTGAGCGATAGGAAATTGCGTCTCTTCTTGCTTGACATCCTCCCCTGTGTCCCTATTCATATTTCCTGAACATGAATTGGCCAGTCGTTCAAATAATGACTCGTCGAGATTATATAGAGGCCCTGCATGGTTATATTCCATTGAGAGCTTAAGGTTTGAAATTCGAGGACGTAATTGAAGATGGTCTCCAATAAGTATCGCATGTTGAATCGATAGTAATAGAGCAGTGAGAACATGCGCTTCTAATACCTCTCCAGCTTCTTCGCAGATAAGAACCTTAGCCGGAAGAGCACGCAGAAGATCGAAGTTATTTGCCAAGCTAGTGGTTGTAACTCCCACAATATGAAATTGGCTGATGAAATGCATAGGCGATGCGTTGAATAGAGAGGTGTAGAGTTGCTTTGTTTCCCAATGGGTTTGCATTAAGTCGTGGAGCTCTTGTGAAAGTTCAACAAAAGCAGAACCGTGCCAGAATTGATATAGGCGGGCGCGCTCCGAATTTGTCAAGGTCCAGATGTCCACAAGAAGCAGCTGGTCGATAGAGCGTTCATTCGGGCCACCGGCCCAGTCACCGGGAGCGTCACCAGAAACCCAAGCCTCCATGGCAGCATCGTCACCCGAATCAATGCCAGAGCTACTTCCAGACCCGCCAGCTCTATCTTGAAATATGCTCTCTCCTTTTATTGGAAATCTCTTTTGCAAGAACCTTTTCACCACTGCTACACCACCCCCTTCGGCTTGCTGGCACAACCCTTGAATTTTCACACTCAACCCATCCAATACCGCTCGACAATCAGCTATTTTCTTCCCCCAGCCAGCTTTCAAGTGTGGAATCTTTTTATTTCTCTGGTAGGTATCGAACGAATGGGCTTCCAGAATAGCAGATTGACTACGAGAGCCAAATCTTAAAAGACTGGTAACCCCAGAAGCAAGAAGCTCATGGAGAAACTGATCCAATGCATGGTTGGTGTAGCAGCTATGCGAATCCGTTAGCTATGTTAGCCCCTCTATGTACACCGAGATAACTTACACACAGAGAATCGGGCCTAAGTCTAACAAGTCTCTATTCTTCAACAAACATCTTGCGACCTGTATTCCCACATACGATTTCCCAGTCCCTGGAGGACCTTGAATGAATGCTACTTCATGCTTCAGTGCTGAAACCAGGGCGTTTGCTTGCCCAGTATCCAGGGTTGTTATTTCAGATAGCTGTGCGGATAAAATGTGGGGATCTTGTGAGAGTGAAAAAGATGGTGTGGTGATATTGTTATTGGCGTTGTCTTCTGATTTGGGGAGACAGGAGAGATCGAGATTGTTAACGCCTAGGAGGTATGCAGGTGGGGGGACGATGACATTCCTGAAATTGTAGCTACTATCTTGTTTCTGAGATGCATTTTCCTCTAGGCGAGGAGCTAGCCATGTAATAAATGGAATGGTTGGATTCCTGTGGAGAGATTGGAGACATCTCAGAACTCCCTCGAAGGAATTATATAACAGGGCAGGAAATTCAACGAGAATGAGTGGCCTGGATGTCGAAGATGTGCGTTTGTTGTTGCTGGTTATATCGACAAGGCGGGAGAGGTCCGCCATGTAAGTTGGATTCGCTAGGCGAAGTGTAACCATCGCTCTGTTGGCATCACTTGTTAGATCACGAATACGTTTGTTTCCAGAGGTACCCTGCTGCTCATCATTGCCCGAAGCCCACATCTCCCTCTTCAAAACAAGAAAAAAAATCACAGTAGATTTCCCCTCCTCTTCTCCATCAATAAGGGCTAGTATTGCTCCCCCTTCCTTTAAACTCCGGGTTTCCCGCCACCATTGCTTCCTCTTCATCGTGTTCGAGTTCCGTGCCCCCCGAACTTGGTCGAATTCCACATCAACCTCCATCCCTTTGATTGAGTTAGCCTTGATGCGCTGGATCTCAGCATCAAAATAGATTCGAACAGGAGTGGGACTGCCATTGCGAAGAATTTTGCGTTTGACTTTCCAATCGGGGTTGTGGACAAGCGTTTTCCAATTATCTAAAATTAGCCGAATGGAGTCGCGGAGTATGCCTGAAGTATCCTCTCGTAGAAGACGAAACTGGGAGTCAAGTAGTCGAAGAATACCCGTCTCATGATGTTCTGAAGGAGAGTTTCGATCATGTCGTGTAGGAAGGAAATCTTCTCTCTGGTCAGAAATAATTTCGGAGAAAGTGGGCAATATTCTAATGTCGGAGATGAGTGCGTGATCATTATCATGACGGGGACCAAATTTGGAGAGCTCGCCAGGAAGATCGACATCGATTTTAATGCGCTGCTGTTTCTGCGGTTGCTGTTGAAAATTATTGGTGGCACGAGTCATATGGGAGGTAGAGATAGTGTCCCCTGTAGAAAGAATATCTTTGATCTTGAGAATATTCTCGTGCGCGGATCGGACTTCGAGACTTGAAAGACCACGGTCAACACCCTTAACGTCGTAACAATCACAAAAATTCTCGACGACTCCTTTGAACTCTGTCTTAACCGCAGCCCCTTGGTTTGAAGTGAAGGTACGAAGCAACACTGTAGTTGCCAGCAATAGCCCGTCTTCGATCCGTGAGGCTTCCGCTTCAGATTTCATTTGAGTTAAACAGCTCGCTATCTTCCTGAAGAACCTAATCCCTCTACTACCCTCAGGTCCGTACACAACATTAAATATTGTTCCTACCGCTGTTTCTAGCACAAGCGAGTGGATAGTCTCCTTATGGGAAATAAGCTGGAGAAACAACATGCAGTGAGGGTCGAACATGAGATTTCGAACACTATAAAACGGGGTGAAGTCTGTTTCGGTGATTTGTCGAACTCGAGCGAGGCCACTCTCAGTTGCAAGATTCTTGATGAACGTGTCTCTTGAATCTATGGATGTAGTGACTGCCAGCAGCCCTGCTTCGAGAAACTCAAGCATTTGAGCTGCTGACAGCTCTGGCGCCGCTCGCTGGCTGAAGCCGTTTAAGGCATTGAAGTTGTTTGGTATGGTGGATAGGCTTAGGGTTCTACTGAAAATTTTGGTTGTGATTAAAGATCTTATCCCTGATGATACAACTACTAACCTAGCACTTTGATTTCTTCCTCCTCCATTTCTAGCACCACGGCTACTGCGTTGTTGAGTTCCTCTTACTGAGGGCGAGCTAGATCCTCTTCCCCGCTTGCTATGCCCTTCTCCTCTGTTTTCCCTCCGAGGAGGGGCAACATTCTCATCAGCGGCTTCTCGACCGCCCTGCCGACTAGTGGAATTACCACCAGGGAGATTTTTTGGGTTTCCGCCTCGACCGCGATAAGTCCCACGAGTTGGTCTTGTGCCCTCAACATTATCGCGACCACGGCCTCTTGTGTGACCTGAAACTGCTCTGCCGTGGCCTGGCTCGTTGCTCCCACTAGGGTCATCCATATATGGAATTTCGACTGGTTGTAGTACCTGTGGATCTATCGATCGGTCTGGTCAAGAGTAATACCTGAATGAAGAGGTGCTAAGGCTAATGCCTCTTATATAGACTATGTTGGTGACGTTTCCCCGACGCACTACTGTTTGTTGTTCCCTATTGCCTTAAATCCAAGGCGAAATTACGACTGCATATGTATATGCGGTCGCTCTATCCTATTTTAAGCGGCAGCATAGAGACGTCGTACAAAACCTTGGATTTAAGGCACATTATGCGCTTGATGTAGAATTGAGTTTATATTAAATGCGGGAATCTCACAGATCTAAGAGCTCGGTTATTGCCATTACCTAGATACTTTATAATAGAGATTTATTGTATTAAAAGGGTAGTTACTATATTCCTTGAATCATCTTATAATTTAAGACTACTTCCAAGCAATTTGATTAATACTGACATCTAACTTTGTCTAAAGGGGAAAAAAAGGAGATTTGAAATTTGCTTTTAATTTTAGGCGACGTACCCTGTAAGTAAGAAACGAAACTCTTATTTTTGACAATAAATACTTTGAAATTCCGTTGGCGCAATCACCGTTTATAAACACTATAAATATTTCAAGGGCTTAAGTAATATTCTTATGACTGTATAGCGTGTAGCATCCATTGTGCAAAGGAGGTCAACTAAGTGGGTGGTACTAGAGAAAATAGACTCGTTTAAAATATAGACTCCGATACTCAGCTCAATGATAAGTACAACCCATCCATCGAGCTGATCAACAATATCCCCCCCATCCAGGCCGAGAAAGCCTCTCGTTTGCATCTAGATATAGATGAAGAAGCTCCAAAACGTCTAGTAGAAGTGGCACAACAACCAAGAACTAATTGAATATGGACGCACAGTGGATAGCGTTTAAGTTTGCTTTACAAAGAAGATGTTTGCATAGGTTGCAGCAACCGTCATCGAATCGACCCATCTTGTCTTGGTGCTGTTATCTGAAAATATACCATTTACATGAAAAAGAGGAAATTAATGTTTTTGCATAGATGTGTTGAAGCTCAGTATATACCATAGGAGGACGTCGGACTCGTGTCCCAATATTTTGCTTGATGGCGGTAACAGAGTTCAAATTACAGCAGCCCTCAGTGAAAGCACCCATCGCTAAGACATAAAATTTACAATATACAAGCGTTTCATCAGGACCTTATCAGGTTGCCCGAAATCTAAAGATTGAATTGTCGTTCTTGATTAGGGATAGCGTCTTCACACGTGATGTTAGCCGAGAAGTACCCGCTCAGGGGGATTATTGCTATGCTGAGATGACACAAGAGAGTTAATAGAACACAAGTATTCTTGCAATGAAGTCTAACGTAAGCAACTGTTTAAGCCGTCTAAAACGATAGGGAATTGATATGCTCCACTTCCGAGCGGGGGACCGAGGACTTTCGCTGAGCACTTCACGATACTTGACCCTTCCAACAGAATGGCTGAGGCGTCTTGACCCGAGAGATCTCTTTGATGCGTGCTAATTGCAATTCCAATGGGGTCAAATGGTCAACCTGAGGTCGCGAGAAAGTCTCGGGCAAGTACCACTAGGTCTCGAGGAGGGTGCAATACCTGCAGGTCAGTCCTTGCCTATCTCTTCATTGGCTCTATTTATACGAGCGACTGGATTCTCCCGCCCATCAATCACTAGAGCCTATTGCTATCTAAATGGTGTTATGATCATCGCTTTAAAGTGCACTATTCTATTACAATTTAGAGTCTTGTTTTGCTAAGCTAATGGCTGTGATAGGATCCGTCGTGTGAAGTGCGACGAGAGGAAGCCGGGCTGCTTGAGATGTGAGAAGTTTGGTAAAGCTTGTGATGGCTATGAAGTTAAGAAAGTCTGTACTTTCCCTGGCCCTGTATCTAAGCCACCAAATCAGAGTCGTGAGCTCCTGCCCAGTTCTATGCCATCGGTTGCACATCCCTCAAAACAACCAATCACGATAGTATTCCAGGATGAGCAGGAATCTCGATACTTCCATTCTTTCATTAGCGATACCTCATATGCTCTTTCTGGAGGTTACGACACGCCCTTATGGAATCATATTGTTCTCCAGGCTTGCCATGACGAACCTTGTATTCTTCAGATTGTTATTGCGCTTTCAGCACTTGATAAAGCACAAAAGAGTAAACAGAGCAAGATTTTTATCGATTCCGCACCCGAAATACATAATAAATATGCGTTACAGCTGTACGGAAAAGCAATCAGAAGTCTTCAAGAGGTCGTTTCAACTCGCGAGCATTCTTTAAGGACTGCCCTAATAGCCTCACTTCTCATCTTTTGCTTCGAGAATTTCCATGGCGATGCCCGATTAGCTCTCACCAATGTTCATCGAGCCATCGAGCTCATGCATTATTGGCTTGCAAACAACAATAGGCTGAGGGAACCAGGATGTTCTCCTGTACCTAATATCGTGGATAATGAGATTGTGGCTGCTTTTGCTAGGCTGGACTTGCACCTTACCAGCTGGATAGCGACCCCCTCATCATTAAGATTACCCATACATAACTACACCGTGACTGAAGCCAGACTTCTTCCAGAGAAGTTCCATTCTCTCAATGAGGCAAAACTGCATTTCGAGCACGTCGTCAATCGAGTCTTCTATTATCTAAGAACCATCCAATTGGTCAAGCACACAACAGGAACATCACCAGAAGACTACCTCGACAAGTCACCAGAACTATTTGCGTCGATACCGGAGCCCCTAGTAGCAAAAGAACTCAGAGAGTGGTGTAAACTCTTCCAACCCTTCCTAAACTCCTGTTCTCAACCCGAAGGAATCCGCGATTTCGTTGGCGCAACGATCCTTCGAATCCACGCCCTCCTCCTTAAAACCTCGCTCGAATCACCCATCGTCGCTCAACCTAATCCCTCATTCTACGATCGTTTCCTCCCTGAATTTAGCGAAATAGTTTATCTTTCTAGAGAACTAGTTAACCATCCTACATTTGTTAAATCTTATGTTTTCGATGCGGGGATAGTGCCGGTGCTGTTTTTGGTTTTGACGAAATGTAGGGATAGGATGTTGAGGGTGGAGAGTATTGAGATTTTAAAGGATGCGAGGCCTAGGAGAGAGGGGGTTTGGGATGCGGGGTTGGTGGCGGGGATTGGAGAGGAGATGTTGAGGTATGAAGAGAGGGAGAAAAAGGAGGGGGAAGATGATTCGATTTTGGTTCATATGCAGTGTTTGAATATTAGTTTGGGGTTGCCTAACTTTGATGGTGGGAGGAAGGCTGAGCATGGAATCTTGAAGGAGGTAGAGAGGGATGAGGGCCCTGTTTATTTGCTTGATTGGGTGGAGAGGTGGATGAAGATGGGTGGGAGGAGAGGATATTCGTGGGACTAAGGGAGTCTTACGAGACTAATTGCTAAAAGTTGAACCATTAACGGTTTGGAATATAAATCTGTTGCTTACATCTTTGGACTGCAGCTGTGTAGAATGCTTGGGGCTTCTCTTAACGACGGAGCCGTATTGATATCACGTGCTAATCCTTTTCTATCGGTATCAACTCTCCTCTTGAATAACCTCATATATCGCTAAGATTTCCAAAGTCGACTTACAAACCTTTCTTGATTGTTTCTACGCCGTTTTGAAGGGGGCTCTATCCCTACATGTCGGGAAGAAACGTATATCACATGAGTTTGCTGAGCTTAATCTGGACTAGCTGCGCCCAGGTTCCCCACAATACGTGGATGCTTTCCATGCTGGCACGATTTATATTGTCATCAGACTCATCTGAGCTTGGTTATAAGATATCATGGCCTTTGCTCGAAACTAGTATTATTACTTATTCAACAAGTCGTTTTCTCACCGCATACACAGGTCTCAAACGCATTTTCTCAATTTTCGACGGATTTATACCCAGTCCTCATCCTAAACCTAGGGTCATGGCTCGTAAGCCAAATTATCATGCCAATATCATGCTGGACTTAGAATGCACGAACGCATCTGTTCCCAATCCAGCCCTACTCCAGCTCGCCGCCGTATATTTTGATATCGACACTGGAAAAGAACTCGATCATATAATCACACATATCAATCTTGATTCCTGCTATCCAAAAGACGAACCAGAAAACGAAGATAGCGACAATCAAGAAGTCGTCGAATTAAAAAAAACAAAATATAAACTCGCAGAAGCGGATCCAGAGACCATGAAATGGCTTGAAGCGAATATCCCAGAAACCCTTCTAGCTAGCAAAGCCTCCACTACACCACTAGCAGGCGCTCTTTTCAAACTCACACAATTCGTCCGACGATCTATTGAATCTACCTCTCAATCTCTACAGGGGATAGATCAAGAATGGCGTACCACGACTACCAAACAATTAGACAGACCTCAACCTAAAGTCTGGGGAAATGGCGCCTGTGCTGATAATGTGTGGATTTCTTCAGCTTATCGAGCTTGTGATATGAAAAGACCTTGGGAATATTATAATGATATGTGTGTACGGACTTTCGTACAACAAGTTGCTAGTTTGACAGGAATAGATTATGCTAGAGAAACGGAGTTTGAAGGGAAGAGACATGATGCGTTGGATGATTGTAGACATCAGATTAGGTACTTGGTTAGGGCTAGGAATGCGATTTGTCCTCCTGAGGTTGTGACGTTGCGATCTTCCAAACTTGGAAGAGCTGCCTCTATTGGTAAGAATCGAAAACCAAGATCGTCGATACGGGTGTTTGAATTTATGGATAAACCACAGCGGGAAATCGACGATTTCGAAAACTTTCATAAGCAAAGATTAGCGGCGTTATCTCATGCTTCTCCATCATCACCATCGCCAATTACTCTTCCAAATTCTCTTCCGAAAAGTGAACTTCACAAGAGGTTGGGAGCGAACGCACTTCAATCGGCTCTTGAGCAAACTTTTGGGGAAGCGTTTAAGAAACCAAAATTGCTTACTCCTGAGACTTCGTTTTCTAGTAATGAGGGTGGGGATTGGGAGGGGAGTTGTCAGGATACGGTTGAGGGTGGTGTGAGGATGGTGGGGGAGAAGAAAGGGTTGGTTTCTGAGGGTGGGGAGGTATGTGGGGAGGGGGATGGGGAGAGGGGGGTTACGAGGGTTAGAGGGGAGGGTGAAGCTTAGGGAGAGAGATGGGCTGATTACACCCGAGAGTTCTTTTTCGGGGAGGTGGTGAGGTTCGAGGTTGGTGAATTTATTGGGAATTTGGGAGGGGTGTCCATTTGTAGTAGGTTTTATGGATAGAAGATATTATTCTGGAAATTTCTCAGGGGGAAGATATGAATTGACTGCGGCTTTGTTAAAGGTATATATGGCGTCTCACAGAGGTGTTGAGAGAGGTTGTTAGATGGGAGATTTTGGGGGAGATGCAAATTGATGTACGTTAGGCGTGGAGTTTTTGCATAGTATTTATGGGTTGGGGTTTTGGGAGCTTAGTATCGAGTCTTTGTAAAAGGAATGTTTCCTCATATAGTCTGTTGATATGGGACACTTCGCCCGCCAAAATTGAAAACGGAAGGGAGGGAAATCCGACTCTCGGCTCGGGTCGGCAATTGGCCTGGGAACATGCATTATCACGTTCCCGAACGCAGGAACTCGCCCCAAATGATGGGATTACTTCCTTCCGTAGGGAATCTAGCATATAGATGCAAAACCGCCCACCGCCCTGCAACAATCCCATATTTTTTCTTCTGTTCGGCACCGTACCTGGCAGACGTGATGAGCTGTCACGGCAGAAGAGCGAAGAGTGGGAAGACTTGAGATCCCGGGACTGCCGTCTGCGTGGCTAGGCGTGGCTCGGCGGGGCTACGTCATACAACATTGCTAACCAGTCAAGCCACTCCCAGTCGCAAATTGGGTCAAATCTTGAACGAAGCCAGTTTCCACAGCGAGACTTCTGGATCGCATGGCGCCAGACGTGGTGCCAGATCACCATCGAAGGCCGCACAGAGAAATGCTGTGCTGGGGTTTCATGGCCTGTGCTTCTGAAGCTTGGTCGAGAACCGTTTCCAGCGTTTCCAGAGGCATTCCGGGATTCCCATGGCGCAGGGTCAACTGGTAGCTCGCCCTTCTTAGGGGCCGGAGCTTCCCAGCTGAGCTCCTGTTGGCATTGGGCCTGTGGCTAGACTCCAGGGACAGCGCAGCAGAGGCATGTCGTGATGTCTAAACAAATAGAGATCTGGGAAACAGGTATGAGAGCCAGTTAGTGCAAGGCCTTAGCCTGCCAGGGAGCCACTCGATCCTACGGCAGGTATATGACCAAAGCACTCGTAGCCGCTGCGCAGCCATGCGCGCTGAACAAACTTTTACTCGCCCACTAACAGGGCCTCACCTCTGTCGCAATCTTCGCTCCATCGCGACGCTTCACATTCTCACGACGACCCCAGAACTCCATCCTCAAGATCCAGACTTTCCGCTGCTGCACGCAGCCAGCAAGCCTATCGGCCGCAGACTGTCGTCCGCGATCCCAGCTGCAGCAGACATCTCCGAGTGGCCGCCCGCAGAATCCCAGCACCACTCGCTTGAGACACCAACCATCACCGCGCCCATCGTCATATCAACAGGAAGCCCTTTTCGCAGGCTTCACCTCATCATCGTTCTTCAATTTCAATGCCATAACATCCTCATCAGCCCGCAGTTGGCAGAGGTATCTAGGCCCCGCGCCTCACCGTCGACATGTTTGGGAACCGACGGCGCAGAGCCGTCTCCAATCCGGTATGTCCTAATCTCCCCTCTCGAGTGAAAACGGATGGGTTTGAACGTCGCGGCAGCTCTGTCGCATTGGCTCTTGCTACGAAGACGCAGCGGAAAACATAGCATTCAAATACACGAAATATTGGCTGACACATTGATTTACAGCCTGTAAATGGATCGAATGCCAGTGCCTCGGCGACCACAGCGGCTGCCTCAGCTTTCTTGAAGAGCCGGACCTCCAATGCCTCTTTATCCTCAGCAGCGGCTGCCGCAGCGTTACGAGCGATGCCATCAGCTCCCACATCCGTGGCAGATGTACAGACCAAAAGGACAATCCGAAGAAGCGCATCCAACGCCTCGATGGGAAGTTCGGCCTCTGGATCCACTAGGCCACAACTGATGCGAATGGGAAGTGGGAGTTCGATGTCTGAACGAACATTTCGGGAGCCCTCGCCATCTCGGCCTCAAGGGGTTCCGAGTGTTGCAGATGCGCCTCCGGTCCCTTCGATTCCCCAACATATACAAGAAGGGCAATCGACAAAATCGCATCTTCGAGCGGCCAGCTTGGAGCCGCCAATGCGTGTCGTCTCCCCGCCTCCCAACAAGGGCAATGGTCGTGGATCTAGCTTAGGAGCAGGATATACGCAACCCCCCAGGAGGCCCGGCCAAAGGATGTCAAGCTTGTCTAGTGTACAGGAGCTAACAGGTTTAGAACGACCGGCGAACAGAGGGTCCGTTAACTTTTCCTTGCCTACGAATTCTCGGCCAAATTCCCCTCATTGTGGCATGAGACGACTAACCTCTCCTTCACCGCGAAGAACTAACATGATCAGAATTACCGCTCCGAATAGTCAAGACTTGGTTTATGATCCAAATACTCGCCGATTTCTGCCTGCTGCTGAACTACGAGCAATTGAGGAAAGAGTCCAATATCATATGTACGAAGTTGCAAGTCAACCGGTTAAGAAGAAAAAGAAAACGCCATCGACCGCCGGGACACATCTTGCGGATGGGACAATTGGAGGAAGATTGCGGGGCACGGCTGTAGACGCCATGACAGCAACGCCACAGCCAACGCAGACCAAATCACCTCTGGCGACAGCACCTGTGGTGACAGCACCCCCAACAACCTATGCGCCAATACAGGAATCTCAGCCCCAGTCGGTAGCACCAAAGAAGAAGAAGAAAACGAGGGTTGTTGAAAGCGATTCTGAGAGCGATCTGGGATCATATGGATTAAGCGCATCCGAGAACGAGAGCGACGTTTCTTCGCGGCCATCAAGTTTTAATACTCGAGCGGGAGCTTTGTTGGCTAAAAAGCCATCAATGGTTCGAGAGGATAGAGAACGAGAAGAGGCGGAGGATGATACGCCATCGAGGCCCAAGGCCCGCGGGGAAACTTTGAAATTAGACACAACAGAGCCTGAGAGACAGATATCTCCATCACCAGTGCCTGGGTCGAGTGTTGGTAGAGGGCAGGGCAGAGGCCAGGCTTCTGCTTCGGCCGCCTATGCTGAAGGAGGCCAACATACACGTTCTCTAAGTCAGCCTGCGCCAGTGTCGGCAACTGCCTCTAAAGATGCTGGGCTTGTTGTTAATGAAAGTGAGCGAGGGGGTCGAGTACAGTCAGTCAGTCCAGCTCGCACGACACATTTTGCGATCGGTTCCGAAAGCTTGACCGTTAAACATCAGCCCCCGGCTCGATCGATTTCCCCTCGAAAATCTGCTTTGAAGCATTCGAACTCGCCACGGGGTCCTTCCCCAATTGAGAGTTCAGGTTCGCCGGTCTGTCAGAATGGAAGTGAAACATCGAATGGCTCTACTCTTGTCGCAGAGGAGCTCCCACAACCTAAGAAGAAAGCGAACAGAGTGAGCTTTGATGAGGCTAACGTTTCGGTCGGCCAAGCAGCCCTACAAGTTGCAATCGACTCGCCGGTCTTACCAAGTCCCCAAATCAAACGATCCTGGTTCAGTATTTCGAGGAGTAAAAGGAAAGACGTCTCCATAATGGATGACGACGAAACAATGAAGCCACGACCTGCTCTGCCATCGTTCGGTAGTATACGGGAGAAGAAGAATCGAGAGGTCGAGGAACGTGTTTTGGTAAAACCCTCAGAGCACGCTGAGCAAAAGCCCCCTGCGCCTCCGTCCCTTGAGCCTCCGCCGCTTTTTACGACTGCGACTGGGGAAGTTGTTGAATATCCGCTTGGACAATCCAACGATCATGTGGTTGGAGCAATACTCGCACAGGATGCCACGGAAAAGAATGCAGCCAACATTTCCAAATCTCGAGAACCGTTACCACCACAAGTTACTTCCGTTGAAGGCACAGGCTACAGTTCTGGAAGTGACAGTAGCAATTACGATCTGGAAACTCAAAAATCCGATGTTGGTGTGCTCAAGGCGGACAGTGCCAAACGTGGGCCAGCGGATGGAAATTCAGAGACTTACAGAACCATTGCGAGTCCGGTAGAGGAGGACAACGATCCAACGCCAACAGAAAGGTCGAATCCGCTTGATGCACCACATACCAAGCAGCTTACTGCCCCTATACCAGAAATTGCTATCCTTGGAGCAACTCCTGTTTTAGGGACTGCAGAAAAAATGGGAGAATGGCCTATGCCTGGTTCATGGGATAGTTCAAGCTCGGACAATCCCGGTCAACCGCAAGACTCTAATACAAAAGTCACGGTTGAACATCATCCCACGGAACCAAGTCTTGCTGATCTCGGTATCGCTGAGCCCAGCCCAGAAGTTTCACGCTCTCGTTCCCCAAGTGTTGGGGAGATCGCAGCACATAATACCCATTCCACTCCAGCTATTTTGGAAGAGGCCGAAGAGTCTGATACCACTAGTATCTATAGCGATGCTGCCGAAGATCTGTCCGATTTGGAGGGAGATGGATTCATGTCTCTCAATGCTGTGGTTGAGAGTCCTGTTCAAGCCCCTCCAGCCATTGCGATTAGTACCCCGCCTGATAGCCCAACTACAAAGGCAACCAAAGAGCGGGCTTGCCGAAGGAGTGGTTTGTCGAGAAGAGACAGTGAGCCAGATAGTGATGCTGGTTGGGAAAAGGCTCAAGAGTATTGGAGTAGCCTCACGGCAGACAAAAGACAACATCTTGAAACTCAAGCTCGTGAAAAGCTAGAAGCAGAAAGTTCAGATACGGAGGTCGAAACTAAGCCTGTGCCGAAACCAAAGAGGAAGAAGAAGAGGGTCGTTGCCCAACCAGTTGTTCAACAGTTTCGGGCGGCTCCCATCTTACAAAATCAAGGATGGACTAGTTCTGAGAGGACGTATATGATTCAGCCGGGAACGAGGGCAGTGCCAAACGGACATGAATCGTGGAAATCTTCGATGCGTGCCGAAGCTCCAGCTGTTCCAGATACTCACATTCGCAGGTCTATGAGAAATTCGGCTCCCGGGATGATACGGAATTCCATGCGAGAATTACCGACCACAGCAGTCGAACACAGAGCTTCATTGCAGAAGAAATTCCGACCAACGTCATATCCGCCTAATGAGGTGAGAGCGAATCCAGACCAAGTCAAGAACTATATTCAAGCTCTATCTGTTGCTAGCGCTTCAGCTGCTGCTGCCAAGAGAAACGAAGCGGCTGCATCTCCAACCCTGAGGCGAACAGACTCCGCGGGTAGCAGCAGTAGCTTTAGGCGGTCTCGGCGTAATAATGACGTGCCTCCATTCAGGCAATCAATGCGAGGATCGAGTGAGCGTATGATGGGAGGCCGGCAAGAATCGCCAATGCGATCAAGCAGATTTAGTCTTCGATCGTTATCTCCAACTGGTTCTGCCTTCCGTCGTCCATTCAGTAGTGGCAGCCAATCAAGTGGCCCCCCTGTAAACATAGGCCAAAAGCACATGAGAGGCTCATTGAGAGGCTCTCAGGATTCGACGCCTTCGAAAGGGCTCTTTGGGCGATCTGGGTCTGCGAAGCCTGCTAAGACTCGGCTTTCTAAACAACCAAGTCGCTTCAATGACTCCAGCGATGAAGAGGAAGAACGACCAGCTTATCAAAGCCGTTTTGCTGATTCAAGTGATGAAGACGAGCCAGCACCCCCTCCTCGTTCTTCGGGTATTGCACGCACAATGCGTAATAAGCCAGTACCCGCGACCAGACGTGACGATGGAGACTCAACCGATCTGCCAGACTCGGACGACGAGACGCCCATCTCACCTAGAGCCAACAAAACTAATAAGCTTCTGGGCCTGAATGGATCAACTTCAACTCAAGGAGCTACTCTTGCTTCTGGTTCTCTTCGTAGGTCCGGGTCCGGCAGAGGCGTCATAGGTAGCCTACCAGTCACTACTTCAACTCCACAACCTGCTCAATCTCATCGTGGAAGTTTCATGTCTATTCTCCGCCGGAAGATGCCTGATCCAAATTCTCGAATTCGGAAATCAGATGCTGAAAGTCCTGCGAGACGTGATACACCACTGGAGAGGACAAAAGCTGATAGAGAAGCCATCAAGAATGAGAGACCTTCGACACCGAAACTTCAGAAGAGGCAGAATAGCGCAAGTTGGCCCTTACCTGTTCCGGACCCTCCACCAACGGGTTTGGGTGAAGATGGGCGACCATTTACAGCTGATGATGGAAATGGAGTAACTGGCACAGAGGCGACGGGTGAAAGACCTGATTTTGGAACAAGGAGATTTACGGATCTGGGGGCTGCTAATGGAGTGGCCAAAGCGGAGAGGAAAAAGAAGAAGTTTGGGAAACTAAGGAGAATTTTTAGGTTAGATGATTGAGGGGTTAATGGGCGCTTGACTTGAAAAACTTTCTTTTGTTTATTGGGCGGTGGCTTCGGTCCTAGTCTGTTTGTTTAGCGGTGTTTTTAGGGTTTTTGGAGGCTGGATGCTGGATAGATGGTTCGGAATGGGAAATAGGCAACATTGTACGGAGGTGCACACAGCATCGTGGGATTTCTTGTTTGATTATTGGATTTTCTTGTATAAAGTTTGCGACCTTTAGCAGGAAGGATGGAAGGGAGGGGAAAAGTATATATGGGTGATCTATCTAAACAGCGGGGTTGGAGGGGTGGGAACGAAACCGTGGGCAAGGGGGAGAAATGTATGTAGGATTCGATTGTTGGATAGCGAGATGGTTGACGCGGTGGAGAAAAGAGGAGGTAGATGGTGGTAATGATAATTCAGAATCTACTTTTTAATGTTCCTAATTGTTTTCATTCCTATTTGAATGGTGAAGTGAGGTTGGATGGGAGTCGTGCAACCTTCTCTACATTAGTGCTTATTATTCTACCCATGCCGTATGGCGGAAGCTCAATCTCATATTAGCAATTATCGTGGATTAGTCATCGAGATTCGACACCATCTCAACATTACTCACCGGCTCTGCCTCATCAACAACCCAACTATTTCACACGAACACACACATGACTCATTTGTTGGACTGCCTATTGAATGTCATTCATTGAATCAGGGTTTCACGATGGATTGATAGAGAGCTTTGATGCATTGATCGAACGTATAAGGCTAGCGGGGAGGTAGCTAACGATCTCCCATCTCAGTTCTTATCTTACCATCCATACAAACCCTCTTCCAACAACAAAACCCCACAAACTATCTCATTCATTCCCTCTTAAAGCCCCCACACGCAAAAATGCCACCCACAGAAAGCACCCCCCTCCTAACCTCCCTCCCACCAAACCCCATCTTAGAAACTGAAGAAACCACAACACCAATCCTCCCGCACGCCAATACCTCAACGCATAAAACCTACGAAGACGATGACGAGAATGAAGACCGTCCTTTACCCTGGGTTCAGATTGGTCTTTTGTGTTTTGCGAGGATGATCGAACCGGTTGCTTTTTTTGGGATTTTTCCGTTCGTGGCGCAGATGATCTGGGATTTGGGTGGGAAGGATGGAGGAGGGATGGAGGAGAGTGAGGTGGGGTTTTGGACTGGGTTGATTGTATGTTATGTTTTTCCTTTTCTTTTTGGTATATTTTCTTAGTTTTGAGAAGGGGGTGTTGGGGTTTTAAAAGGGAGGAAGGCTAATTTGATATGGTAGGAATCACTTTTCTCACTGACGCAAATGATTCTTATGATTTCTTGGGGTAAAGCGGCGGATCGATTAGGGAGGAAACCGGTTCTTGTTTTTTCGTTGTTCGGAGTGGCGGTTTCGACGGCGTTGTTTGGCTTGAGTTCGAGTATAGGGCAGATGATGCTTTTTAGATGTTGTGCGGGGATTTTTGCGGGGAGTATTGTGTAAGTATTTTCTTTTTTTGTTTCTCTTCTCTGTTATTTCTGCTTGGTAAATGGGGGTTCGGGGGTAAATTTGGCTAATTTTGAGGATGCTAGAACTGTTCGAGCTATGATTACGGAGAATAGTACGAAGAAGACCCAGGCTAGAGCGTTTAGCTTCTTTGCTTTTAGTGGGAATTTAGGGATCTTTATAGGTTCGCTGATTGGTATGTAACTTCTCCATTATCTATCTTGTGGTCGAATTGATGATACTGATGAGTTTCCAGGCGGTTCTCTTTCGAATCCTGCAAATCAGTTTGGTGGTATCTTCGCACGAACACAGTTCTTCAAGGACTTCCCGTATGCTTTGCCCACATTAACTACGGGAAGCATTGGAGCGATTGCTGCAGTGGTTTCGTTGTTGTTTATTAAAGAGGTAAGTTGATTATTTTTCTCCTCGATTTCTCGTATGGCATCGGCTAATGAAATCCAGACATTAAAACGTAAATCTGAAGGTGGTGGTGAAATTGTCGAACCTCCAATGACAACAATGGAACTCCTCAAAGCACCGGGTGTAGCACCCGTCCTACTCCTCTACTGTCACGTAATGCTTCTTGGCCTAGCATATACAGCAGGTGTGTAATTCCTCCCACGCCTTTCCCAGAGTCCCCAACTAATCACTTAACCCTCAAACTCTAGTTCAACCAGTCTTCCTATTTACCTCTCCCTCCCTCGGCGGTTTCGGATTTACATCTATGCAAATCTCCCTCTTCATCTCCCTCGTCGGCGTTTCCCAAGCTCTCTGGCTCATAATCGCCTTTCCCTATCTTCAACTACGCTATTCGACTGGAACGGTCCTTCGAGGTTGTTTATATGTATGGCCATTCTTTTTTGCAAGTTCGCCAATCTGCAACACGTTGTTGAGAGAAGGATGGATTAAGACATTCTGGGTGGCAAGTATTGTTTGTTTGATTGGGGGAAGTGGGGTTGCTATGGGTTTTAGTATGTTTCTTCCTTTTCCTCCCCCTCTTTTCCTCTTTTATTTTTAAAACTAAATTAATCCCCCTTTTTTCTTTATAGCATGTGTGCAACTCACACTCAACGATATCTCCCCTTCTCCAACATCGTTAGGGACTCTCAACGCAATAGCTCTTTCCATGACTGCGGGTATTCGAACTGTCGGACCAGCGGCATTTTCGAGTCTTTTTGCGGAGGGAGCGAAAACACAGTTTCTGGGGGGTTATTTGGTTTGGTATGTTCTTGTGGTGGTGGGGGTGGGCGGGTGGTGGATTGTTAGGTATTTGCCGGAGAAGGCAGAGGGGAGGGTGAGGAAATGAGTGTGTGTGTTTGATTGATTGTGGGGAGGGGAAAGAAATGGGTGGAGGAATAGATGGGATAAATTGATACTTCTAGGTTCAATTTCTTTTCTAGTGCCGCGATGATGATGATGATGATGTATTCTCTCTAAAAGTCAATCTTCAAGTTTAAGTTCTTAGTCTTTCTTTTCATAGGATTATTTAGACCTTAGAATATGAATATAGGATGTTAAAAGTACCTTTTTTGATGGCGGTGTTTGTAGCGGCTAGGACTTATGAGGAAGTGCAGAGGGGAAGGAAATTAGGGGTTGGTGCATTAATAGTAGAAAGTAAGAGACTTGAAAATTTTTAGAGCCGGATCGGTTACAGTATATATATCCCTCCTATTTTGGAGTGAGGGGGATTTGAAGCAAACCGAAATTTATATACATTTCCTTTCAGTAGGTTGTTTCTGCTAATTGGAGGGAGGGATACTTAGGTAATTATACGAAATATATTATTAACAATTCGATAGGAATAGCAGAAGATTGTTTGAATCGTTGGAAGAATAATTTTGGAAATCGTAGATCGTAGATCGGAGATTGTTTATGTAGTTGTTAGGTTATGAAAAGTTTGAGGAATAGTTTAGTTTACTAATCCTATCACTTTATATAGAAATGGGGGGTTTATTTTTCAATTAGCGAAGACCTTTTCATACTCTAAAATGATTTATTTTTTGGTAGTTGAGTTATAGTTAATGATTGTTCAACCTTATTGAATTTGTTAGGCAAAATTTGGAGGTGGGTTTAAGGAAACTTGATAGCTTATGATCGTTGAAATTGGTTCGTGGTTCAATTTAATGGTTATTTCTTATGCGAAGAAGTTTTGCATTGGCCTCATATTTGGAATAACAAATGTGTTTTATGGGGAGAAGTGGGAGGAGAGATGTTTCGATAAAGGTTACAAACACTTTTTCTTGTGGGTTGTGATCTTTATCATCTCCGTACATCGTCTTCAATCTTAAAGCTTATACTTTTGTGTTTTTAAGAAAATGGTGAGATGAGTAAGAGTTGTGTTTTCATTTTTGTCTTGAGAGACTTTATCGTTGTTGCTATTTCTGGAGTCTCCTCAGTGAGCACTAATAGTTGCTATATTAAATTACACTCCAAATTCTTTAAAATTATTATAATTTGGGGCACATCAGGTCCATAAGAGTTTCTCTGGATGATCAGCTCGAGAAATCATTTCATGGAAAACCGTGTTTTCGAACCAAGACAAAAAGAATCAGTAGCTCTAAATTTCTAAAAAACAGAATCTAGGTTCAGTTTTCCTTTTAAGGAGTCATTTGAAACTGCTCAAATAAAGAAGTCCCACCGCTCACGGCCTTCCCATTAATTGTTCCTGCCACACTCCCAAGCATGCGGGCGTATAAATAGGGACCGCCTAGAACTACTGCATTAATGCTAACATTGACTGAAAGTTTACCTCCCCCTCCCAAATCTGCTTGAATCGAATAGCCGTCTGGTAATGCTGAGGTGATTTTAGGAGGATAGTCACCGTTAATGGGTCGAACAACAATTGAACCGGCAGCACAAGTGGCGACATTGATAGCATCTTTAGAGGCGATGTAAGAGCTTAGATATTCTTTACCGTCGAGCCCGAGGAAATCAAACCAGACAATTGAGTAGGCTCCTATACGAGCATGTCCCCAATACCAGCTTGCGACATTGGCGGTGAAAGGTTGGTTGGACCAGTTCTAGTTCCGTTGTTAGACACACTTAAATGATGATTGGGGAGGAAACTAGGAATTACCTTGTCATGATATCCAACTCCAGAGAACTTAAATTCCTCACCTCCAATAGAGAAACACACTTCTCCATCGGCATCTGGCATAGCATTCGACCAGCCAATATTAGGGCCAACCATCATATTTTGACCGGCTACCGCTGGACCACATGGATAATGAGCTGGTGCTCGAGACTTGAGAATAAAGGTTCCATAAATATTGTTTGCCGGGTTGTTGATGATTATCGTGTATGTCGAAAGATTTGGAGACCCGAACCAAGATGCCCCAGTGCCTTTAAAGATCCCTGAGGATCCCTGACCGACTGTTGTTACGAGTGCGTCGGAACCTGGAATGTATACCTCTCTATTTGTTCCATTTGCGTATGACCAGAAAATGGCGACTGTTAAAACATCTGTAGACGGTGGCAAGAAGGGGAATGCATCTGGTAAGGTAGTGAAAAAGACGATGGTGATAGAAGTATTGAGGTCTGGAGAGACGACATCAAAATACCACCAATCCCAGGATGAAGTATTGACCGGCGAGATTTTGGGCCCGTCAAACGAGTCGGCTGTTGAGGTAAATTGGGCTATAGTTGGTGTGAGGGCGGCAGTGGAGGGAATCTCCTTGATGGAAATTCCTCCTTTCACAGGACGCGTGATGGATGCATTAACACCAAGAACGAAGAGCAACCATTGGAGAAGTAACTTTGTCATGTTTCAAATGATGTGAGCTTGGGGCTAGGTATTAGGTAGTAAGTTATAGTTTTATGGAGGTTATGAATGTGCCTCTCTCTATCCTCCTGTACGAAATAGGAGATAGAAATAAAGATAACAGCGAAAGTTGCGGTGTGACTGAATTTTATCGTACTGACATGGCGGACTCGGCATTGTTCAAGTACATTTAATACAAGGGAGCCTCGTCAATAAATACCCAAAATTGGGGTTCCTGCTCGGGATATCCGGAGACATGCAAGCCCAACAGAACCAATTGAGAAATTAGAGTCCGTCTTATGTCATATTTGTTTCTAGGCAAAATTTAACTTCAACCCCTCCCCCGCGTTTCCGCTACCAGTTGGAGAACGAGTAAATGCCATTAGATCGCTTCTTAAGATTGAAGAGTCAGTAAGCTTATTAATTTTCCATAGTTACACTGGTTATCGCTTACTTTGCATCCGTACCTTAGACCCGATTATGTGCATTCCTCGCTAAAAAACATCGAATGGTAGATAAACTGTGAAGTTGTACGACTTCATTTATGCAACCATTCGAATTACAACTGCGTAGGCATTGACGGATATGCACCATCAATGTTCGGAAAGTTGTATTTGAAAAGCCACGTAGAGAAGAAGCTCGAAAACGCTAACCACGTGGAAGCCGCACTATGGAAGAAAGTTTACTTCATGCACCGACAGCGATGTTTAAATCAAAATTTATTGTCAGCGCTTGTCAGACTGGGGATTTCTCGGTGGTCTCATTTCCAACAGATTGGAAAGTACAAGTATTCAAGGTCATATTGAAGGAAAGTCGACTTTGGTGCGCGCTGCCACGTGAAGGTTCATATCGAAGAAATTGCATTTGCGCTGAGAACCAATTGTTTGGTAGTAATGTACCCCCGCTTATTCTATTGTGAGCAGTAATTTTGCAAGCCTAAAAACCTATCTAAGAATCGAGAATTTGGGCCTATTATCCACCGTGGTCGCTAGGGCATACACCAGACCCCTCCTTACTAGCCCCTGAACTTTAAATCAACTAAAAAACAATAATTATATCGTTTACCTCTAAATGCGCATCTATCTAATAACTCATTGTGCTAGATTTGATTATTGTTGAATCCGATGTCAATTCATTGTGGTCATAAATACTAATACCAGAATTCCTCGTACTCAAACGGCCCAATGGTCTAGTGGTATGATTCTCGCTTTGGGAGGTTGTTCAGTCAACTTCGCAGTTCTGCGAGAGGCCCCGCGTTCGAATCGCGGTTGGGCCCGTTATTTTGATTTTTGCTTGCCTTTCATCTTTAATTTTTTTTGGCTTACAAGACGATGAAAATATAAGCAAGAAATATTTCTTTTCGCCTGTGGATTTTCGGGGACGAGAGGGGCAGTTTTTTTGTGGTGGGATGTTCTGCCGAAGATATTGCGACGGGCTGTTGGGCGGTTTTTTTACTCTGATTTTAAGATGTGGAACTTGGAGATGGAACCATAGAATATGAATAATAACAATGCATCCCTCTGCCGATTAAGTCTTTGGAACCGTTGGGTAGGAGCAAGGCGTGGGTATATTTTCGAGCTAACACTCACAGAACATGATTACAAAGCTGTAATTATTATTGCTTTGTTTTATTTCGGGAGTATTTATGTCTATAGCTGGGTAAGTTGGCTCCTGAAATAATGCCCCATCTCTGGTTTCGTTACGCTGCGTGAAAATCCATGCGTCTCAAGTCTGTATATCCAATATACTGGCACCCTTAATTCTCAGCTTAGGTCTCCACACTCTAGATTTCTTTATGATTTTCTTTCCTTGCGCTATTGCCTTTTTAGCATTTTATTTTATTCCCTCTCTATAATACATCATCTTATACGACAAATATCTCAACCTACCAACTGTGAATAGAAACTCTCCTCATCCTAGCTATCGATGTGAGCATTTCAATCTTGTTGATAAATATGTTATATTGCTAAGGGCAAAGAGATCTAACGCAAGAGGCTAATTTAACATTGAATCAATCCTCTTCTCATTATGTCTTGAGATTACTCATTCATTTCGGACACCCTAAAAAATAGTAGCTATGATTTTCACCACTTTCGGAACCGTTTGCTGAATTTCCTCTCTTCCAACAACCTGAGCTTTCTCTTCTTTGCACCAAGCACGTTTATCACTTCCATTTCATACTGACTAAAGTATGTCCATACCAGCTCTGGCATCCTGGTAAGGTAATCTTACTTTCTAACTTCCTTGATGCTCTTTCTTTCCTGGCTATCCTCCCAAAATTTACTGATTTCCTCACTCGTCAAGTCCGGACGAAGACCTAACCCACCCGTTTCAAGTGAGGTGAGATCACAATCTGCATAATACTGCATAGTAATCTTCGCGATTAAGCTGAGAAATTTAATTAGAATTATTATATGAGTCTCCCAAAAACGCCAATCCTTTTGAATCTTGGCAGCTTAGTATAATTTCGGATTGTTTCATGGTCAACCAGTCAATCTTTTGAATGGACAGTTTAGCGTTCGGCATCCAGGTAAAGATGCTTAAGAGTCTCGATCTCAGAGGCCATTTTACCTGCCCTCTCTTTCTCTGTTCCATGCATACTGCTAATACTTCCTGATATAGATTGTCCATCTCAATAATTAATTTACTAGAGATAATAGATTTGCTTGCTCGTTCAACTCTAAGTTATTTTGAATAGGCAATTAATATTTAGAACCAGATGTGTAAATAAAATGGAAGCGTGTTACAGGGTGCTGGAAGAATAGCGCATGTGATAATTTTGAGAGGAGAGCCTTGAAGGAAAGGGGAAAACGGGTGCTTCAAAACTGAAATTAGGACATCAAGTGTTTGAATGTATTAGAATTTGGTGACCAAAAGCTTGTATTTGGGCTTTTAGGCTGTGTCTTGGACTTAGTGCGGGGTCCCAAAGCACACTGGGTGAGCTATGGGCTAAACACTGGGGCAAAATCGAAGCTTCTATCCAAGGTACGTCTTAATTTTTCTTCTTACAAGAATCACACTTATTAATGAGATCTAATTGATGAGTGCCTAATTACAAGCCTAGGATGGATACATCCAATAAATCCTATGTGTTACGACTAGCGTGGGATATCTGGTGAGCCCGTATGCCCGTATGATGCTACCATGTGACAACCTGCAAAAACGCGGTGACGCAAATCCACCTTTACCCAACGCCCCAAGAAAACGAATCGCTTAGAGAGAAAAGCAAAACAATGCTAAGAATACCTAATGCTGTCATATAAAAGTATATACACCCACGAATCCCCCACTATCACCATAGCCACATTTGTATCGTTGGTGGTGAATCCCCCCAGTATTTCTCCAGCCCATGCTTCAACTCCCACCTCAAGCTCTCCACGTACCAATGGACATGTCTGATTTCGGACCCAACAGTATTACTCTCCACCTCCACGAAAAAGTTGCTACCATCATCGTCCAATGGTCTGTGATGAATACCCAAATCAAATTCCCGATTCATGACTAAGGCAATGGTAGTTAAATTCCTCATCCACCTGACCTCACTCATTGGATCATATTTGAAGACCCTTAACACCTCCCATAACTGTGAATCTATCGCGCAAGATTGGATAAGGTCGCGATGAGGTGACTGTTGAATATCGAGGGATAAATCGCCGTCGGGACTGCAATCTAATGTATCGAAGAAAATCGTATCTTGCTTAAAGTCGACGAAGACGCAGGAATCGTATTTTGGCGATAGTATTAATTTCGTATAGAACGAAAGAAAGATAGTGCGAGATTCATTGCAGACGTGAAGCATTGAGTGAGGAGCGGATGTGGAGGTGTATTGGTTCGTGGTACGGTTGTAGCGGACGGAAATGACCCGTGGATGATCGGGAAGACTATGTTTCCATATCTTGATACGGAGTTCAGAGGGTAGTTGGTTAAAAATGTGGAATATCGATAGGTTCATTATATCGTTATGAGGTTCTCTCTCTCGGGTCTTGAGGAATATTGAAGGATGCTGCATGGTCACTGGGAAGAAGTGAGGTGGTGATGAGGGAGGAAGTTAAGAGGCGGAGCGAGGCTTCCCCGCAGCCTTGTCTCGAGACGATTCGCGTCTAACTGAGTTTGGACTGGTGCTTCTTTCAGCTGGGTTCGCAACTTCTCCATATTTTGTGGTCTCTTTCCAGCTGTACTTGTTGGAAGAACGTATTGGATTGTTTTTTAAGTTGCAAATCATTAAAATTGTCACGTCTAAAAACACGTCAACCAAGAAGGGCTTAGTAGCCGACTCTGGACATTTAATAGTTAGATATTGTTGAATACCAGGTTGCCCTCGACGAAACGTCTCTGCAATCTTTTCAGATCTTGATGGCTTCATGCAGTCGAGCTGACAAGATAGGTGTGGGTGCGCTTCTTGGAAGAATACTGATCGATCGGTTTACGCCGTCGCGTTGGTTTCCTCACCATGACGTGCGACCATCGAGGTGCTAGACTGCGACAGTATTTTGCCGCTCTCTTCCACTTATATTTTTTGATACCGAGCCAGCCAGTCTCACGAAATATATCCCCCTAACCCCCACAAATGATCATTCTCCCTCCCCAAATCCCATATCTCCTCTGACTAGAACTTAGTTAACGAGGACATTTGAAACGCGATATACATAAAGTAGGAATACTTATATTCCTGCACTTTATTTATGTAGCTATCTAGAAGGTGGTTCTTTGGAAGAGAAATCAATAACCGATTATCGCAGGTAAATTTTATAGTAACTTAGAGGGGGGGTACCCCTACTTTAATTTATAAGTTTAGACAGTTAAATATTTTAAATCTCTTAAATCTAAACGTTATTATCAGGCCTTTATGGAGGAGAATGTTCTCAGTAAAACCTAGAAATGTTGAGATAATTAAAAATTCAAATGTCCTAAAATTCGCATACAAAAATCGGCAACTTATTTCTCTCCCGAAAAGAGTGGCATCCTAACCTGGTCTCAAAAACACAAATATTACAAGTAAATCGATCTAGTGAAGTTAAGTTAGCGAGGGGCGGCACTTGAAAACTCCAAGGAGCTTCTCGCGACGTTGGCTTTACAATTGGTCAGAATCCCCGAGGAACCGACAGGTATCTCAATATATATATCATGGATATAGGAGCCGTGATCGGCTGAATTTCAATCGACAGTATATCCAAGGTGAAGCACCACACTAACTGATTGCCATCGTAAGCTTCGCCTTCACACTGCTGTACTGATTGGAGCTTTGGGCAAGCTTCCTCTCTTCTTTTTTTTGCCCACAAAAAAGGGCACATTTCGCAAAAGCTTCTAGCATAAAAAACATGAATCAATCTGATATATGCGATACAAGGGGAGAACTTATCCACGAGTTGACAGTCCAATTCTATAACACGTTACCCATTCCTTCTTGCTCGTGTCCTCCTTCTGTGGCTTTCAATTACACCGCATCCAGTCAACACAATCAATAACTCCAATTCAGACCAGCCCTCCTCGCTTCCCTTTTCTTTCCCATCAGTATCTTCACCAAGCTCCTTCCTAATATACAACACACCCCTCTCCCTCTTAAAAATTTTGACTGTCCCCTCGAAAACAGCCAAAACATCCCCTTCCATCTCCCCTCCGATCCCATCAACCAAAACCTCTCTCAATTCCAAGTCTGGCTGTTCAGCCAACAACGGAACCTTCGTCTTCTTCCATCTAAAAGTCCTTTTCCTCCCTCGTCCAGTCCCACAATCCCATTCATAAACATTATGTGTCCATTTACTAACTTTCCTCAAACTCTCAAATTCCAAAATCGTACTTGTTTTGGAAGGATCACCTAAAGCAAATGTGTTTTTGGAGAAGGTACCGAGCTTGAGGATTCCGAGGATAGGACCCGTTTTGGCGGTTGAGGTTAGGGTTACGGAGGGGAGTGAAGGGGTGAAGGATGAGTTGCGGACGTAGAAGTGGGGTTCTGAGGATGAGGGGGATGTTATGGTTAGGTCACCGACTGAGGCATCAGTTAAAGTTAGGCGTTTGAAGAGGTCGGTTTTGTGTTCGGGAGTTGGGGTTGTGTTTGTGGCTGAGATTTCTGGTGCGATTATTGGGGAGGTGTCTAAATCAGCTGACCGGTGATCTGAGGTTGACATCTTGCAAGAACTGAGAGTTGTTTTAGGAGGGGCTTTATTTGATTTCGGATTATTGACTAGTAAGTACAGACCCTCGGATACAGGGGGGATAGAGAAGAAGCGTTAATCGGGACAGGATGAAGATGAGCAACCGGCTGTTCTAAATCTTATAAAATAAGAGCATGGAAGCTCTGATATTTACGGCTGTGCAAGACTCTCTGCTACCTATATATCATTTCTGCGAGAAGCAGGGGAGTAGTTGTCTGATAGGTGAGGCTTTGTGGGGTTGATATCAGGTGATGTTGAGCAACGCCGAAGGCTGGGCAATTAAAGCTAAGGTTTTTGATCAAGTGGAAGCAAATGAAAACTGCGCTGTAGAGGGGCCCTTTTTTAAAGACGTTTATCCTATTAAAGTAAGAAAGGCAATATAGGTAATACTGCACAGCTAGATCCTCAGCTCTGTCCCTTGGCACATTGGGGCTATGCCGGGGCTATGGAGGAAAAATCGCCCAGCTTGTAAAGGCGTCTTGATATCCCTTTTAATTAGCACCTATCTCAAGAAATTTTATTAGATGGGTGCTCTGAGCAGGATATTATAGATAGAAACAGTTAGGTGGGCATTGAGGATTAATTAGGGGCGTGTCTTTAGCGTCGTGTTTTTGCTCCCAATCCCGATATGCTTAATTCAACTGCAACCCCAATCGCACCGAGATCAACGAGAAGACTACGAGGCCAACAAAGGGTATATTTGAATTATTTGTGTTCTAGTAGAAGCTAACTTTTCCTGGATACAAGTACAGACCTTCTTGGCACCGACCTTGAACCATTTCCTTCCACATTTCGGTTCTCTCAAGCCATCGATCCAGCGCCGCTGTTCGAAACTGCCTTCCTGCTGTCTTTCTTGACCTCTCGACTAGGATACCTCATCTTCATATCCACGCGCAGCCAAAAATACCAGATGACAAGGGTAATTACAGTTGTAGCCGCAATGAGTGCCCAGAGCAGCCAGAAGTCAGTCGCAACCCCCATCTTACCAGTCGCGCTATCTTGGTTGAAGAATTGAGTGCCAAAAACGGTCTGCGAATAGTTAGTACAGTATGTTTGACGGGCACATATACATACTGCAACAGCAGTACCTGGCAGGAAGACAAGAGTCATGAAAGCAACAGTCTTCATAGACTGGCTATCGGCTTGAATTAGGGTGCTGTCTCTTTGAATTACTAGGTTGAAGGCCTTATTATTCATTAGCAGAGAACAGAATCTTCTTGGTGTGTACTTACTAAGTTGATGGCATTCATCACTCGTGTTTCAATCGATCTGATCTGGAGGTCCAGCGCATGGAAGGAGCTAAGTAAGTACTGTAGGTCCCTTTTCGTAGCTGGAATTACAGAATGAGGTACTCTTTGGACGATTTTCGCACCCTCGAACAGTTCATCATGGGCTGTCTGAATGGACTTTGCCGTCTCCATTACAGCCTCACAACCCTCCTTTAAATGTATGACGAGCTTCTCCAAATGATGTAGGCGCACGAAGTCTACATCATATCCACTACCAGACCTTTTTTGTTGTGCACTTGCGAAATCAAATATATGCTAGAAGAGTCATTCGGGGCACACCCTCGGAAGTGGCAGACTTACCCTCTCAGTCTGATCGTATGCTGTTTTCAGATCTAACACTATCTGATGCATTTGCAAGTGCAGCTCATCTAATATTATTACATACAATGCGTATGGATCAAAAAGCGCGGTTTGCACATTTTCTGGGTTGTCGACGAATCGCTTCAGTCGTTGCTCGATTTTGGGGAATGATCCGAAACAGCAGAGAAAAATATTGCCTCCCACTTTGCTCCATTTCATGAAGAATCCACCTTGTATCCAGCTCTGTTTCCCCAGTTTCTGATGATCTTGGGGTGTTGGACCACAGAGCTCCGTATCCCCTTCTTCATTGTAGATAAGTACTATATTTTTACATAGGAAGTGAAACCAAGAATCTGCACCCTCTTGTTAGTTTGTCGTCTGCACTTCATCATACAACTTGCCTTGAGTTTTGGCTACTGTATCGCGAATGCCAAAAGAATTGGCTACTCCTTGTACACGCTCTTTTAAAAAGACTGTGGGAAACGAAAAACTTTCATAGAGATCCCGCAAACCTTGCAAGTTATATCTATTGGGCTCATCGAACCCCGGAAATCTAACTATTTTTAGCCAAGATGGGGGCTATCCTGTAGAATCTTGTACATTATCCTAATCGAGGTTGCCGGCCTCTAAAATGTCAGTTGTGCTTTTACCAACAGTCAAACCGATGGAATGACGAACTCTTTGCAAATCTTTGACGCGGATTGTTGGTAGAGGGGTATCGACATATTTGGGTTCCTTACTTCTCCATCTCAACACTGAATCAATGGGGCCTGCTACTAGAAGTTAGCGAGAGAAAGTCCTTTAAACGAAATGGCTCACGCTTTCCTGGCGACTCAAGTATGCGCACCTCAAAATCTCCATTTCTGAACTCGTTCACATGCGCATCTGTGACGATATCAAAATAATCGTCGATATGAGATTGGGACTCTAGAGGATCACACATTCTGGAAAAATACTTCGTGCTTTGCTTTAAGGCTGCAAAATCGCGAACTTGACAAGAGCAACAGCCTCACGAGATATTCTTCCCAGTTTGAGATCTAAATTCCCACAAATTTACCCCGCCAAGAATAGGGCTTATCGAAAATATCACTTTTGTCCTGTTGGCGGTTTGCAGGCAAATGCCGCGAAATTAAGTGTTCCCGCGTGTATTACAATTTGGCAGGCATGCCGCCACTGTTCCAAAAATAAGAAGGGCCGTGGTTTGGTGCATTCAGCCTCGCAACCTCCGCAGAAGAAACCTATCGGACATGAGCATCGGCTGAACAGCTTCGACAGCATTTGAGATTTTGGGATTGCTTTTCTTGCTCAACTAGTACTACATTACTGTATGATAGGTTGATTTTTTTTTACAATCGGCCCCTGAGACGAGAAGAATTTATACTTTTGTTACTGAAGAGATTCAATGTCAAATGGTGGTTATGCTCTTTGCTTGATGTCACGATTGACGCATTTCATCTTCATTGCTTCTGTCAAATCATCCCGCAACACAATTGGCAGTGCGAAAAGAAAAAACAGGAGGTGTTTTGGGTTCACTTTCATATCCCATGTCTCTGATTGGGTCACCAAATCCTTCAGGATCAATCGACTACAGTGTACACCCCTAAATGTTTAAATATAGTATTGTTTACTAGATAACTCTGGGAAGATTTTCATGCTTCCTTAAATTTATAAGTTACGATTTTATCGTAATTTTAATAGGTAATAAAGATAATAAGAGAAAAAGCCAAGAGTAAGCTTTCTAGTCAGTAAAGCTAAGATTTTTAGCTTTTAATATATATTTAAATAAAGCTAGGTAAATATAAAGAATTATAATCATTTTATATATATAAACTTATACCCTAAATGATTATGGCACCTTAATCTTAAGTAAAAGCAGCTTGCAGGTCATTAGACGGTATAGTCTTAATTTTAGGAGGATACACTATACACGGTTGTGGCACTTCCTTGAAACAAGGCGGAAAGCACCCAAGCCATCGATATATTGTAGACATGCATATGCCACGCCCATAAGCCGTGAAGAGCTAAAGAAGTGGCCAACATCCGCACTGGGTATATCTATGGTGGCTTTTCCTGCTCTGGACCATTAAAACTTTATATTTCCACGATTTTGAGTCGAATCAAGGCACCAAACATCTTCGCAAATTGCTTCAAAAATGGTTAGTAAGAGGAGCCTATATTCAATGTAGGAGCTACTAATTGTGTTCACAGTCAGGTGGTCGTCGTCCACATGGCGGAGGCTACCTGCCTGGCCGAGAACAAGACATAGGTGGCCCAACCACACCAGCCTCTCCCATCAGTCGTCTAGATGGAGGCGACCATCTTCTACGACATCTTGGAGAAAGCTCTGGGCGAACAGCATCGCCGATTCCAGACCTGACAGAGCTCCACCATGACATTGTATGTTCAAGTCCGAGTTTTATTTGGCTAAGTAATGCTAACAGATGTTGAAGAGTCAGCATGAAGTGCCTACTTCTTACCATGTGCAAGAACTTCCAGCTCAGGAAACATACCGTCAACAAGCTGCATCGCCGCCACCACCGTCACAACAACGGATAGAACAAGAATCTTATGTACAGCAAAACATTTCACACCAAGCTCCTCTCCAGACGAGCAGTCTTCAAACATGGCCCAACCAGCAATATACGCCACCAGTACTCCCTCAACAATACCAAGCTTCCAACGACATTGAAATCAGACAGGGGGGCGCTTTGAGTGATACTAACGAATCCACGGACAACTCCTTCACTAAACATTCCCAGAGTCAGAATCCATACATCCCAGCAGAGAGACAACCAGAAGCCGTCTATCAAGAGAAAGGTGGTGTATTCTCGCAGACGCATGAGACTAGTCCAAGTGTGGTGAGGCTTAATATTCAAATTTCGATGTGCAATACTAATCCCCCAAAGGCTCAATGGGAGTCGCCAACGGCAAAGGGCGTTGATAATGAAGAGGAAAATGATGCTACAATCGTGATGGAATATCCACCGACGTATTCCAATGTGAGTTGTGCGATCTGGTAGCCTAAAATCTGGCAGGGATTGATTATTTTATAGTACCTAAACACTCCAAGCAATCCAATTCTTAGAAAGCCACAGGCTGGTACACGAAACTTCCTCAGCGCTGGTACTAAATATCGCTGGTTTAAGAATCCACATCATTATAAATCACCCAATATCAAATCTCCGACGAAATATAAACACAGACATCGAGATTCCATGGGCCGTATCTATTTTCGCCCTGCGGCAGAACGATTCTTGAGTCCATGGGACGGAAAACTCAACAAGCTTCTTGTTCAAACTGTAGATGAGATATACAACGATAATACTCAAGCCCATACTTGGAGGAGGACATATATGCGCAAGATCGGCCCTCTCATGCTCAGAGCCGCCTATTGGCCCTTCAAGACGGTTCCAATCACTACAGGTAGTTACTCATCTCAGGACAAGATGACTATTGCCTTAAGGTGGCTTCCAGCTTGTCTCGCGCTTTTCGTTACTCTTCCATTGCCCAGAGCTGGTGCAGTCAGTTTAGATGGTGGCCAGTATTTCCCGTTTCCTTACAAATACTGGGGTTCCTTCAAGGTTGCGCGAAACCCCAAAGAGGACGTCAAGACAAATCGTGCGTTGCATTGGAATGCTTCCACAGATGACAGAAGAAGTGAACGCCTTCTTCGTCCTCGATACTTGATGTTCCTTAATGAACCCCGAAGCGACAAGATCCACGATATCACTTGCATGAGTGATGAGGAGTGGAATAACAAGCAGTCTAACGAGTCGACCAAAAAGCTCCCATACGTCTTTGTCTCCTATACTGCAGAGCAATTTAAGGATGCGGCAGACTGGGATGTACTCCACGAAATTGGACAAAAAGCTGCTCGTCGAGCCGGAGTGTCTGCATATTGGGTTGGCTGTAGTTGTATGCCAGGCTCCAAGAAGGAGCTGGAAGAGGACGTATATCGTCTCAGCGATGTCATCCGTGGAGCCTGTTCCCTTGTCATTGCCGTTGGAAACAAGAAAGGCTATCAGGCAGATGATCGAGATATTACCGGACTTCTTCTCGAATGGGGAAGCCGCATGTGGACTTTCCCAGAAGCGCTTTTGAGCCCGAATGACAAGTTTGTTGAAATATACACAAGAGGTCTGGACTACAACCAGCCACTTCAGCTTACAAAGAAAGAACTTCCAACCTGGGTCTGGGCTGATGCTGAAAAGTCCAGGGAAATGATGGATCACTTTTCTGGTACTCTAACTCTCAGTCGTTTAGAGCTTGTTGACCTAGCGATGAAATACCTTCTTGCTCGAGAGACTGAAGGTTATTTTCCTGGCGATATGGCTTATGCGTTGATGGGATTGCTTCGTCGTCGTCCCATGGTTGACAACTCCGATTCTCAATTCCAAGCCCTTGCTAGATTGTCTCTTGCAAATGACAACGATCTGTTACTTGAACGGCTCGTTTGCATGTCACCGAAGGTGTTAAATGAGAAGTGGCTGCAACAAGCCGATGCATGGGATATCAGTCTTTGGGACAGTAAGTTTAAACACTGCAAACTTTTGCCTATTCATTTACTGATAAATCTTTACAGTCATGCCAGATTGTCAAGTAGCAGCGATCGGAAACAAAGATACTGTTATTCTTGATGGATGTCGTGCTGCATCTATCAAGTGGGATCGGCTCGAACCTATAGATACAGCGAGAAGGAGCAGTTGGGGAAGATGGTATGCCCAAATGCTCGTCCGATTTAGTCCCATCCTTCGTAAGTCTTTATCATTATGTCCTTCTACCGTACACCCCAAGTTCCCCTCTGTAGAACTTCCTAACTTACACTACAATAGTAATTATCGGTCTAATCTTCCATGCCAACTCTATCGGCATAATTCTCATTTTCATCGGTCTCATAACCTGGCTTGCCTCTCCCTACCTTGTGAAAGTCGTGTACTCGGGTAAAATCTGGGATCAGCAAGCTTGGCTTTTTGGTTTCGAAGGCTACTGCGATATCGCAACAATCGAATACCTCATCTTCGGATACAACATGAAGAGACTTGCCTGGTCTCCCTGTGGCTCCCCTCTATCCCGTCATTCCATCAATGTCTCCGGAGAATGGATAGGACGAGATCCTACGGATGATGGAGAGATCGCCCGTAAAGTCGAAGCTGCTAAATCTGCTCAGATGGGACAAATGAGAATTTTCACCATTGTGGATACTTTTACGATGACGGTTTTCTTGGTGGAGGCTGTTAGACCACCTGTTTGTGTGCTGTTGACGGGAAGTGAGGGGGGTATGCAAAGAGCTGTTCTATGTAGTTATGAATGGAGGGGCCAAACCCTTTATAAGGAGGCCGTTTTGAGAATGGAGACTCATACTTTGGAGAGGATGCCAAGGATTGGGAGAGTTAGTTTCGGGTTCTGGAGAGGGGCGGGGGTGGGTTTGGAATAAATCGGATCGGGTTCAGGTAACTTTTTCATGATGGGAATAATAGGGGGTTATAATAGTCTAGATTGAATCTAGAGTCCTATTTTAATGATAGTGATGAGGTTAGAAATATATTAAATATAGTAATACGATCTTGGATGCCTATTTATGAGTTGAAAGATGAGATTCAAAACAATTACATTTCTCTAATTGGATATAATAACTCTGCTTCTTTCAGTGCATTCTGGCAAGACTTAAACATGTTAGATTATATCAATTCGTCTCAGCGGAAAAGTTTCTCCGAAATGAAAGAAGTTCGATCCCCCATCTGAGATCAGATGGCGAGCCCTAACCTCACTTCCTCTCTCGCTCCCGCTTAATCTAAACATACTGTTGATCTTACTACCTGTTTGTATAGCTGTACAGGGATTACTTGCCTCACGAGTGTATTATTCCTTTTTCATATATGATTCAAGATTGTTTTACCAGCTAGAGAGCAACTTCCATAGTATTTATAGTGAGGAATACTCCTTATGAGTTCCTCAATCAAGTCTCATTCATTTTCAATTCATTCATTGAGAAAACCTCGACGAAAAGTCGAACACATACTTTGAACAAAATGATTTAGCTCATTGTATTGCTATACAGATATCAAAGGGGAGAGATACCTAAGGCATAACAATACACGCTGGACCTTAGCTTACACGACTGTGGATTCTTTCCTTGAGCGTAGCATAAGCTCATCCCTCAATAAGATCTATAATCATCACCCTGATATCGTCTCAAAAGCTGATCAGCTTACCTCCACAGACTTCGAGATCCTTAAAAGGATTCAATTCTTCTTAAAAGCTCTGTATAACGCTACGCTATTCACAGAAGGCGATACTACAAACCTGGACAGTGTTCTGCCTTCAATAGAGTTTGTTTTTGATCACTCTGAGCAAGGCAAGGTGAGTTCGTAGATGACGCGTTTTTAGGGCTATGTATCAACTCTGGATGGGCTAATTAGACATATATTATACTAGAACTAACGAGTCTCCAGTATACGTTGCGTCAGCCGTTCTTAACCCTCACCAAAAGTGGCAATTCTTCGAAAAACAGTGCGATCCACAACACCCTCATTGAATCGATATTTGGAAGGTTAAATTCTTCGCCTCTTGAATTACTAGTTCGTTGATTTTGCTAACAAATTATAGGATAAAACTATGTCTCTGAACTTCAACGATAAGAGCCTTCTCGAACCTTCAAAAAACACATATATTACTCACCTTTAATCCAAGTAATGTGTATATATTAGCGTAATCGACGAATACAAGCTCCGTCTATCAACAGCACCTCTTATTATACCGACTAATCTGCGACCTTTGTGGTTAGAAAAGACCCAGGCACATCAGTTTTCGAATCTCTCAAAAATGGCATATGATATTCTGTTAATTCCTGCTATGTTAGCAGAACCGGACCATATATTTTCTAGTACAGAGATAACTGTTACGGGGCGTCGGAATCGCCCTTCAATGAAGACGGTCAGGGCCTCAGAATGCCTGGAGTCCTAGGCGGGGATTAAGGGGTGGGATGGCGAGCCTGATACAGCGGTTTCTTCTGACAGGTTTAAGGGCATATTAATTGGAAGTTGGGAGATCTGTGGGGTGTATATTTAGGATTTAAGCCTTAGAATTGTATAATTTAGAATGGTGGATCTTTGTTTTAGCCTCCTGCAGTACTGCAGTATACGGCCATATAGTACTACTACAGTACGTATTTGGACCGTATTAGTCAGTACGTATTAACCCCCCCAAAAATAGGGTTATACGTATCAAAGGCGGCTAATGCTGTGCTAAAATATAGCAGTAATATCTCACACTGGGTCTAGGTAAGAGGTTGTTGGAAAATACCAGAAGCTTCTTGTAAAGTGCTTATCAACTGTCTCTACGCTTTGGATTAAAGTTTACTGTTGATAACTTGCCGAGAACATCAAAAACGGCAGTAACCTACAGAAAGGGGTTTTGACCTACAACGTTGAGTCTCAGATTATATTAAGTTCTTTCTCGATCGTCTCGAGTATTAAGATTGTTTGGTTTCTGTTCCACAGCCATGAGGATGTCACTCTTGATGTATTCGTATATACTGATTTGTTTGTGTTGGTCTTGAGGCCTCCGATTGGTCTGAATCGAATGAATGATATTTGAGTCAATGAGACTTGATTGAGGATCCCATAAAGAGAAAACCTTACTATAAGTACAATAGACGCCCACCAGGTAGTGGCAGTGTGGCAGACAATGGTACTAGTGTTAAGGAAGCACCAGCTAATGAGTCGGAATTGCAAGAAGATCATGGCAGGGCTTCTCCCTCGATGAGCGATCCTCCTCCGGTAACAATGGAACCCGCATGCCCGTCAAATGCTTCTCAGATCATTGATACGAACAATCCCACGAAGGATCCTGCTGAAACTGCGCAGGAGGCTTTGTTCTTAGCTGCAGAAGATGGAAGTAAAGATGATGTCAAAGAAGCCTTGTCAAAGGGTGCCAAAATCATGGGGATTAATCTCCTAGGAGAGACGGCATTACATATAGCTGCTCGCTATAATAACATCGAAGCTACAGCTTTCCTTCTTGAAGAATGGAAGCATAAACAACTTGATATCAACATTACGGATAGTGATGGATGGACACCTTTGCTTAGCTCAGCTGGCAATGCCTCCAAGGAGTTGGTTTCGAAGATTCTTGGCATGGAAGGAGTTGATCTCGGAACTCAAAGCCGTTCAGGACAGACCCCACTTTACTTCGCTTGCGACTCTGGACAGACTGACGTAGTAGAGCTGATCCTAGAGAAAGAAGCTGGAAAAGAAACTATTGGGATCACAAATGAAGATGGAAGGACACCACTTCATGCAGCTTGTTCAAGAGGTGACAAATACATGGTCGAAGTTCTTCTTAGTGTTTCTGGTAAGTTATTAGTTTCTCCTTTCTCACTTTGTATGTCTTGCTAGTCCTTTGTTCCCTAGACATGTCTTGAGAGTAGGCAGCTTAAAACGAAAAGTCTTTCTTCCAAATTCTACCCTTTTAAGCAATGCTAATCCGAAATTCTGGTATTTAGCTGAGGCCGGTCGAAGAGATCTCCAAGGACGATCTTCTCCACGTGTTGCTAGTGCTGAAGGCAAGAATGAAGTAGTGTCACTCTTGCAATCGAAGCAAAATGCTTTGATTGATCAGGTGGACTCAAACTTGCAAACAGCATTGCACTTGGCTATAGATAGAAGAGCATTCGATGTGGTTGAATTCTTAGTCAGCAAAGATGCAAATGTTGACCTTATTGACTCTGAAGGATGTACAGCGTTAATTTTGGCTTGCCGCTCGGTGCGCTATCATTTTGTGGACGCAAGAGATAAGAGAACTATAAAACTTTTGGCCGAAAAAACGAGAGAAATTAACTACATCGACAAAGATGGATACACGGCGCTGGACTGGGCATTCGAAGCGGAAGAAGACGATCTGGTCATAATCTTACTTGAGGATGGCAAGGCAAACCCTGATATCCATAGCGACGACAAATGGTCGATTTTAAGAAGTGCTAGCTCTAGCGGAAATGTGAACGTAGTGAAAATTCTTCTCGATGCAGAACATCCTGCCGACATTAATCATGTTAATAAGGATAATTGGACCGCTCTTCATCAAGCATGCGACGACGGTGAAGTCGAGATTGTTAAGCTTCTTCTAGAAAAGAAAGCAGTTACAGCAATAACTACCGAGGGCGCAGGCGAGACACCACTGCATCTGGCTGCTCGTAATGGACATGAAAAGGTTGTGGAACTTCTCCTTGAGGCGGGCTCAGATCTCACTGCAATCACAGAGGATGGTAAGACGGCATTGATATTGGCCGCAAGAGGGGACACAGAAGGGCACCAGAAGATAATTAAATTGCTTTCTAGCAAATTAAATCGACGAGAGCAGAAGGATGCATTAGTGGACTGCTATAGCGATGAAGACAAGACTACACTTACTCGCCTTGTTGAGAATTTCGGATGGACCAGCCTCAACCAACTCGAAGTCGAGGAAGAACGCATGCTAATCTCGGACGGCTGAAAATGGCAGGCAGGACAAGCTGCTTATAAAATTGCAGAGCCAAGTTGACAAAAAGCTTAAACGAGGTGGGACTATCCCCGACGACTGGAAAAAAACCCCGAGCTATGGGCAAGGCGCAGCATATCCTAACGGCGGCTGGAAGATACCCCAGAGCTCTCTGCAATGCACAGCATATCTCGACGACGAAATTCTTGTCTGGTGGCTTTTGTACAGTGGACCGAAAAACGAGGATCGCGATATTGCATTAAGGGTAGCTCGATGGTGCAGGGATAACCCCCCATCGAAGGATACAGTCCCGAAAGCAGGTGCCGATCCACGAACGTCGAAGGAACATAACACAAATCGAAAAGACATGCCAAAATCAAGACCTGCTACTAAATCAGCCCAGCCGACAAAGAAGATAGTGCCAGAGAAGCAGGAAAAGGTAAAAAAGGAGACCAATGACTACACTAAAACAATAGATACTCTCCGAGATCCGCCTCTTCGTTATTATGATCTTGCGCGCGGGTGGTCGAAGATGGATTCTTTATACCAGAAATCACAACAAATCTCACCATCAGCCGAAAATTTAGTCAAAAAAGTCGAAGGCAGCATAGTAGACTTTTATCGACCAGAGGGCAGCGGAGGTGCACATGGGGATGTGCGAGTAGGTTTTCTTCGTAGGACTCGCAGTGTCTGGGATATTGTTTACGCAGGTCAGGCAGAGCAGACGAGGCCAAAGGCCAAGACAGAGAGCAAAAAAACAATGAAACGACAGCTCACAAGTCCTTAGACGAAACTAAAATCTACGGCCCAGGGAAGATCATGGAGGACGCCAGGAGGAGCGTCAGAAAGGCAGGCTCAAATTCCAAGTCCACGAAGCCTAAGGTATACACGGAGGAGGTTCTTCAGTTCAGATGGCTACATCTGCCCTCCAATAACGTGAGTACATAAAGTATCCCAATATTGAGAAGAATGCTGCTAATCAAGAGCTTGAAATAGCTTGAATGGATGATGGTAAGACTCCCATGCCTTGCATCAGAACTTCAAAGTTAACCTCTCTTTTAGGACCTAACAAAAAGAGTTTATCGCGAGAAGAAGAAGACACAAGAAGATTTCCGCCCGTTGGCAGAGTTTATCCGCCAAAGCTTCCATGTGCTTCCGGGAAACAAGCCTCATATGAGGCCTTCCTGCAAAGTGAGTACCTTCTATTCCGATTGGACTAAAAGGGTAGCAGGACGAAAAATTGACAGAAATCTTTTGCAGAAAGATCCCATGCTACTTGAGAAGATGGTCGCAAAGGATAGCCGAGAAATGGAATCTGAGAAGGCACCTCCGACGGGATCAACAGCCACAATGAAAGACTCCCAAGAGAACGAGCTCTTATTAGGAAATGGAGATTCACAAAAATTACCACAGGCTGTCGAATCTAAAAAATCTGGGGTTCACAGGAACTGGAGACTAGCTTTATATGTAAGTAGACCTTTCTAGCGTGGTTTCTGTTGACTTATCTTTGAGAAACTAGATGCCCTATCTTACTTTCGGGAAGTATAAAAACCCCAAAAAGAACTCAGAGGACAACTCGGACAAGAACAATGGAGTTTTAGACGCGCATCCCACCAAGAAAACGCAGAGCGATAATGATGAGAACGGTAGTAAGATCCCGCAAGAGTAACGAACCTTGGACGAATTTTATTATAATTTTCTAAAGGATACCCAAGAACGTAATTCTAATCAAGTGATAACCCGGTATATTCTCAATCGTAATAACCCCAAGAGTTCCGAGGAAGAGAAAAAAATGATTAAAAGTAGGGAAACGGAATGGGAAATTCTGCGAGTAGATCAAATCTGGATATGGGTCATTGACGAGAGTACGTTTTTAGGCATGCGTGAAAACATCCAACTAACGACGTCCGCAGAGACCATAATCACTAGTTCAACCGACCACAGCGATGAAATAGAAGACCCTATTTTCGACGGCATCTACAATTATCTTGAGGCGAAAGGAAACAGAAAGGGCCAACCTCCGCCATCTTCTGTTGACGAGATGTGTAAACTTATCACGACTTTCTGCATTAATAAGATTGACAAATCAACAACAAAGTGTAATAAAGACCTACTATCGGCTCTTCAGATCTTTGCAAACACTATCGATAAAGCGGTACTTCAAACCCTATTCTTGAAGTTCCTGTTCTAGAGTTATGCTGATTTTGAAAAGGCTGATAATGAATCAAAATTGTTAAAGGATTTCAATAAAAGAATCAAAGAAAAACTCAGTTCTTTGGATGAGAAGCAGAAGGTAGCGAACCCAGACAAGCAGCGAAACGAGCTGCAGAAAGACTATTTCTCTATCAGGGATGCAACGGACCTCCTTCTTGAAGTCAAAGACATACGCGATGAGCTCAACATTCTCAACGTCTTGCTAGCGCAACAGAAAATCGTCTGGGAGAATCTTCTGGACCTCTCTGTCAATGAAGATCGGTTAATCGAATGGAACGAAACATTACTAAGAGAAACAGAGAAGTGGAAAGGGCCTGGTTTGGCTCTCAAGAATATTGCCGAGATGGACAAGAGTGTACAGAGAATCCAGAACTCAGTATGCGTCGTTCCCTGTTCCGCATAGAATCTCTATTAATCAGATTAGGTGAATTCGGTTCTGGGTCTTGAGCAGAACGAAGCAAATCTTTCTGCGGCCGAGTCAGCGTGGAAGCAGACTCGAGAGACGATTGAGCAGGGTAAGACGCTTATGGTATTTACTGTTATCACCATAATATTTGTAAGTGGCTCCAGATCCTCAAATATTGGTTAGCCTTAACTAACGGTATTTCAGCTGCCGATGTCATTTCTTGTCTCTATATTTACATTAAACATCACTTCCTTCCCACACAAGAACGATAACGTCGTATACGAACCGAAATTTATATTTCCGATAATTTGTGAGCTCTTAATTCATACACCGCGAGCCATGCAATGTACTAACAAGTCAACTAGTTGGAATTACTGCTGCTATCTCTATCCCAACAATTGTCTACGCTCGCAAAAAGCAGCTCATTAGGTGGTGGAATTCCGAGTCTAGACTTCCTCTAGAAAGGAGACCGCCAGCCGAATCTGCAAATACGGAGCAACTCGGAATGGAACAGCAGCATAGCAGCAAAAAAAGAAAACATCCTTTTAGCAAACAACCCGTTCCTTCCAGCAAATCCGAAGTTTGACAGCTTTCTTGAATTTCCTCTGCGCAATGCTCTTATCTATCTGTTTGGAATTCACTTTTCCTCTCTGTACAAGGTTCTTTGATCATTGTTTACTCTAGGCTATCTTTTAAAGTAACTTAGGTGTGTGAGGGTAGGTTATTAAGGTATAGAGATTGTTAGTTTACGGAGAAGGGGGCCGCGGGTTGGGATGGGAGGGGAGCGGGGTTTGTTTAGGACTCATTTTCACCACTCTTTTATCTGTTCGAAATAAATTCTCCTTTGATTTGGGTTTTTGTCAACGGCTAAAATAAGAGCTAATCACCACCTTCACAACACTTTATAATCGCCCAGGCTTTAATCATGTCGAACTTATATAGTAATTAATAACGCCAGGCTTATCCAACAAAGCTACAGGTTAAGTACTTGAACACGCCACCGTACTTCACCCCAAGATCACCTCGTTCTATCCCTATCTTCTGATGTTTCTCGTAGCTTTCTAAAACCACAATTTTGGTATGTCAGCAGGTAGATAACGTCAAATATCAATACCACGTGATCACCACCCCTCCCTTCCAAATCAGAAGCCATGGGAATCCAAGGGTGCAGGGAACAACAATGCATGTTCTCACAGATTTTTCAAGGTAGTCCAAGGTGTTCCAAGCGTGACAATGTCTTTCGGTATCTCTGTCGGGGAGTTCATCAGCGGTGGAAGCCGCATCACGACATGATCTGCCGAATGATAAATCGAGAAGAGGATGGGGAGTGGAGAAAGGGAGCAAGTGGAGTCGGTTGATAGAGGAAGATGCATGAGGTTTAAGCGAAGTCAGGAAAGTGTGAGTGTTCCTGCAGTCAGCTGGGCGCAGTAAGCAGAGCTGAAGTTAGCTCCGAGACCTTGCTTTACCTCGCCAACCTAAGGCCAATGAGAGCCACGGGGGAGCCGCTCCCTTTACTGCAGTTTATTTCCAGAAAGGAAATTGCCATGAATCAGAGACGGTACTAGCTTATGAACTTGATAGGGCTTTTTTAATGTCTAATTATGTGCTCTAGAAATGGAGCCCTCGATTCGCCCAACGTTAATACATGTTATGGAGCAGAGATGTAGCTATTGCTATGCCTCTGTATGACCAAAGCAGGTATATAGTCTGCTGATATCCACGAAGCAGAGCAGTCAAACCCAAGCAAGCATTCAGTTGACGGCTACATATATAAAAGGAGTTCGCCTATAAGCGATGCTTACATATGAATAATCACATGACTATGCGCATTGTTTATTCCGTGACAGGTTCGGCCGCACTTGTTCGCTTATATACCCCTATTAGTTATATAGTAGTTAATAACTATTATAGATAGCTCGAATCTCTAGTGAGAAAAAGGTTAGCTAAGAAGAGAATAGGGTAGGCTAAGGAAAGAACAGGATATTAATAACACTGACTCTAACTAGTATAATAAGACTCGAGGTCGTTTAGTATATTAAAAAATACTTAATATAATTAAGTATAAGTTAGGCTAAGTTTGCTTTTTAAGACTTGAGTTAAATCTAATTTATAAAGGTAGAGGCTGCATTATCTACGAAAATGTATCATAAGTTTACGCTTGTTTTAATTGTACTAATAAATAGACGCTTGGCCTAGAGTCAATCAATCAAGTCCTAAGTACCCATAGCCGTCCTTACACCAATCTAAGCATCTCGGCTCCTCATTTCTCTCTCTCTCTCTCTCATATATATGTTAATCACCACCCTCTTTTTCATTACCCTCCGCATCCGACCAATCCCCTCCATCGTCATCATCCTCATCCTCATCCTGCACCACAAACGTAGTCTCAGGTTCCGACGTATCCTCATCATCGCTAAACTCTGTCCCCCACACTTCCCACTTGTCGTGCTGCGGATGGAACTCCTTTTTGCGACTCCCGCATTTGGAGCAGATCCAGAAGGGGTTGAGGCACTCCGTACAGGCGTGCACTATGCCGTAGATGCGCTGTTCGGGTTATTAGTCAAATAGACAACAAAGTAATAAAAAAAACAATAGGAGCGAGAAGGAGTAATGAGTAGGGTAGAGTAGACTCACAAACAAACAAACATCACAATACCCGCCTAAGCGTGGCCCACGCCTGGAAGAATGAAACTGAACATCCCAAACTTCCTCCTTGCCCTCCTTCCCAGTCCTACTCTTCACCCTCGGCGTCAGCAGCTTCACCACCTCCTTACTTGCACCATGATACCTCGCCAATTTCAGCGCCGACCATTCGCGATCCTCACTTTTCCCCCTCGCCCAGAGATCTGCACCCTCAAAAATCAGCAGCTTGATAATAGCCGGTTCAATAGACGCCGGCGTGTCCCACATATCGCACACCCTGCATGCCCACATCAGCGGCGTCCAGCCATCGGAATCAGGCTCATTGATGAGGTTCTTAGCTTTGGAGAGGATTAGTTCCACAACATCAACACGCCCGCTCGCGACAGCGATGTGTAGAGCTGTTTGCCCGATTTTGTTCCTGGCGGTCACGTCAACATCGGCGCCGAGGAGCAGCCGGATGTGATTGACGGTCTTGAAGGAGGCGTAGTGGATGGGTTGTCAGCCGTAGGTGTCGGCCCAGTGCGGGTCGGCGCCCTTTTCGAGGATGAGGCTGATGTGGCTGAGGGTGTTGCCCAGGCAGGCGATGTTGAGGGCCGAGCCGAAGTAGCCGGCGTGGGCATTGACGTCTGCGCTTGCTTCTTCGATGAGGTACCGCACGATGGTAGTTCTGGTTGTTTCGTCTTCGATTTGGTTCGAGGTGTAGAGGGTGGATTGGAGGGGTGTGCCACAGGCGTTTCGATCCCCGAGGTTGACGTCGCCGCCATGTTCGATGAATAGTTTGAGGGTTTCGAGCTTGCCTCTATACGCTGCAAGGTGTAAGGGACCGGCTCGATAACCACCAACCACGTTGATGGTGGCCTTCTTCCGTAGGAGGTACTCCACAATATCAGGCGTGTCGTTATAGACCGCCCTACTAAGGAATGTGTAGTTATTCCAACCGCGATGCTCAATGTTAGCACGATGGCTTACTAGGAGCTTCGTAATAGACGGCAGTGTGGTTTTTTTGACATTGTAGAGAGCTGCAATTCATCATCATAAGTACACTACAATAGGCTGGCGAGATGAGTGGCCTTCCATGCCTGATGGTAATCAGTATGACGGCAAGCAAGTGCTGACTCTGGTTTCCGAAGGCAAAAGCCCCTTCCATGGAGTTTGGGACGTGACACTACTTGTTCAAGAGATTGAAGAAAATCTCAAAACTCAAGTGATAGATATCCCAGTTATCCACAAAGGGTCCAACAACTATGTGAGTTCATGCTTTTGTTTTCACTAGTCAAACGACTTCGAATAAAGCCTAATCTATAATTAGGGCTTCCACCTCAAAGCCTCAAATAAACCGGACATGGTGGCCCGCTTGGCTCGTGGGGATGTCAATATGCCTGATTTCGACGGATTCTCGATTGAAAAGCAAGTTCCAGAGGCTCAATTTGAGGCGGCCGTCTACAAACTGTTGCGTTCAGAACCTGACATTCGAACTTCTCGCTTGCTTTATTATTGTGTGCCAGTACAAAATCCAGGCTCAAGGCTAGAGATACCGAAGGATCTTAGTGGTCGCCGACTGTTTGTTTTCGAAAAAGCTGAAGGAGAGAACAATGTGTGGGAGAATCTCGGTGCAAAGAGTAAGGTATAAGATCAATCAACTGCTTCATCCCAGTTTTATAACATACTGATAAGCATTAGTTATTTCTCCTTGATCAGCTAGCCTGTATGCGTGCTACCTTGTTTCGTTACAACCCCCCCGTCGACTTTGCTGCTCATTATCTCCACGACCGCACGTTCGACTTCAAGCCAGAATCGCTCTCTATGCCCGTTGCTCCTACGCGTAAAGTCTGGATGCACGTGCTGGAATCTAAGATTAAAGCGATCATTCGAAATAAAGGCGATATGATAGGTTGGGAAGATGATGAAGAGATAGTTGGGCCTATTGCTTTTGCGGCTAAGCAGTCTCTCTTACGCGCAATTCCACATATAATGCCATTGGAAAGTTCCAAGGTATCTCTGTATCGCCTCGTTCTCGACCATGGTGACTTCGGCATTCACAACACATCGGTCACAACAGATACGAATGGTGAACCTCTCATAACTTCTCTATATGATTGGGAAACTGGATGCATTGTCCCGGCACTTCTATCAAATCCTTTGGTGGCAGCTGGTCCGGTTGACTTGATAACGGATGAGGACGGTAGGCCATCTTTTACTCGACTACCTAAAAACCCGACTCCGAATGACCTTGAAACTTACGCAACATGGGCACAGCACTACATTATGGTATGTTGCCCTCCCTAGCAATCATTGGAAACCTGAAATTAGGAATTTTAAATAACAAGTGAAATTCCTACAGAAGTTATATAAAGAAATGCCTGATTATGAAATTGCTATTAGGGTTGGAAAGGACGTACGGTACCTGTGGTTCGCTTTGCGAGACTGGCATGGTGGTAATTCGGAAGAATTTTTTGGTGGGCTTGGAACCTGGGCCGAAAAGCGAATGAAGGAACTCGGCGTTGCCTCTGCGGCTTAATAGCCTGAATCTGTTCTTCGGAGTTAGTGACATGAACTGGTATATTACCTGAGGCAGGTATTTGTTCTTTTGCAAGCCGCTCCTGTTCTTCTCTCGCTAATCGCTCTTGTTGCTCCTGCTCCTCTCTCGTGCTAGTCTTTCCTGACAGGAGGGTCGTGGAGGGAGTCAGCGATATCTGTGTTTAAGATAGTGCCTTGTTTAAAGAAATAATTTAAGGACACTCCAAGTTAGATTAAGATGATATTTCATCTGAGATCGCTTTGTTTTTCAGTCCTGCTGATGAGGATCTCCCTGCGAATTCATCAAGCCGCCAAGTTCGCAGCAGAGGATTGACTTGTAGGGCTTGAATAGCGAGGTTTCATTATGTGTGAGGCCGTCGTATGTTTGGTCCCAGAGATTGTGCAGAGTGTTGCGATTGAACTCATTCATTCAATACTATAATAGCAAACCGAGGGAGGAATTGACGTATGTCGACTGCCGAGCCGTCGGGATCGCCAGGTGTCTTAGGGTTGATCGAGGTCTTTATCTTGGTCTACGCTTGATAGCGCACTAGTTGAAGGATGATGCCTTAGCACCTGCTGAGCGACGTCCCGAAAGCTCAGCTTGAGAGAGTCCTCGTCATTCGCGTTCAACCAGAAGATCGCCGTATACTTCTCCTTGTGCCGTCTGGCATATGTGATTGCCAGCTGAGTGACAGAAGAGTTCGGCCGTCATTTTATTGTCAGCGAGCCCAAGCTCGACCTTTTTGTCCACACGGCCAGGTGGTATGAGTACTTCGTCGAGGCGTGTAATGTGGTTAGTGGTCATAATCAGGATTCGGCCTTCTTGTGACCCGACACCATCGATGACGTTCAAGATAGAGGAACCTTTCCACCGACAGGTGTGCTCATTCGGGAGGGAGAGCCAGTCACGATTCGGTGAGAGTCCTCGGTTTCAGCGTTTCGATTCGGAAAGCAGAAATCGTTTCTGCTTTGAAATCGAATGCTCTTTCTGTTCTCCTTTATAACAGCCGGCGTTTTCCAAGTCGATTTGCCAATTGCCAAGGATTATAAAACATGGCCACCATCTATAGCAGAGATTGTAAGTACTCGCTCGATTGAATACGAGTAGTATTAACCCTGATCTAGCGCGATACACATCCTCTCCCGAAGATGATAATACCTGAAGATATCGAGAAGCGCCTTTTGAAACAGAAGGGAAAAGGAAACAGAGAGCACACTTCGGCAGATTTAGACTCCCTAGGGACGGTCATGTTAGAAATGATGGATGAGACGAGAGAGACCCTGAAGTCCACGCCGACGGACTGGTCTGCCGAGGCGGTCAATTTTTTGGAAGCTACGTCTTCTGCAACGCCATACGAGCTTTTAGATGTGAGTTCTCGCCAGCCTACATTCAGATCATTGCTAAAGCTTGCTAGCACGCCTACATCACCCGGTCGAGGGGCGCTGAGATCTCGACACCTCTCTGTGCGTTGGCCCATTTCCTGGTTTCGAAAGACGTATTTATGGATGGAGGGGCCGGGAGGAGGCTTGGATAATGCGTGATGAACTTGTTTTATCTCAGTCTATTTCTCGAAGTCGACCTCATTTTCTGATTAACATTTGGCATAAGGAAATGCAGGTTGGGTTGAACAGAATCAAGGTTTACGACATTTAAAAAATAAACATTTTTCTGAGATCTTACCAAGTGATTTGAGGACTAGGCCTTACTTAGGAGAGGATCTATATGTGATCCTTTTAACTAATAGACCTGCGAGATCTCCCCCCAAAGGCCCTCCTTCCTCTATCAACGCCAGAAAGTTGTCATCCATCGCTACATTCTCGAACACGCACGCCACAAAGTGTACGACCATCCTTCTCAAGCTATCCATGTCCTGCCCAGCTTCGTTATCTCGAGTATTGACGTTGCTATAGCTGAATCGAATAAGATCGATTAAGTTTATGGTATTCTCATCCTTCATATTCAGCCAGAAGATTGCTGAGTAATTCTCCTTGTGCCGCTTCGCATATGCCACACTGAGTTGTGTCTTTCCAATCCCACCAAGGCTATGAAGAACATTTGGCGAGAGCCGTCGGCACTTAGTTTCGCATGTATCTCTGCGTGCTCCATCTCTCTTGCCACAAAGTTTTCGACATCAGAGATGTTCATGAGACTAAAGGGCACGGAGAAGTCCCTGCGCTTGGTTCCTGTGTTGAACGCAGCTGTTAGTGGATCTTTGTGCTCCCAATTTTTGGAAGCCATCATAAGCCCTTGCGGCCCGAAGAGCAAGGCTACCTTGCCCAACGGTACTTGACACATACCGTACGAAGCAGTGGTCATCATCATCTTCTTATGCGCATTTTAAGTTGCAACTTCAAGAAACCTTATCAGGTGTTTTAATAAGCAATGGGGACCAATACTACCATTGTATTTCGAGCTGGCCTTCTTGACTCTAAAAATATTCCGTCGATTCGGAAGACTTGTCAGGAAAACCGGCCCTTCCCACACACCGTCATTCAAGATGCCATTCAAGACGATTTTCTGAGACAAGTCAGATATGAAATCGAGAGCAATCTCCAATTCAAATTCGAAGAAAATCATGTTTATCGCATCCAACGATCTACACACCTTGCAAATATCTCAAACCCAGATGAATACGCCCCAGATCTCTTACCAAACCTTATAGGCCTACAGAACGCTCTTTATAGCTTCGAGTTCCGAGAGTGGATATCAATTATGACAGGCGTCGGTCCACTGAGTGGCACTAAATCAAGCATGGCTGTGAATCTGTACACACCAGGTGGTCATCTCCTCGTTCACGATGATTGCAATCCAAGAAGCAAGAATCGGAGAGTAAGTTTCATCCTCTATCTGACAGACCCCGATAGCCCATGGAAATCTGAATGGGTTGGAGATTTGAGGCTCTACGCTTGCGAACATAAGAGGAATGCAAACGGAGATAGTGTTACAGTCACACTACCCATGTGGACAAAGCATGTTCAACCGTGCTTCAATCAGCTGATCTTCTTCGCTGTCCGACCGGGCGAGACTTATCACGAAGTTGAGGAAGTCTACTACAGTGGAGAGCTGTGGACCAAAAGCGTCGACGTATGGCGGTTAGTGGATGGTTTCATGCTGCTCAAGATGGTGGCGAAGGGTTCGACAAAGTATATCAGGAAGCTGAGATGCAGAAAGTGGAACATCTCCATCAGCTCAAAGCTACCGTACATGAGTTTCACGAGCCGCCAACGGTCTTCGCACCATTCGAAAATGCGCAAATTGATGGGCAAGATGCCTTTAGTCCACTGTCCCAGCAGAATGTGGATTACTTGTCTCACTATCTTGCACCTCACCTTCTGGACCGAGCTTATACAAACCAACTGTCGCAGTCTTTCAGTCAGCATTCGATGCTACGGTTGGATCCTTTCTTGTGTGAAAATTTTGCTACCAAGCTCCAGGAATTCATCTCAACATCCGATTCTGGTTTTGGCAAGAAAAGTAAATCAAAGAATACATCATATGACTGGAAAACTGCCAGGCCACCTGAGACGCATCGCTATCTTTACATAGAAAGCTTCGCAGGTTCTTTGAACCCAACGACTCCTATCTCACAACTTCTCGATGACCTTCTAAGGTCCCATGCATTTAGGAAATGGTTGGCTTTGGCTACCGGACTTGAGCTGCCCAGTATCAACAGGCAGCACGTTTTAGCCCGCCGATTTCGTCGAGGTTTAGATTATATTTTGAACGACTCACACGATAAGGGCCAACAGATCGATTACACACTCAATATGACCGCTACAAATTGTGGCCGTGGGAGTATGTTCGGCGCAGGCGAGAATGGTGGGGAAGAGGTATACATGCTAGCCGAAGACGATGCTATTGATTTGATGTTTGCTGGAAAAACCTTTACTCGCGCCCGAGGTGATGGAAGTGATTACAGGAACCCTATGTCTTGGAACAACTTTACAATAGTACTGCGATCTGCCGGCATGCATAGCTTCATTAAGTACGTGAGTCAGAGGGCGGGTGGAGATAGATGGGATATCAAGGGAAAAGTGCAACTGAATGGCAATTTTGGTGAAAGATGACACAGTACAATAGGTCAAGGAGTTGGGACTAAAGCACGGTCTGTGTCAATGGCTTACTTTTTTGTACATGAGATTTAATCATCTTTCGTTGATTAGGACCCAGAAACCAATGTATCTTGCATACCGCTCACACTGATCTTTTGAGCCAAGGTTCCAAGAGCCTACTAGTAGGAATACAGACCGTCACAAGCTCAAATTGCGTGCAGACCCAAGTCGACTTTGAGCACTGGTTTGCGAAGGTGCCTGTTTGCCACCTAGAAATGCGTTATAAGCTTGGCAAGTCAACGATCCGCAAGATCCTCAGCTACGACGTGCCCAAACGAGTACGTACAGGGCGCTCTATTCTCATTAATCTCGACATTTGGTATTTACTATTAAGAATTATGTATTGACAACCCAAATACAATTAAGGCTCTGTACCAATTTCTCGCTGCCGAGGCTTTTCAAGAGCCCTAGGTCTAAGAGAGTGGAGAATCCAACGAGAGGCATCCACCAGATGGCCCCACTACTCCGCCCGTAGTGTCAGAGACGCCAAAGTGCGAAGCGGAAACATGGATGGCTGAACCGTCTCGACCTCAAAACCCGAGCGTCTCCGAGAGGTAGTGGTCAATTTTAGCCAAGGATGCCACGAATCATATGATAGATCATGTCTGCGAAATTTCCCTGCGTGGTGGGTCACCGCTTAGGACGGGGGCGACAAGGCTTCAGGTCGGGGAGCGAGCCGCAAGTCGTCTGAGTGGCTGAAATCATACCCAAGCTTTTGGCCAGCAAAAGGCTGTTGTGGGATGAGATCAGAACATGACCCTAATCTTTTGAACTTCAACAGGGTCACAGACTCGCTCTCACATATGCAACAGCAACTTTCAAACTCGTCTAACGAACCTCAAACTATAGTAAATTATAGAAAGGGATTGCCTAAATATAAGAGTGTAGAAGCACTAAACTAGGTGAGAACGTGGGGAAAAGAAAAGGTTGTCAGTGGTTTAAAATTTAAAATCGGAAATGCACGGGTGATGTTTCCATATACTGAGATTGTTGATTCGTCCACGCATACAGACTTGGGCCAAAGATATGATGCCGATGAGTGACTCCTTCTGCTATGGACGGCTCAGGAGTGGATGCTGCAACTGTCAGGGTAGGTCTCTCAGGGGGTGGAAAAAGGGAAGTAGTATACCTTGAGCAGCTCCGCCGCAGAGGCAGCAGATGTCGTTGCGGAAAGGAATCCGAGGGCGTCTGAGTTTGAAGGCCAGCGATGTAGATTGTCGACACCGATAGCCCCATCCTCTTTAACGTACTTCTGCATCAATTCCATCGTGATTGATGAGAGGGCCTTGATATTACGAGGTTTACCCTTAGACTTTGGCATTACGTGACAATATTCTTGATTTGCTATGAGACCAAATTAACTCGTGCATCGCCTATGTTAGGCGGGCTATTCACTAATCTTTATATCGCCGTTCGTGTTCAGCAGGATATTTGAGCAAGTGAGAGACCCATGTTCGAATCCTTTAGCTGCGAGGTAAGCCACGCCGGTCACGACCTGCTGTGATCAGTCCATGTTTTGACTGGGTTGCGGAGCTTACCTGTCTAAGGATGGCCGCGAGTTGTTGCTAGTCAGGATAAGCTAGCGACCTTACGATCCGCTCGAGGGAGAGGGGCATATGCTCGAGGACTATGTAAAGGCCGTTGTCGGTTGTGAAAGCTTCAAGGGCGGTGACGATATTTCGGTGCTGAAGCTGTTGATACACGTGCAGCGTCTTCGTGGCCACCTCGGTTGGAAATGCTCTCACATGGACGAGCTCAACGGGAGGGGCCTTTCGAATAGCCACTTCCATGGGGCCGCCGAGTTCAACGTCGTAGATCTTCTCGTACTTCTCCCATGAGGAGGGCTAGGAAAGGCCTGACAAGTCGCAGATACAGAACAGCCATCAGAGCTATGAGTAGAGGTGCAACTACGTCGAAGCAGAAGGGGAAGCAGTCTGGCGGGACAGCTTGCTGGGATCCAACTCCAAGGGCGGCTGGGACAGCCTATGAACCAACCAATCAATCAATCGTAGGATGGATAGCCTGGACCATCTCGGTTAGTGCATGCAACTTAGGGAGCGTTTTCGAATTGTTGAAGCTTCACCACGTATTTAATATTGAAGGAATTGCAGAAGGCGGGGAGTACGTACACTATCGTCTCAGCTGATCTTGTATACACGGATAATAGGAAAGGTGACGGGCCTGCAAGTGTAGACCACCGCTCACCTCTACGTACGTACTCGGTCAGTCGATCACTTGAGATATCCGATGAATTGTTTTTTGCATTAAGGTATGCATTAGTGTAAGCAACTTCCCCTGTTGTGTCGAGGGCATTAATTGCGCTGTTTAAACGAACATAAGCAAACCTTAAGTTAAGGCGCTTGCGATCTAAGATCCGGCAAGAATTGAAGTTATATTACCTACGATCGATATTCAGGAGTGACATTGGTTCCGATAGGAGAGATCAACACAAGGCTGCGAGGTTCCTCTATGGCCCAATAAATATTAACAGTCGGTAGCCGCTTTCAAAGCAAACATATTGCTAAAACTAATCACTAACACTATTTCCAGACATCAATCTATGCTTCGACTACTCCGAAACACCTAAGTGCACCCTACAAGAATCATTCAGAAAAGGTTATGACCACATGAGCTTCGACGAGGTATTAATCTACGTCAGGTTCGGGCAAATCGAGCTCCAAAAGCCAAAACGGCCAGCCATCGAGTCAAATCTATCCAAAAGGTCCCCTCAAAAACTAAAGCTGGGACAGGGCCGCAGCGATTTGGCGTTTTTCTTTGGTTGGTTGTCAAAAAGAAACGTCACGCATATTCTCAAGGTGATTGTAGACGACTTCAAAGGCTCACCGCACAGTGACAAGGTGATCGAGGAATCGCTACGGCATTTTGAAGTTGAAACTTTAGACTGGCGTAAGGTTGACTTGTGCCCTGAGACGTTATACAACGCCTGTCCGAATGTTAGAGAAATTTATCTCAAGTGGAGCGGAAATAGGGCGATTTTGAGGGCGTGGGGTGAGCCTGAAGGGCTTCTAAGACTGCGCAAGCTTGAACGAGTGCATTTAGTGTGGAATGCTCAGGAGGTATGTTTTAAGTCCTCGGCCATTAAGATCGTTGTATTGATGAAAGTGACAGATTTTGGATTCAGAAGATCGCATAAACCATTATATCGAAGACTTCGAAAAACGACTAGACCAAACCTCGGACAATATTGACACACCACGAAGGGATCAAGAAGAGCAAGAGGCTGACAAAGACGAGAACGCACCAAAAAGGAAAATCCTCGTGTCCAGCAACGAGGAGAATGCCTCAAATAACGAGCAGCTAGTCCAGTCCGGTCCCGCCAAGACATCAGGCAGCACGAACGAGCGGAATATCCGTTCCAACAGATGGCTATCCTGCATGGACAGATTTGCAGATGAGATCCAGAACGTTAAAGTCCCTTTAACTGAAGATAAGATTTTGATGAACAACATCAAGGTTGCGCTGATCGATGACGGAGCAGATCCTGTCGTTGCGTCACTTTGTGGGAAGATCATTGGAGGTAAGTCCTTCGACCGCGGATATTCCCCTAAGAATGGCCCTAGTCCATATTATACTTCCAGTACAGGGCATGGCACAGTTATGGCAGATATGATCTGTAGGGTCTGTCCGATGGCTAAGCTGTACGTGTACAAATTGGAGACGTCAGCTACTCAGACAACAAATGACCAGATATCAGCGGAAAGCGCTGCCTTAGTACGTTCAGTATTTCCTTATAACGGACTATACAGATCTTACTAACCATAATCTCTTAAAGGCCATCAGAGCAGCAGCACACCAGAATGTACACATAATCTCCATGTCCTGGACAATCAAAGAAACAAAAGACAACCATGACGGCATTAAGGTCCTCAGAGAAGCAATCATCTTCGCGCTAGCGCAAGACATTCTCCTCTCCTGCTCAGCACCAGACGCCGGTGCCACAACGGATACTGATTACCCCTGGGCCTGCGACAAAAACCGCATCTTCCGAATCGGCGCTGCCATGGCAGACGGCAGGAGTAACCAACCCGTTCTTTGTTCTTACTCCTGCTTAGCGACTTTGCTTTCGTGTTTCAGCTTCCTCAGCTCTTGCTCTCATGACAAAAACATAGTACTAATTTCCTTGTAGTGTGGGGTCCCACCGGCAGTTCGCTGAACGTCAACTTCATCCTCCCAGGGCATAAAGTCGCACGACGAAACCCGCACCGAGAGGGCGCCCTGTCGAACGACTCCGAGGAGTGGAATGGCTCCTCGATTGCTACCGCACTAGCGGCTGGGCTGGCGGCCCTGATCCTTCATTGTGTGAGACTCGGAGACATCCACACGGAGATGAAGATGGGGCAAAAGGAGATCTCGTCTGCAGAGCGAGTGAAGTCTTTGGGGCTCCTACGTGTGAAGGGTCATGACAATATGGATAAGGTGCTGAAAGTGATTGGCTTGGATGAGGGACAGAAGTTATTTATCGAGGTATAGAAGCGCTTTGATGGACCAACGCAGAACTTAAAGTCTCCGAATTGGGAAGCGGATGAGAACATACCCAATGGATTGGGAGTTATTGCCAAGTTGGCTAGGGATTTCATTTCAGCGGTTCCTGAAAAGGACTAGTCGAAGTAATAACGATGTAAGATATTCACTAAGATACGACGTATTTACTCTCTCCCTCAATACAGTCAAAATTAGGATTTTCGGGAAGCCAAGTAAACTCGATCTACTCGGGGGTTTTAACCAATAGCTGCGTAGGGATTGCTCCATAATGATCTGATTAGAAGATTCTATGCAGGATAATTAGCTAGATAGCTCCAGCATTAACATTATCCACAGCCCTCCTTATCTAAACTTTATTTAGAGAAAGGGGGGTAAGCTTTAGGATAACTAGTCCTCGATGTGGCATCGCCGATGCATGGCTCCACCTTGGTTTAGCCCAGCCCTAACCCAGCTGATCCTGAACCCCTCTGAACTGTACCGCTAATGTGATTCTGCCTTACGAAGATTTCCATGAATCTCACGATGTCACTGGTCCTTGTTATTACTCCCCGGTCGCTCTAATACTGCATAGACCTCCGCCTCCTTTGTTTGTGCAGATGGAATCCTCCTAGTGATACCGATATTGGCGTACCTCCTCCCTGATGCGGTGGCTGTGAAATATCCACAATCTTGTATACTTACCACCGACGATCTTCCCTTCGTGGCCTAGCTATTGCAGTCCATTTTACATGGCAAGCATGAACCTCGGTGCCTACAAAAAGTAGCCTCATAACCGCATGAATCTCATAACGATCAATTCGCGAACCAATTATCCTAATCATTCGCTATGGTTATTAGACTAACCGCTCAGATGGAGCTAGTGTAAATCTATTCCTAATATAATATTACATCTGCCTGGATTTCAGTACATAGGAACTAAACCCGTTGATAGAGCACCTTGGACCCTTCTATATAAAGCAAAAACTAAGAGAAAGAAAAAAGAAACACGCGAGTAAACATAGTATCAAAGTCTTTAAAGTAAAAAGGAGTAAAACAAATGCCACCAAAACTCATTTTATAAAATCGCCCGTTGTAGCTGCTCCTCTAGTTAAGGGAATGTTATAGAAAGATGAGGTTAAGACCTTTATCACGTGTGTAAGCGAAGAGGAAACTCGATTATCAAAAGGGGGTAAATTAAGCTTCCATCACGCAGAACGGCCACACTACTGTATTGTACGCAGTAACTCCAGCGGCAACATTTGATACGCCAACAGCTCGATGATTTAACCAACGTGGTAACGCACGCCGACGCAAGTGTTATAAGGGCCGCAAAAGGCGCTAGAAAATTCTTGATCTCAGCTAGGGTCTTCTAATCATCTAGTGTCAATTTATCGTATTTTAGAAGTCGCTCATCTTCGTCAGAAGTAGTAGAAGGCCTTCTGCCACTATTACCGTGTATTCCGTGATAGTTTCGAGTCCAGAAGAGCTTAATTTGTTCCTTGACCTGTAGAGCTCGAGATATCATATTATAGAGTGAGTTCTAACGCTTCTGGTTATCTACGAGAAGCGTTAAGTGATTAAGGCGCCGTTTTCAGTGTTACTAACAAGGGAACCTACGAATCTACAGCGACGCTGTGGCGTACGGCAGATAAAAAGGGCGATATTATAAGCCTACCAACATCCACGCCTTCTCTAAAGTTGAAGCTTATTAGGCTGTTCTTCTGCTGTTACCACTTCTATCTCCCTCTTAAACGCGTCGTATTCTTGACTAAAAATGAAGGCCTTTGCAGCAAGGTTAAGAACATGGCCTAGGTATCGAAGTCGTCGCGTATGCCTCTCTTTTACCCCCTAGCTTGGGCGAAGCTCCTGCAGAACTACATCTACAGCTGCATCATTATTTGTTGCGCTATTAGTTATGAAATAGCCAACTAAATCCTCGATTCCGAGGTCTCGAATCATCTTAACAATAACTTTAGCTTGATTCCCATTAGTATAGGATCCTTTTAGCTAGCGGATAGCAATAAAGATAGTTTAATTCCAGCCTTTTTTATTAACAAAGTAAGCTACAAAGCTAGGAGGGCAAGGCGATTCGGTGAGGTCCATAGATTTCAAGAGAAGTGTATCTTACTAACAGATTTCTATCGTTTTGTCTTGATCTCCTCCCTCTTCTTCTTGAATCGTTCAATTACAAGAACCCAGATCGTATTTTCCACTTGTAGGTATGATTTTATCGATATCTGGATATAACACTTGAAGTATATCACGACAGAGAACGTTTAATTCTATCGAAAAGAAAATCTAGCAGATAACAAGAAAGCTGATCAACACCTCAGTAAAAGAAGCAGTACATGAACAAGGTTCGTGCAGGCCTCTAAGTTGCGGATTAGGACCTCTTCCTCTTTCTGGGCTTTTTGGGGCTTTGTATGGCTATCCATGAGATTGGGATGCTTCTTAATCCCAATTTTAGTAATTCTATGGCTTGCCTTTAGGTGACTCTCCTTGTTTTGAGCGTTGTGGTTGGCTTCCTGGACCTCATTATAGTGTTTACACTTCTAATACTTTGCTCCCCGAAGCTGCTGGCTATGTGTACCCACACCTGATTAGTTAGTTCTTGATTAGAAGGGAATTTTATAGTATAGCTACTGCTGACCTTTGTGTGCTTGAATTAAATGGTATTAAAATGGGACTTAATTAAGGATCTCATAAGGAAAAGATCTCGCTATAAATACTATGGGAAATTGCTCTACATTTGATGATGGCAAGAGCCTACATCCGCCATTCGACCAGGTACCAGGCCGAAGCAGGTGTAGCAAGCCATACAGTTAGAATATATAAGTAATTTGTATAAATAAATGAACGGACCTGCTTTCTAATTATCGGATAGTAACCTAGATAAAAGCATCAATAGCATGACCAACAGTTTCCAACCCTTATAAAAATAACTTATTGCTTACTCTAGAACATAATATACTCGGAAACAATCCTTAGTTATCTAGATAAAAAAAGTTGTTTACTTCCTACGTCCTAAATACTGTATCTCATTACAATACTTGATAGTATGAAATAAGAACTCCCCACACATCAATTAACAGCACATCAGCGTTTGTGGTTTAGTGGTAAAATCCATCGTTGCCAATGATTTCACAGTCAGTAACAACTTCGATGGGCCCCGGGTTCGATTCCCGGCGAACGCATATATATCAATTGCCTCTAATGAGGGAGTTAAATTTTTGCTTTTTTTCCCTATGAAATATGCTTGTATATCTATTGTAAATATTCATGCAGGTTCCTTCTCTAATTTTTGAGTAGATCGGGAAGTCTTGCCCGGTAGTCCGGATTTATGAAAAATGTTTAAAATTTTTTATTTGTGAAAGTGGATCTGGCACAAAGTTACTTCTAAAAAGGGAAATACGGTCACGTTTCTCGGAACCCTAGGTTGAAGAGTGATCTCGGCTTCTATTAAGGACATTTTAAAATCCAATTTTAAATAAACGACAAAGTCTATGCTCCGAATTGTTATAGGTGGTGGTTGGATGATAATGTTAAAGAAAGGGAGTTAGGATTTTATCGCCGGGAAAGAATTTTCGCGTCAACCTATGCCGACACCTATCCCCACTCTAAGTTTTATCTTCTATATACCTACTACCCCCTTGCGATAATTTATAAATTTAAGAGACACTTATCTGAAAGTTGTTACCAAGGAGAAACAGCTTCAGCCGTTCACCAAGCAAAATATGGACAAAAATGCCAAACATACGACAGCAGGTATTCGCTGGTGGTCACCCACCCAACTACTAATCTGCCGATCTATAGCTTGAGTTCCGGAGAGCGAACGGGATCCGCTATTCGTCATAGAGATAACTGGGATTATATAGGTGTTAACTTGTTTTGGAGATAACCTATGTACTGGTTACCGTGTACAATTGAGTGATTAGGAGCCGAGAGGGAATCGGAATAAATTGTGGGATATGATAGGAGAGACTAAGTAACATTTTAGTTCGAGCAGACTAACCTAATATTTCTTGTAAAACGTTACAGGTCGAAGGCAATGTTAGGTTTAATTGCGTCCTACCTTTGGGCTCGCTACTATATCTTGCTTCACCTTGAAATCGGGTTGGGGATAAAACGCCATCTGCGGACATGAAGAGTTTTACTATATTGAAGTGATGAATTTCGATTAAGGAGGTCACTCTTAAAGATGTATTAATGCTTGCATTCTCTAGGGCTTGGCTTAATTTAGTTAAAAATAGATCTCTGCTGCATTGCGTAATACCTGTCTATGTTTCTAAGACCTTTCGACAGAAGTCTAGAGACGAATCTTTTAATATATTGGTATTAAGTATATAAGTTAGGTGTAACAGGCGATAACTCATTCTACAAAGTACAGGTGATCTTAGATATTACATAGTTCGACTCAAGACAGTGATAATCGTTCTCCCCCTATTTATTAAAGATATATTATTGTAAATATTTTCTGTATAACCCTTTAAGACAACGAATCGAGTGATCAATTTGTGAAAACAACATTTCAAGCATTACAATGAGTTTAGGGATTTATGGCTAGTTGGAGTCGGTGTACCGAAAAATAGTCTCTTTAGTCCAATTTATTAAATGTCTAGTAAAATGAGAAAGAAACTCCATAAGATATTATTTCTTATGAAATGCGGACTCCACCTTCCTCATCATCTTCGCTCCGGTCATCGGAATCATTTCCTACTCCGTAGCTCGGAGAATCACTCATAACGCTTCCATCCTCACTGGTCCCCTTCATGTCACCCATGAAGTTATCCACTATCTCCTCTTCTACAACTGCCAACTCCCTACTTTCCGAACCCCTACCGCCAACTCCCCTAAATCTAACCGTCGAAATTTCTGTCAAAGAATCCGGGCCTCCCCTGACTGGTCCCCTCCTCTTTTCAATCTGTTCCCAAACATCAGCCAAGAATCTCTTTCTCATTTCATTCAGAACATCCTCTCTCTCTTTCACCAACCGCTCCGCGTCCTTCCCCTCAAAAATCTCCGGTGGTTTCCAGTTGACCCAGTTATTATTGTGGCAGCCAGGAACAGCAAATCCTCCTTTATGAGCACGAATATAATGATAACAACAATAACAAGCTGGCTTTGAACATCCGATATATTTATCTCCACCAACAAAGTTGAGCTCATTGATGTAAAAATGATTCAATATAAGGAGCTCAGCATGGACCCTTGGCCGCCATGTGGAGTCTACATATTGAGCTTCTAGCCGTTCCGACAGTTGGAAAGTCTGATCTAGATACTGAAGATTGGACCATTTCTGCGCATTTTCTGGGGAGGGCTTGGAATCTGGTAGTTGTCTATAGAAGATATCTTCTAAGCTGGGGTTTTTGGAAAGTAGAGGTGGTTTTGAAGCATAGGAAGATGGTACTCTTTGGACGGAGAAGTTATCGAATAGCCCGGGGAATGTCAGGGCTGCTAAGATGATGATTTTAACAGCCTTTTTGGAGTGGTTAAGTCGCCCAATTAGATGTCGAATATTCTCAAAGTGCTGGGCGCATGGTTCTCCAGGCTGGGAACGGGCTCGCAGACTGAGGTAGGACTCGGAATCGCGGGTATCGTAACAGAATTCGGAGATGGCATGTGGGGAGCTTGTCGTGCCAAGAAGCTCTTCCAGATACGCGATTAGGGGTTTATCTGCGCAGTGTAAGATTCATTTTCCATCCGAATGCTACTCTCCGAGAGATCCAAAGAATAGAAAATCTTGTTTTCACTCACCAGCTTCCATCGCTTGATCGTTCAAATCGCTTAGCACCTTCCTCAGGGGAGATATGAGCATGTCGATATATGTAGCAATCCGCTTCCTACTAAACGCCACGCAAGCCTTCGACATCATGTCCTCAACCTTCTCACTTTCCTCTCTTCTCAAACATACTAGACTCCTCAAAATTCTCTCCAAAAACACTCTAGCACTATCCACAGAATTCTGATCCGGACAAATATTGGAAGCCATCCAAAAGATCGTCATGGAAGCAGTTTCTTCCAAAGCGACAGCCGTCGTTCGAGATCCTCCTTTTTCATAATCACATATATAAGCAAGACTTCTTACAAATGCTCTCCGTAGCTGAAAGCTTGAAAGAGATGATCCCTCTAATTCTTCAAGTTGGCCTTCATCCTCTTGATCTTCTGGTAATTGTGTCCCTCGATTTTTACCAAGGATCGAGAGGAGTGCAAGAGTTTCGTAGAAGCGGCTATGAAGTTTTGGACGTATAGGAATTGGAACATTTGCTAACGATGTGGATGAGAATTTCCGTACAGGCGATGATCGTAGGGGCTGAGAGCTCGACGAGGCTTGTATATTGGCAGGTGTGGAATTTGATCGCGATTTCTTCTTCCTCTTTGATGTTGGCGATAGAGGAACTGCTGGCTGTTTGCCAGGCAATTGAGTCTTTGTCAAGTTTATCACCTCTTCTTTGGGGAGAGGTGTAGAGTTTGATCGGTATTTCTTCTTCATTGAGTTTGGTGACGCTGGGGTAGATGAAGCCTTGGGACTTGGCTTAGCCATATTTGTCACAGAGTGTGGCTAGAGACAATTCAGGTGGAAGAGGAATTGAAACTAAGAAGCAGCTGCGATGTAATTGTATCCCCTTTACTTTCATTCCTTACTGCCACTACTCGGCTTGGATGTAAACCCAGGCTCCAGCGTCACGCTGGCTCCAACAGAGCCCCGCAGACCTGCACCTGCAAGTCGTCGTATTTGGCGAAATAGTAACAATGCTTGTTCTCCATGCCTATTGAATTGATTAGCGAGCTGTTGTACGACATCATTAGCCACTGGATGATAGGCGAGTCACCGAAATTGGCTGATAGAGGTCTTATAAGTGCTGTAGCCGCTTGAATGTGATGTCGGTAAAATTGTACCCCCTCCATTTTAATGTCCATATGGTGCGGAGTCAGTAAACGTATGATAACTTTTGATGGATTTCTGAAGGTAGCCCATTGAGTGTCATCTCTGCCGGCACCAAAGAATTAGTGACCTACCATCTTCTCATTTCGCAACTTTTGGACTCAGAAGAGCTGTTGTATCCTGAAGTGGAAATCAAAAGTTAGGAAACTTTAACTATGTTCATATCAGAAATTGAAGATCAGATGCACTTTAGAGCTGGAATCGTTGAATGCCTCAATAAAGCATTCATCCTACGTTATACTCACTTCAAGAGGATCCCCTTTCACCAGTAAAACAGCCAAAGAAGAGTCAAGGTGCGACCTTTGACCTTCGTGTATCTTCTCACCAAACTCTGGGGGATGGTTCGCGCCAATTTAGAGTCGTGGGGTATTGCTTCTGATGCTTCTTTGAGCCAAAATGGTCGACCTGCTGCGATACCTAGTTCATTCCGTTCCTATTCAGACATCAAGGAAGGCGACTTCTGGTTGTCGCCCATTTCAAGTCGCGGCGACTGCGGACACCTTTAATCCCAGATGCAACAATCGCAGCACCGGCAAGGTACATATTAGCAGCCCCATCCAGACATCGAATTTCTAAATGCGTTGGCCCAACTCTCCGAGGTGGCACATCGCGGATTATTTTCGCTTAACCTTATCTATACTAACAGACTACAGATCCCGAGTTCTCTATTTATTCATTGCTATTCAAAAGTGAGGTCCTTCTTTCACTTAAGAGAGTTTAAACTATTCAGCTCCTGCTCCTGCACCCGCTCCGCCACCCACTCTCTTCTAAACTGATTTCTCCTTTGGTTTCCGATCTAACACCTCATCTTTTGGGGTTTGATCTTTCCAGCGGTGGCATCATCACCATGTTATCCTTCCCCATCCCATTCCTAGCCTATTCATTCTCCACAACCTTCTCAACCACAATCTTAATAGCATCAATTCCCTCATCTCTCCCACCAACAGCCACAATCTCATCCGTCTCTCCTACTTTCTTCCCTCCTCCCTCCTCATGCCCACACTTTAAACCGCCATCAATTCCTCGGCCCCCATTATTACCACCAAGATTAACACCCTTTTTCCCCCTCCTAACCCAAACCCTCCTGACCCCCCCTCCTAGCCTTCTAACCCAGACCCCCACCCCAAGAACCCCCATATCTTTCCTCGCAAGCAAGACATACTTAACATTTTGAACATGTTCCGATCCCGAAGCTAATGGTTTTCCATTTACAGCTACTGGAACAACAATATCGATGTAATCTCTGAACGTGAAACCTCGTCTGTGAATTGGAATCGGTTGATGGGTTTGGTCTTTTGAGTATTAGTATCTGGCTGGGATAAGAACATGGATAGGGGGGGGGAGACTGAAATACCTGAGACGGAATCGATAGGAACTCGTGATAATGTTGTACTACCCGGATCATATTCAACCGCATATTTCTCCTCCCATTTCTTATGCGATGGTGTCTTCGTCGTCTCCATTATCTCCTTCTTGTCCAACACCTCAGCCATCTCCTCTCGATGAATTATTCACGACTTTAAATCTTTTAATCCTTCCGTACCGTACGACACAAATTAGGAAAAAAAAACTTATGTCGTGTTGTGCTGCGTGCGTCGTTTCCCAAACCACAAAATCCGCAACTAAACTCAACTCAACTCGACACAATAAATCCACAAACAACAATCCCTTCCCGCCCCCGCCCCAAAAGAACCGGAAAACCCATCCATATTTAAAGATCCCCATCAAATGAATCCGCCACCCAAAGGGAAAAAAGGAAAAAAGATAATTTTAGATTATCCCGGAGCTAGGGACCTTCCGAATGGTTTTCAAGGTAAGACATGGCGTTTTTCACACGAAAATCTGGGGCTGAAAAATCCTTGTTTGTTTTTTTGAAGCCATGTCCACCTAGCCTGTTGGGAAAGGAAAATAGAGGGCTTGGATGCTTATAGGTCCACTGTAGGAGATTGGGATGATAGGGGTGGGTGGATTATTGAGATTTCGATATATTGAGTCTTGGGTCTCTTGGTGGAGTTTTTGTAAGGTAAGATGGATGGTCGGGTGATTGTGTAAGACATTTTGAGTTGCTGATGAATTTATAATTTGGACTTTTTCTTTTCGTTAGATAGATAAGAAAACCTCCGGCGATAGAGGATAGTCAATTTTATAATTGAGAGGATAGATTGGCCCATCAATATTTGTTTTCTATCTTGAGGTTGATAATTATAATTCGATGAAGAGATTTAGCCTAATGGGTGGGGATGCGATAATTTGTGGATTTTAACATTCAACAAGTTGATTCCGAGGTGATAATTTTCAATGTTCGACCTTTTAGTAGTAGATTTAGGACAATTTCTTTAGCTGAGTGACCGAATCACACCTTCCTCCATACGAACATTGTGTCCAGCAAGCAGAAAGAGCAAGAAGAAGCCTCCCGACATAAACCGACGATACGATTCCGATTCCATGCCATAGAACAGCGCCCCTGGGCCCTACTAAATCATCGCTATCGAGATCTCAATATCCCATCCTTCAAAATCATTCTTAGTACTTCAAAACTCCCCGTTCCAATGTCCTCAGACGCCGCAGCTACAAACGTGCCATAAGCCGCATTTTAATGTCCAGAAACCCCCCCTAAAAAATAGAACATTTAAAACAACTCAATATCCCAAATCTCATTCGCCATTTTCACCCATCACAATACCTTCGGCATCATCCCTTCCTCCCGAACCGTTCCTTCCCCCTTCGCCATCCTCTTTCTCAAGCCCCACCGGCTTCTCCAACCAAGGCATCTCCTCATCCAACACAACTGTACAAGTAAAATACCCCCAAACCCTCTTCTCCCCCTCCCTCGCCTCTCCCACCTTCTCCGGCACCTCCGCCAAACTTCCATTCCCAAGCACCTCTCCCACAATGTCCCCCACAGCCTCCTTAATCACCTCCACCGCCTCTCTCAAACAATGTCGTCCCTTAGAACTCATATCAAAACTCCTATGCACCTCCTCTAACTGCTCCTTCCCTAAAAATTCCCCTTTCTCCAAACACCTATAGAAAGCCAATCCACCATCCTTAGCCCTATGATGAAAATTACTCATATACGCCGAAGAAATAAATTGTCTCACAAGTGTAAGTGCCTGCCAATAATAAATCTCACTTGAATATATTGCTCGTCCAGGAATATAGTCGGCCGCAGGTGGATGAATCATTCTTTCTGGAAAATATTCCAGTAGTTGACGTTCGATGAGGAGTTTCTTGTCTTTGAGTTCCTTGGCTTTGGCAACTATGAGTTCCCATACTCTTTTCCCTAGTTCAGCGTGTTCAGGCTTCCGAAGGTAGGCTTCATTGATCCCGTTCTTGAGGTGGAATTTCCCTACAATATGTAGCATTGCTTCTCGGAACATCGAAGGACTGTGGAGTCTTGCGGCAACATGAATCCATCCTTCTGGCTTTTGAGAGATATTTTGCCAGAGAATTTTGTTCAAGCGTAATAGGTGGGCTTCAACTACCATACATACGCACGGGATAGCGTCGAGAAATACGGCGGCTTGGAGGAGGATTGAACAGTCGAGGATATATCGGGAGGCACCGGTTGCTATATCGTGTGTGAAGGAAGGTGGGATATTGTAGAGAGCTCGGAAGAAGTTTTCGTAGGTTTTATCGAAGCTTGGTGCTGTGCCTAGACCATTAAGGTTTAAGTCGAAGAGGGCTGAGATGGAAAATTTGTTGTTAATCTAGAATATTGTAAGTTGGGGTTTGAAGGTTTGGATATTGATGATCTAGAGGAAGAAGATGTTAAGAACTAAGACTGAAGGGGTGGTCTTCTTAAAAATTTGAGGTGTCATGATGAATGAAGAAACAGGAAACCGGACGAAATGGAAAAATGCAGAGGGGAGGAGTAGAAATATCCAAAAGCAGAAAGATCAACCCCTCGTACCCAGAATTATCCCTTATTACCATTTCAATGTCCCAAACATCAAACAAAAAGACGGAACTTCACTCACCGCACCTCTAAAGCCCCTATAAACCAGTCCATTAGGGTCCATGCCCCTCGCTCCCCTCTCCTCACACATCTCGAACTTATACTGGATAATATTCCCCTCCTCCCGCATACTCTTCGTAATATAAATAGGTTTGTGATATCCCTCAATCAATTTCTTCCACACAGAACCACTCCGAGAAAGCATCATAGCATGGAGCTTCCATGTCATGCCAGTTGGGGATTTAATAAGGACATCGGCGTCTGGGAAGGAGAGTCCTGGTTCCTTTTGGGGGAGGTTGGGGGCGAATTTGGGTGTTTTGAAGGTTCTGGGGCGTTTGGTGGATGGAAGGATGGGGGTAGAGGATGAGGCGGCTGGTGTGTTGGGGATCGAGGTGGAGGGTTCAGCCATTGTTGGGTGTTGAGGATATGGGGAATTTGATGATGTTATTACTTTCAGGAGCTGGACTGTCCGATCTGAGATATAAGCTAGAAAACTTGTTTTAAGTTTATTAACTTGATCGAGTATTTGCCTCATAGATAGTAATTGTAAATTTCTGTCAGCTTTAAAATAACCGTGGCAACAAGGTGAGAGTCTCGTTCCTGTCGATTGGAATTCTGAAAACTGACCAAATGGTCATGGTGGTATCTGAATATATAGTGAGAAAAATGATAGAAAACATATTGGGCGTAATATGATCTTCCTATTCAAGATCGAGAAGCAGTGATGTTTGAGAAAGTACTTTGAGACTAGGCCTGGTCCGATCCAAAATCAAAAGCAGTCTAAAAGGATAGGGTGGTAAACGTCATTTCCGGCAGAAGTGACTTCATTCATACTAAGCTGCCTGCCTTTCGATGCATCGAGGCAAAAAGCTGGGGAGGGTCATTCAGGTTTAAAAAGGCTTATGAGATTCTCATAATCGGTGTAATTTGATGTTCGGTACACACCATGCTTCCTCTGGACCTCAATATTAAACCTAAAAGCAAAACACGAGACATCACTCTTCAAAATGGATCGCAGAAAGGGGTAGCTCGGTTGTTAGAAAAATGGGCGGGCAGAGAAGGTTTCTATTCAATATACAAGCTAACATTCAGAATCTCCGGTGACAGATTTAAAGCTAGCAATATCTAGAAGCTCTAGTAATATATACGCAAAGACGTAGCCATTGAAACCACATAGCTGGTTAGAAAAATGGGAAATCCCACAACCATGTAAAAATATATCCTTGCTTCGGGACTACGATATTTACAGAAGGTCAGTTTTGCGGATAAAACGTATTAGGCTTCTAACAAAAGCGGATGTCTCGAGATTCTAATAGCAGGAGAAATGAAGAACGGGGGGAATGCAAGTTGAGCAGATGGTAGGGAAAGAAATTCGGCGTCCAATATAGATTCTTATTAAATACCTATAAATCACGCGCAACAAACCAAAAGGTCATCTCAAAGCCCAAGAGGTAACCATGACAAATTTCTCATCAACATCCTGTCCCTAAGTTCCATAATTCTCTCCCAAACCTTAACATGCAACTAATGGATCACTACCTAGCCACGGCAAAACAATCGACCCAAAGAAAGAAATGACATAATGAAAAATGTGCCCTCAGATTAGCTCTCAAGTTCTCATCGCTAACACTGACATCCTACTCTCACTTCGCCTTTTCAAGCTAGCAAGGAGCAGTCCGTAGGTTGGCCTGCAAGTTTGGCTTTATGGATATTTAGTCATCATAGGGCATAATTCTCTTCCCCCCCCCTCTCTCCAATTCTCCCCATCCCACAAAACACGATCATCTTCAACAAAATATTCGCTTGAAAAGACAAAGTGGAATCCTACTAATAGGGTCGGGGAGGTGTATTCTGTTGAATCAATATGTAAGCAATTGTATTGTTAATGAGGTGGGAATGGGGAATATACCTCAGCGCTCCGATTGAAAACTATATTTCTACTCTCATCAACGCGTCCACTGAATCCATCATCGAACCTCCCCCTAGAAATCCACAAACCGTGAAATCCGCAGACTAAAGGAAAAGTATCCAATCAACAAACCCAGTTAGCATCTAAAGTGAATGCAAATCTCTTCACTGCGCGTCATCAAATTCACACCTCCCCTTCCCCCTCCAGTGACCAACACACTCCATCTCCCTCGCAAAATAAGAAATCAAACAATCAATCTCGTACCTGCAGAACAGAAGGAAAAGGAAAGGAAGGAGAGAGGTAAAGATTGAAGAGGGCCCCGCTCAGATCTCTGTTCATTCTCACACAAATTAACCGTCCATCTCCCTTCTATCCCTTTCGGAATTAGGTAGGACAGAGGTTTCATAGTGTTTAGCTCATAATGAAGACTGTCATCACCGCAGGTATATGCGAAAAGAGCAGAGGAAAGGGACGACGCGACGGTGGAGTCTCGTATTAGAGCTAGCGGCCGCAACCTTTATGACTTGACGCGGCTGAACTTGGGAAGATGCGCTAAACTTTATTTTGATTTGGTAGATGCATGGTGATGGCTTCATGAACATCGACATTGAAGTTTGAGTCTCTCTTAACGCCAATTCCCCCTCACAAACATCGAGCGCAAGCTCACCTAAATCGCAATCATGGTACGTCTTTCCCCTCCCCTCTAACCCTCCTTTCTAATATCTCCTCCAGGCACGTAACTCTGAAAAAGCCCAATCAATGCTCTTCCGATTCCGCGAATCCCAAGCCGCGGACCTAGGAATCATCGATGCGGGACGAACCCGTCGTCCCAAAATGATCACGGAAGTGATTTCGATCCCCTCCTGCGAAAAATGGCGCGGACAAGTCCTAAAAGAGATTTCGAGAAAAGTATCCAAGATACAGGATCCGAGTTTAAGTGATTTTATGATTCGGGATTTGAATGATGAGATTAATAAGGCGATGAGGGAGAAACATATGTGGGAGGTGCAGATTAGGAATTTGGGGGGTCCGAATTATATGAGGGGGGGTGGGAAGGTTTATGATGATCAGGGGAGGGAGGTTCCTGGTGGGGGGAAGGGGTATAGGTAGGTTTTGTTACTCTTCTTTTAAGTAGATTTGAATTGGGGGATGGATTAGCTAATAGGGTGATTATAGGTATTTTGGACGCGCTCGTGAACTTCCTGGTGTGAAGGAAATGTTCGAATCGGCGGCTATTAAACCTCGGGAAGATAAACCACTTGATACAAGAGCAGATCTGAGGAAACAAGTGGATGCATCTTATTATGGATATAATCTTGATGAAGAGGATGGGACGTTATTGGCTTATGAAATGCAGAAAGAGGAAGAGGCTTATCAGAATTTGTTGAAGAGTAATTCGGGAAAGGCACCGAAGGGTTGGGAGGGTTTACCGGGCGATAAAGGAGACGGTGAGGTTTGGAAGATACCGACTAGTGCAGAAGTTCAAGAGGAGTTACTTGAGAGGAGGAGAAGGAGGTTGTTGGATAAACTTGGTTAGGTGGGGATGTAAGAGGGAAGCAGAAGTGGACTACGAGAGGCCGAATCTTAGTTTGGCTTTGGTTTTTATGAGGGGGAGAGCTATAGCTACTTTGATACCCTAAATTTGCATGGCTTTCTTACTTCCGATTTTCAGAATTCCGTTGCCGATACGCTTTTAACCTTCTCTAACCTAACGCTCCATTTATGTCTACCTCCACATCCTACCTTCTAAACCGACCACTTTATCTTTCCACATATTTTGTTCTCTCTGCCTCTAATATAGCTTATGTCTCATCCAAACCCAACCTCACATTCCTCTAGTTAGGGTGATTACAGAACCTTCTAGACAACCAAAATTCCCCAATTCCGGTTAATCCTTGATATCTTGCCATCATGACAGTTTCTCAAACTTGATACCTTCGACCTGGCCTGGTATATATCCAGTCCCACCAGAACTTACCCAAAGGGTCTGTGAGGCGATATCCTCTCGTCCAATTTCCGACCTCTTCATCCACTCTAGAAATTAGAATCTTCCTCACTCCAATATCATCTCCTCTAAATTCCACTTTAGAAAGGCCAGTTTAATCCAAAAATCTCCCATACCATCATTAATGCTCTCCCTACACACCACCAGCACTTCTGGCAGCCTGCCTCGCTCTCCCCCTCTCCCTCTGAACCTCCTTAGCCGCCTTCCTAGCCTGACTAATACTCGTTCCCACCCTCCCCTCCATCTCCTTCTCCATACTATCCTCATTAACCTCATCCAACAAAAACCTTCCTAGATGACCTTGTCTCCATCTTTGAATGATCCAAAGCGCAGCTGCATCAACATCCGGTACTGCACCCTTTCCCAATTTCCCCGTTTTCCTACAAACCGCTTCGAGAAATTCAACAATATCATTCGTCGGCGTTGAATACTCTTTATAAAGTTCCGGACCAAATGGCGAAGGTTGGAGATTAATATGAAATAACAAATAATCACACAACGTAACCGGCGAAATAACCGTATCCTTCACACTCCCACACAACGCCAATTTCATCATCGCCTCCGCATCCGGAACATAAGGAATAAAAACCCCTGGTGTATCCAAAAAATAAACCGCCTCAATCCCCAATTCCTCATCTCTCTCCATAATCTTAACTCCCGTTGCGATTTTCCTTGTAATTCCAGGTTGTGCCCCTGTTATTGCGGCTTTTTTGGAATTATTGAGACTTTGTTTTCGAAGGGCGTTGAGGAGAGATGATTTTCCTACGTTGGGCATACCGACTATCATTATACGGGTGCCGAGGAGGGAACGTTTTTCTAGAGCGTAGGACTTTGCGAGATCGAGGACGGTTTTGATGTCTTTTGGGGAGGTGTGGGATGTGAAGAGCGTGGGGTAAGGTTTGTGCCAGGTGCGGATTGTTTCTTCTCTCTTGAGGATATTAATTAGTAAAACAATTTTTCTTGACAATTCCAATCCGAACAGTTGGGAAGGCTAACCATTTTATCATGGGACAAATTCTTACTTCCTAAATCCTTTTTCGTATAAACTATAATTCGTTCTCGTCCAGCAAGAGCTTGCTCGAATAGAGGATTTCGTGATGTGAGCGGTACGCGATAGTCTCGGCATTCAACGATTAAGTCAATTGAGGAGAGCATTGTTTTCATTTTGGAGAGACCGGAGGCATGGTGGCCGAGGTAGTAGGAGCGTGGGAGAGAGGATTGAGCAGGGAAGAGGGCGCGGGGAATAAATTGTGCCATTGCAAGGGCTTAGTTAGGCGTCTACTGAACGAAGGTCATTGTATGCTGTTAAACGAGCTAGAGCGGAGGTTGTTAGGTTTGGTGGACTGTGGGAGAGGGACCGGAGTTGTTTGGACGAATTCAGACGAGGCTGTAGTGGAAATTTTGGGACTGGGGAAGGGAAGACGAGAAGCCAATCATGTCTGGTAAAAAGCGCCACTGACGAAGTTGATGTAACCCCTGCAAGACAAGGCCAGCACATTTTTCTCTGGGCGGCAGCATCAGTTGTTGTCAATCTTCACAGGATTAGGTATAAATAAATATAATTTCCTTCTATTTTCCTCTTTCTTATCTCTACGCATATTTGTTCTGTTGTTTTTCATCTTAATATCCACGCACTACGCTAGGGCTCCGTTTGCTCTTCTAACTTGCTGACCGCCTAAAGAGAGGTTGTCAAAAGCAAAAGTTCAAGCTTTCTCATCCACGTGGCTATATACGAAGACTTATTGGCTTGGAAGTCAATATTAGGCAACCTTAGGAATATACCAACTTCAAATATCTAGCAGATATTACCCATATGAAATCTTCATCTGTGAAGGTGGAACATATACTCATTGCAAGACAATGGCACCTAGACCGCCTAATCTCGACTCCTCTTTGGACATCAGCTCTGCCTCGACAATGACATTTACCCCGGAACAAAGATCAAGCCCGGACCTACCTGGAAATACCCCGCAAGCGACAGACAAAGAGGGCACAATATCAAATACAGATCTTGATGTTAGCCAACATGAGAAGACCACCGTTGAGAGAGAATTCGATCGTCATGCGGATGCTGTCTATTCCTCCATGCAAACTCAGCCAAAGGCTTCTTTAAAATCCAAATTCAAAAGGCAATTCTTTCCAGGAGGCAAATTACGTCCCTTCCGACTTCTCAAGCAAGATATTCGCAACATCAAGAAGAGATATATTTCTGACTGGACACTTTTCAATCAACTCATATTCGCAAGTGCCGTATATGTTTTCTTCACCAATATTCTCCCTGGTATCACATTTGCAAGTGATCTCTATGTCTTGACAGGGATGACATATGGAACCATTGAGGTTGTGTTTAGCACAGGTTTATGTGGGATCATCTTCTCTTTGTAAGTACTTCTGGCTAGAAAGAAAACCAACCACTAATTATGGGTAGATTCTCGGTTCAGCCACTCACAATCCTCGGTGTGACTGGACCATTCTCTGTACTCGCAGAGAATATATACACCCTTTGCCAGAACTCATTCCACGTAAGCATTAGAAGGGGCTCCAACGCTTATCCCCTAGCTCACTTCACTATAGGTTGATTTTCTCTCCTTGATGGCCTGGTCCCTCATCCATGCAGGATGGATGCATTACCTCCTTGCCATTTTCAATGCTCACGATTGGACAATGCAATACGTTACAACATTTAGTGGCGACATATTTTCACTGCTAAACAGCGTCATTTATTTCCACAAGGCTGTCCAGGAACTACAGCGAAACCACGAGGCTGTATCCTTTGCTTCATTCCTCTATTCCGTTATTGGCGCCGTGGGAACATTTCTTCTGGCTGTTGTGCTTTCCACGGCCAATTCCTGGAAGCCACTTTTCCATCGGTATGTCCGAATGGGATTAGTGGAGTATGCAGCAGCGATTTCTATCATCTTGTTTATTGGTATTCCACATATCGGAGAGCTCGCGATACTCGACAAACAAACACTCGCTGTGCAAACGTCTTTTAGCCCTACCAGTCCTGACAGGAGCGTCTTCTTCGTCCAATTCTGGAAACTGCCAGTAGAATGGATCTTTCTCTCGATCATACCAGGGGCTATAATAACGGCTCTCTTCTTCTTCGACCACGAAATAAGCAGCATAATCTGTACAATTGATAGGTATGGGACTAAGAAACCCGGTGGTTTCGCTTGGGATATCGCTCTTCTTGGGACGACAACAGCACTTTGCGGGATTCTTGGAATCCCACCTGCAAATGGTCTCTTACCTCAAGCTCCTCTTCACTCGGAGTCGCTTCTCCATAGAGTGAGGAAAGAGAAAATCTGTAATGACGAAAAGACTGGAGAACGGGTTATTGAGTTCCACGAGCATGATGAAGTTTACGAGCAACGCTGGTCGCCCTTCCTCCAAGCAGCCGGAATCCTCATTTTCATCTCACCGCGTTTTCAACACATTCTTGGTTTGACACCAACTTCGGTTCTTGCAGGGCTTTTCTTATTCATGGGAGAGCAATCTCTTGCAGTCAATCCGATTCTGTATCGATTCTTCTACCTTCTAACCCCGGCTCCTGAACTTCCACCATTACCGAAAGGTATCAAAGGCTATTGGGGGATTCACGGGTTCACCATTCTTCAAATTGTTATAACTGGTATCATCTTCTATATCACCTTTACAGTAGCTGCACCAGCGTTTCCAGTGATTGTTATTGCGCTGGTTCCAGTACGGCTTCTGGTTATGAATCGAGTCTGGGGACGAGAAACACTCAGATTTGTCGATGCATGGGCTTGCAAAGAAGGAACACCTGAGGATGACGAGGACAAGAGGATGAAAATTTGCTCAAACGAAGCAGATAAGATGGAATGTCAGGATACTACAACAACTGGAGGCGTTTTGCAGGAACATTCCATGGTTTGATGTTCCCTGGAAGACCCTGAATATCAACCGCAGCCGCCAGTTCCACGGCAGTTCCTGGATCCTGAAGCGAGTCCAACATTCGTGGCCGAGTCGTTTGGGATTTCGGCGCCGCGCACGATACGATGATTGCAGCAAGGCCCTTTTGCGGCGAATTAGAAGAGCTGCTGGAGAACGTGATTGCCGGCCGGGGCCGTATGATCCGCAAGGCTGCAAATATGTGTTGGATGGGGGGTTATTTAGTGCTCTCTATGCGGCTGCGATCATCGAGGCGCCTTGAGTACGTCCAGCACGGCCGTGATACCAACACGTGATTTCCAGCAAGACGTGCTGGCCAGGCCTGGGTGGCTCATGCGAGGCATATTCCCACAGACACCGCTCTTCGTCCATCTCGGCCGCTGTGGATCATGCCACCGCAGACACTCGCCCTGGGTGGGACGGGAGTCCAAGGTCGAGGAAAACGAGTCGCCCCAGGGCCAGAGGGTGGGATGTCCGGCGGCCCTCCAAGCATCGGGCGACTTCCCACAAATACCGCAGCTGACAGGCCATTGTCCTCGGAGGAGCACTCGGAGAAATCGCGCCAAATTTACACAGGAAAAAAAAAGGCTGAAAAAGCCAGGTTGGCCGAGGGCAGAAAACCGTCGAATGCAATTTGGAGCATCTCATGATCTGATACTGCGGCGGGGCCTGCCATTGGTGGCGGGGCCCTGCGTCTGCTGAGTAACCCCCCACCTCTTATGACGGCCTCTGGTGCCACACTTAGAGGGGTCGTGGTGGCCAGGCGTTTCCGGTTTAACCTCAACAACAAAAAGTCTTCGCCCGCGCCCTGAACTTCCTCCTTCATCCACACTCACACACACTCTCACTCCATCAACACACCCGTGCCCAAACACATCTGCAATCATGTCGACCTCTCTCGAGCAACTCAAGGCTGCCGGAACCGTAAGTCCTCCCTCTTGACCCCACCAGTGGCGGCGTCCCGGAGATCGCCCCTCCCAGCGAGAGGGACCGATTGATGGCGACCAAAGCTCCTGGATGCCTTCACTTGTAAGAACCCCAAAACTAACCATCTGCCGCAACGCAGACCGTCGTCTCTGACACCGGTAAGCATCTCCAATACTCTTGGTGCGAGAAAAAATTGCTAACATCAGGCCACAGGTGACTTCGCATGTAAGTTTTTTCTACCCCGCCACAGCCCCTCCACGACCGTCCATCCCATCCTCCGCCCCAACATTGCTTCTCATCCGAAATACATCACTAACACATCACAGCCATCGGCAAATACAAGCCCCAAGATGCCACCACCAACCCATCTCTTATCCTCGCCGCATCCAAGAAGGCCGAATACGCCCCCTTGATCGACACCGCCATTGCATACGGAAAGGCACACGGAAAGACCCTCGATGAGCAAACAGATGCTGCTCTCGACCGTCTACTGGTCGCCTTCGGAAGTGAAATCCTGAAGATCGTCCCAGGAAGGGTCTCAACTGAAGTTGATGCCATCTTCTCCTTCGATATCCAGGCCAACGTCAACAAAGCTCTCCACCTCATCGAGGTATGAATTCTCCCATTTAGCCGTCAATTCGACGAGGAAATTCGAGTGCACGGACTAATTTTGTGATACAGCTATACAAATCCGTCGGTGTCGACAAGTCCCGTGTCTTGATCAAGATCGCCTCCACCTGGGAAGGTATCCAAGCTGCCCGTATCCTTCAACGTGACCACGGTGTCAACGTCAACCTTACCCTTCTTTTCTCTAGAGTCCAAGCCATCGCCGCTGCTGAGGCCGGTGCCTTCCTTATCTCCCCCTTCGTTGGCCGAATTCTCGATTGGTTCAAGGCCAAGACCGGAAAGGCCTATGCCAAGGAGGAAGACCCAGGAGTTGCGTCCGTTAAGAGCATCTTCAACTACTACAAGAAGTTCGGTTACAAGACCATCGTTATGGGTGCCTCTTTCAGAAGCACTGGTGAAATTACCGAATTGGCTGGTTGTGATTACTTGACCATCTCCGTACGTTCCGCCCCACTTACCCTATACTACAATAAAATCAATAAACTAACAACCAAATTTTCAGCCCAACCTTCTTGAGGACCTCCAAAACTCCACCACTCCCGTCCCAAAGAAGTTGGATGCCGCTAGCGCCTCTGCTCTCAACATTGAGAAGAAGGCATACATCGACAGCGAATCTACTTTCCGATTTGACTTCAACGAGGATGCCATGGCCGTCGAGAAGCTCCGCGAAGGTATCAGCAAGTTCGCTGCCGATGCCGTTACGTTGAAGGATATCCTTAAGGCCAAGATCCAAGCATAGATTGCTTGTTCTTTGACCTATAGGAGGAGGATGAGAAGTAGAATATAGACTGGGGATGGGCAAAAAACCAAAATTGGGATTTTATATTCTAGGAATGAAGAATGATACAAGGATCTAAAACTTGGAAAGGGGAGGAAGGATGAAGAAGGAATGGGAATTATTATTGGAGCTTTTATTGAGAGATTAGCTATCCTACCGCGAGTAACTAACTAGTGTTTGATGAAAGCATACAATAAATTGAAATGAAAAGAAATGTCAGATATATACCCGGTCTTTATTTTTGAACTCTTCTTGATTGTGACGTGTTCTCTTTCTTAAATTCAGCTTGAAGTTAACATGCGTTACAAGTAAAAGAAATAGGGAAAGGGAAGGGAAATAATTAGTCTAACCCCATCAATAGATTTCCACAAGCAAGTAAGGAAGGTAGTTAAAAAATATTTATCTATCCAACTAGCTAAGCTATACTAGAGGGGTTTCCGGAATTAATCCATGGCAACAATTATAAGTAAGACCTGGATATACGAAATGATTTAGTAATTTCATTTTAATAAATTTTTTACTTAGTTAGCTAGAAATTATACTTAGAAATTATATGAAAATGGATTTTATTTAAATATTTTTTATTTTTATTTTTCTTTCGCGTTATGAAGGGGGGGGGTGGTTGATGAGTTTAAGGGGGGGGGGGAGATGGGTTTGAGTGAGAGATGGGTTTGAGAGATAGAGATAGTTAGGTTAGTTTTAAAGGTTATAATAATAATAATAGTAGTAATATAAATATAAATAGTTTAAAGATTATTTTTAAAGTTTAAGATTTTAAAAAACCTTTGAATTTAAAAATAAGGGGTAGGAGGGAGTTCCGTCATATGACACCACATAATAACCCCCCCTTTTTTTAACTTCATCATCTCTTAATAAGCTAGGAGAAGTAGGTATTTATATCCCCTTAGATAGATTAAGAAATCCTAACTTCGAAACAATTAACCTATTAATATAACATATAAGACATACAGTTATTATAAGTAAAGTAACTGTATTATACCCTATTTTATAAATATACTCACACTTCCGGAGAAATTACAGAATGGTAATGGTAATAGGATTAGTTAAGTACTTACCTTACAAGTCATCACTTAAAAATCTCATAATACAAAGTTCGAAATAGTAATATTAAGTATTAGAGAAGCGAGCAAGAAGAAGGAAGAAAAATTCATTAATTTTATCTAATTCTGATATTTTCCTTTCTCCCTTCCTTCCTTTCTTCCTTCTAGTCTTGACTAAGAGAAAGAAAGGAAGAAAGGAATAAGACGAATTTTTTCTAATCCCTATCGAACCCCTCCATGCATCTATGCATCCATCCATGCCAGGAAAGTTTCACCCATCTTAACTTTTTCCTTTTTTTCTCATTCCATAATTCAAATGAACTTTTTGCCCGCCAAACTATGCATGCATGCATGCAAAAAAAAAAAACATACACAGGCTCGTTCATTATTATCATTTTCATCTCAGAAGAAAAAGATAAAAGGTTTAGGAATGAAGGGAAGGAATCTAATCCTCTCTCAAATCACCATATTCCCAAAGGCCCCTACGACCAGTAACAGCCTGCTCCTGCTTCTCCCTAAGCGACTTAAGCACATCACCAAACCCACGCTCCCATCCCTTCAACTTCGTGGGAACCATCGCATGACCTTCGGCAACGATATCCGCGTTAAGATTATCCAGGGGAGAGTCAGAATTCACTTCCATTAAGGTAACGTATAATACACCTTGAGGATCCGTATAGTCGACATTGGCGACTAATTCTCTACCAGCTGTGATCTCAGTGATGAAGTTGATAGCTTCTTTGAGGTAATGTGGGTCGGTTGGAAATTGGAGAAGTGAAAGTACTGCATCGGATGCTTGACCGCGGAGCTTTTGAGTCGTGAATTGTGGTTGGGATAGAGGACGGAGTTTCGACCAGGATATCTTTTCCGTGTTGCCGTAATCGATATAGAGGACGTCTGCTTCCTTGGCAGCACGGTCGTTATGTAGGATGCGTGCGCGATACCACTGACCATCTTCAGAGAATTTGGCTGCTACGAAGTCGCCAGTCTTAGGAGGACCTTGGAGAGGAACGTTATTGGATGGGTTTGTGTGGAATGATTTAAATTGTGTCATCATGATTTCTAGAGCTGAAGTTCCTGTGCCGATGATTTGGAGTTTTAGTCTTCCGTCTGGGTTGATGTGAGTGACCGTCACGTCCTTGTAGTCATTGGCGCGAGGAACGACAGCATCGCTGTCAACGCCATTTGTAGGCTCCTCAGCTTCCTCAGCTGCAATATCCAAGGAAGGATCCCAATCAATCCATAATCCCTTGCGGGCCTCCTTGGCTCTCTGTTCTGCTGCTAATAATTCGGTAGCGTTCCCAGACTGTTCCGCGGAGTAAGCATGGACTGTTGCAAGACCTTCCTCAACCAAGATCTTAGCGAAAGATTCCTTGTTGATATAAAGCTCTCCTATAAAGCCACCGACCTTGTCGACGTTTAAGACGTCAATCTCAACATCACGCTGTGCAAGTCGCTTGGATGCAAGATCATGGGCTTCCTGTCCGAAAGGTTCGCCCTTGTCTGTTGCATTTCTGGCAGACTTTGGTGCACGAATACCACCCAGAACAAAATTCAACTTGATACCCTCGCGAGGAATGAGAACACTAAACCGGGATCCGCTCTTAACGAAGTCGACGATAGCCGGAATCTTCTTTTGGCGTTGGAGTGGGCCAAGGTTGATCTTGGCTTTTTGGAGTGTTTCGGAAGCATCGATAAAGTTCTTAGTCTTTGGAGGCTTATCTGACCACATTCCCTTCTTCTCTTCTTGTGCCTTTTCTTGGGCGGCAAGAAGTTCGTCGTAATTAGGAGCGCGGTCGGTATCGTCCCGACGATGACGAATCACAGAACACCATCCTTCTTGAACGAGCATGAGACCGATATTCTTGTCGTTAAGAACGATAGTTGCGACCTCCTTGGCGTCGTACTCTCCTGTTGCTGGGCGTGTACCGTCAATACTTAACCGTACACGCTTTCCGATGATCTTCTTGCGTAAAAATTCCTTGGCTTCGTCACGGAAGAGAACCTCCTTAGGGTCTGAAGGTCGTGGTCCACGTACACTGCTGATGTTGACGCGCTTTTCGACCCCTGCCCTGTTTTGAACAAAGACGACATCGGCCGAGAAAACTCTGGTAACCTGAGCTTCGAGGGCGCCTCCTGGAGCGGCCTTTGCGACATGGTCTTTGAAAACACCACGCTTGGCAGCTTGAGCAACTTTCTCTGCATCACGTAGTGTCTTCATATCCGCACCAAGAAGTGTGGAGTGGAAATCAGAGCATCTTGCAAGACCAGCCTCTAATAAAAATTTGGCGATCGAACCTTTCTGAATATGCTTAACTGTGGCAATAAGTTGATTTTGAGGGCTGAGACCCAGGACATCAACAATAACATTTCGTTGTAATAACCGTTGTTCGACGAACTGCCTTGCTTCGTTTCCATGCTCCTCGGCAGGTTGTACCTGTTGATTCGAAGGATTGATGCGTTCTGTAGTGGGGGCGCGGATACCAGCAACCAAAGTCATGACTATCTCCAGTCAGTAGAATTCAAAGTTCTTTTTAGACGAGAGAGATCTTACCTTGAATATGCTTTGTAGGAAATGGAATCAATCTTACAAGCATGCGGTCACCGCTTAGGACACGCTCGACAATACCCTCGATGGATTTACCCTTCCACTCCTCTAAGAAAGCTTGAGCATTACCCATGTCATGTTTGACTTCGATACGCGAAAGATCGGACCAGAGACCAAGGTCCTCGCTTCGTGCCTTTGCCTCCTTTGCACGAAGACTGTCTAAATGTTGTAGAGCTTCTTCGGAGTCCTCCTTGCGACCAGCATCTTCTCTTAGTTTCAGCCATCCCTTCTCAAGCATTTCTTCAGGGAGTCTTGAGCCATCGCTCATCCAGACAATACCGTACTCGCGATTCGTATTGGGGATCGAGTAAAGCACACGGAATTGAATGCTTTTGCCGACGACAAGTCTTCGAAGTGCATCACGGGATTCAAAAGCTCCTTGTTCGTCACCTTCCTTCTTCAGATGAGGCGACGTACAGTATGCGAGTGACAAAGTTCGTTCCGCGCTAGGATTGTTGACTGAAGTCAAGACCAAGGTATCGCCGCTTTGGACGGACTTGCACATGGCTTGCGAGAGCTTTGCGGACGCCATATCGTATCTTGCTGGAGGGACGTTCGGGAGTCCGCTCTTTCCAATAACAGGTTTTGGGAGTCCAATTGGTAACTGGGCGTGGAAGAGTGGCTGAGGGCTCGGGAGCACAGGAGTTGTGGAAGTCGAGTAGGTTAAGTCGGGGGGCGATGGGCTGCGAGCTGACCCAGTTGATGGAGCGGGAAACGGAAAGATGAGAGGGCTTTCCTGAGGAGCTGGAAAAGGTTCAATTGTGTTAGCAGATGTTCCTGATGCGGATCTGGTCGCCTGTTCCAAACTCTTGCGACGAGTGGCATAGCCAATCTTGATGTCGCGGGGAGTCATTGTGATGCGGAGTTGTGGTGGTGGGGTACAAAAATTCTTTGTGTGGAGTCTAGGCGCAATGCATAAAACTTTGAAAGTCGAGATGGTTATGGAGGGATTGGCCAGAGGATGACGTTGGAGTTGGGTTGTAAAGAATACGTTAAAGCTTTTTGGAAGATTAAGAGGTGTTCTATGCGGAGGTCGGGGTCGAAGGTGAATAGACTGGTGGTGAATTGCTGCAGTTGCGCCTGACGGGTACCTTTTTGAATGCTCCTGACGAGACGAAAGCTGTGACGTCGAGAAGGGCAGGCGCAGGTCGAAAGGTGGGTTTTTGGCGGCGAAAACCAATTGAATGCGCTCTCCAGGTCGAGGCTATGTTGCGGACAGCTCGAGTCGCGCCAATATGGCTCTTTTCCAGGGGCTCGAAGGTAAACGCACTCCCTGAGGACAGCTCGCGGATTGTTGCAGGACCATGTCAGGACGGTGAGGAGAGACAGCCTACTTACTGGCAATGCGGGTTTTCCAAGACTTCTCGACGTATTCCAAGAACAATGCGGTTCGGCGGTTTCGGGGAGTATGCAAAGGGCAAAGAGAAACGTGGTGGACAGTGAGGACGAAGCTTCGAGGTTGTTCAGTCTTTGGACAGATGGTCACATTTTAGGTCGATTGTCGTGTGAGCTTATTCTTAGCAAATGGTGGGGTTCGGTCTAACGACAAGGGGAATGGCTCCATGCTGGTCTGGGATTGCCATCACGTGGCGTACCTGAGGGAATGTGGGAGGGAGTTGTGGGGAGAAGTCGGTGTGTCTTACTTTTAGAACATCAAGTCCCCCTTTAAGAAATGACATGTCAAATTTATCGGCCACGTTGGGGGTCGGGAACTGTACTCGATTTCAAGTCTAAAAGTGAAAGAGCTAGCTTCCCAGGAGCTTGGCTTGTGGGATATAACTGGGAACGACGGATGCATATTCCCCGTATGTAAAAGAATGACCCTAATGCCTATGAGCAAAGATAGCGGTTCATGACAGCTGAAGACAAGTCCATGTCCGTAGCGAAGTGAGTGTTATTGACTTTCAGTACCGAAAGAGGAGCTACTAAGTTCGATTTTACAATTTTGAGGGGTTTGTTCCCTTTCTGCTCACAGGCATTGCACCACCACTATTTTCAAACGTCGAAAGAAAAAAAAAACTACTGGAAGAGTTCGATTCTGGGGATATAGAGAATCACGGCATTCAAATTGACTATCTAACCAGGCTAGGCGATGGTACTTTTATCCTGACCCAGAGTCCCAGCTTCCGCTATTTCATAATTCGGTTCATTGATATGATTTGGCGTATTTAAGCAGCGATACCGATGACACCTATTTATGACGTTAGTAGAGTTTTTGCCTTGGAGGGCGTATACATACCACAAGCAGGTCGGGTTCCGGCATTTCCAGTCTTCTTGGATTCTTCGTTTCCTCCTCGTCCGAGATCATCAGTTCCAGAGTGGACGACGACAGTACGCTGTAGCACGATTAGCTTCTGCGTCCCGAAAACAGGTATCACTCCCTTACGCCAATAACGCTCTCAGGTCCGATCAGCTTGATGAGCGTGTCGGTGGTGGTGCCCTTGCCATTTCCCTGAGCGTCGGTCTTGAAGTTCCCCAAATCCCCAACGTGACGGATTTCATCAGTGGGAGCGCCGTGTGTCTTTCCGTGAGGGTTGACTGCCAAATGCTGTCAGTTACTACGTAGCCTCATGTATTCATTGCCACTCACAATGAGGACCGGCAGATGTGCAGCCATTGGTGTTGTCTCCGAATTGATGAACGTGCATGCCACGCTCAGCATTGGGGTCGTTGCCAACGATATCCCATGTGATGGTTGTTGGCGAGGACTCTGCTTCTTGCTCGAAGGTAACGGTACCGGAGATCTTCGAGTCACCTCGGATAGTTGCGACTAAGTGGTAGAAGGCACATGGTCAGAACGAGCTCTCGAGACAAAGGAAAGAGCAGAAACAAGAACGCCAGAGGGCCTCTCAGTAGGGCTGCTGCTGGCTGAGGACGGCTAGACCCGTAGCCGTCCAGGTTGTCAAGAGCGGTATGTGGATTGTCATCCTGCTCAAACTGTCTCTGCCAACCCCGCCATTGGTTCCCCGCCTGACAACAAGGCCACGCTCCAATGATGGTTTATGGCTAAATATAAGGGACGTACCTGCTTTGACCATTTTGAAAGATTTGAATTGATGTGCTAGATTGTAGGACGAGATGCAGAGAATTTGAGGGTTTTCAAGAGTGGAAGATGAAGAAGTGTAGACCGGGTGGGGTAGTTATGTCGGGGCTCCAGCGGAAGCCGGGTAGGATAGCTTACAAAGAAGCTCTCTGCCGATCGGTCTGGACAGTCTCACATGGCGTCACGTGTGAGGGGTCGGAAAACACCCAGTAAAATCGTGGAGAGTAAACAAGTATCGAGATACAGGAGAGGTTTTCATCGGGTAGTTCTTGATTGTTTCTATTCTTGTGAAGAGTGGAAGGAGATAGCATCGGCAGCTTACGAAACCAACGGATCGTGAGAGCTCGCCTGTTCTCTCCCCTTGACCCATACACGTATGCTGATTTCCTCTGGGAGGCATTGCGTCGCCGTGCAGAGGTACTTAGAGTAAGCAAACATAAGAATTGCTGCTCTGGCTCCGACATCATTCAGGGCCTTCCAGTCCCTTCCATTGATTATAACTTGTTCGGTGGATTCAACGGGAGGGACTCTTCAGACTCTAGTCGGCCAACGAAGGATTCCCCCTATCCCAAAGTAGAGCGTGATCTCTACGTGTCAAGCACAAAGCACCCTACTTTATACCGCAGCTCATGAAACAGAATCCTACGCGAGTACGCCCTGGGCATGATAATGATATCCCAGAAATGCAGAAGCCAACGTTCCTCCATCCTACCATGGATCTGTGCTACTGTAAAGTGTTTTGAGGGGCAAGTCTGGCCGTCTGATCTCCGAGGGGGGTTCATGAACCATCGTTTGCACCAGACTTCAGGAGGCTTCCCACCGGAACGCCAGGGAGGGCTCTGAAGAGCCCGCCGCCACGGTCCGGCTGAGCAGAGACAAAATGCCTTGACACTGGCACAGACCTGGGCGTGCCCATTTTCTTCAGGCCTTGGGGGTTTTGATTCGTTGCTTTCCATCTCGTCAGCCACAGGAAGGCCGTAGGGCTGTGTGGCTCAGCCATAGGGCCTCCACATGAGCAGATTTGAAGTCGCTTTTGACAGTGCAAGCCTTGAGCGTCGCGCCCCAAAATTGTATACAGAGAAGAGGAAGCCAAGTGCCCGAAGTTTAGTTTACCCGCCCTAATTATCATCGGTTGAACCGGCCACTCGCCTCAAACACGGTCGATATCTCGTACCCGTAGAGTGCGAATACATATTCTCGAAGTGGGAGCCAATCAAGAGCGGCTTGGATGAGTTTGTGTGCTCCAGCACCACAACCTCATCGCTGCGCACTCGCCATAACAGCGAAACATCCGACCTGCAACGCCCCCATCGCACGCCCAGTCCTATACATTGCCCCGGATTTGAGCAGAACCTCCCGCCGGCGTGGAGAGAGCCTTTCGAATCCATATGAGATTAGCGGTCGGTGCCTGCCATTGATTTGCATAGACGTTGACCTAGATCCCGCCAGCAGCCAGCCTGACCACAACTCGCAGCCCACAACCCCTCGACCTCGATCACCACCTTTCCCTCTCTTCGATCTCACCGCGAGACACTCGCGACTTCTCGCCCAAAAGTTTTTTAACTGGCTAGAACGTGCTGAGCGGATGGGTCACAGTCGGCTCTCTGAATAAGGCAGCTTGCGCACGGCGCTCACGGGTGAAGCAGGACTTGATTTCGACGCAGAATACTGGCCCACCAGACTGGGAGTCCTAAATATACGACTTCTACTACCTCAGCCTTTATTTTTTAACTCTAATCCAGCTCTGGTTCGTGAACGACAATTTTCGCAATCGCAAAGATGTCTTTCCGTACGAACGGTCAGCGACGATACGGACATGTCCCACCGGCACAGTATGGACAACCAGCGCAGGATCCAAATGGCTACGACACCGGCCTGCAGAGACAGTCGAGTTTCGATAATGGCGACGATGCGTCCTTCTTCGACCCCAATAGCAGCATATACCAAGGCAGTCCACAAATGGGGCCAGGAAGACCAGCGATTATGCCCAGCGAGGATGCGTACTTGAGCAGTCCCATAGGTCGGGTTCAGAGTCCTGGCTCACTGTCGCCCGGTAGAAGTTCATTTGGGAGTCAGAGTCCAGCATTATCTGGATATCAGCATCAATACCAGCCCATGACTAGCGGTCCTGCGTCCCCACCTCTACCACAGATCCCGTACAATCCTCAGAACTTCGCCCGCGCCCAATCGCAGTCGGTACAATCCTCTTATAGACCCCAGCCTGCATATGTTCCTCCTACGGCGGCTCATCAGCCCTATAATCCTGCTCTGTACCAGGCGACTTCTCCTCCCAGTCAACCATTGCGGCAGGCGACAGTATCGGGTTACAATACGCAGGTTGCCTCATATAACTCAGCTGCAATGCCCCAAGCCCCTCAATCCCCTTCATATTGGCAACAAAGTCACCCACAGTACCCGCCTCCTGTACCTGCACGGCCATATCAACAACCAAGCTACGAACAGCAGCCAATAGTTAGCCCTGAGTATACACCTCCAACCTCTGCCCCACTTCCCTCGCGGCAATCTGCGTATAATCCACCCCCTGCTCCCTATTCTTCCAACGGTGGAAGCTATGGACACGATGATTTTCGGATGCCTACCACTACAGCCCCATATCCAGATTATGGATCCTACTCCCAACCGCAATCATCCCATTCCCAGCAATCCTTCAACGAAGACTCATATTCTAATCGAGCCAAGAGGTCTTCAAGTCAATCCACTGCAGGACTTCCGACTCCTTCTGCTCCTCAAGCTCCTTCCCCGGCTCACGCATTACAGCGGCACCCCACACTGCGCCCGCTTCCCAGTGCCCCAGTTGAGGAAGATGCCGGTGATGATGATGATTGGGGTTTAGGGCAACAAGGAGAGGAAGATATGTCTCAAGAGCAACTTTTTGCAGATATTGGAGATGCCCTGGGCTCAGTACCACGGCCACAAGGTGAAAATGGTGATCTGCTTGATCAGGATCTTCAACAATTCAACTCGAGAGCAACAAATACTTCAACGTTACCTCCAAGTCATGCCGAGATGATTTATGATGAGTATGATGATAGCGAAAGTGATCTAGAAGCCGCTGCTGGCCTGGAAGCCATGCGACTTGCAGAAGAACAAGATGCCCGAGGAGGAGCTGGAGCTCTCAGTTTTGGTAATTACGACCATTTGGCGGTTCCTCAGCAGTCTCAAGATGAGAGTAGCGATAGTGATTACAAGCATATGGATCTTGGACTTGTCGGTGGTGGATATGATGCCCACATGTCTTATGGTGACGATCCTACGGATTTGTATGCTGGGCACAGTAGTGAAATGGAGGACCAGAGTAGGCCTTTACCAACACCACAAGACATGGAGAGAAGACCCGATAGCCATAACCATACTCCAGCTCCTGGACTTGGTGGTATGATTGATTATTCGATACCTGGCGAAGGTCAGATACACCCATTCCCAGCCTTTGGCGATGCCAGAGTTGACACATTTGGAACTGGTGGGTTGCAAAAACCGACATCACACGGGCATCGCCTAAGCTTTGATGAGGGTGACGAGCAAGTCTCATTACATTCTCGCATATCTGATTCTCGACAGAGTGGCAGATCTGGGAGTGATAGTCCAACGCGGGACGATCTGCCAGAGCTGTTCTATCATCCAGGTATTGGTGGTTCCCCATATGGTTCTGTACGAGAAAGACCCCTTCCCCCGGTTCCCAAGATGTCAGACAACGTTACACCTCAACTATTGGCTGCTGGCGCCTACCGAAACCAACACCAATATTCAAACTCGTACAACTCAAACATCGATGGAAGTCGACCTGGGTATCCAGTTGCTGGGCTTGATGGATATTCTTCCCAGAATATGCTCACTCCTACCGGTCAATTGGTGCCGAGATCAACCTCTCTGTCGAGCCATAGTAGTACACCTCAGGCTGTCCCTCCTGTTAGATCAAAGACCGATGCAGAAGAGCGACAAGCGAGGCAGAGAGCAGCCAGAGGTGGGGTTCGCCAGCCGAGTGGTCTTGATGGATATGATTTGAACACCCCTCAGTCATCAATCACCTTGGATCTGCCTGCTCTGCCGGCTGGTGGCAGGCGGAAGAAGTTCCAGCCTTCAAGGTTGTCAAGCCATGACTATAACAAGTGCTCTGAACCCTGGGCTCTTAGTGGAATTGCTTCCTGGATTCGGGAGATGGCTGGTGGGGATGCCGGGGACGGAGAGTCTGATCTGAGACAGAAGACTATTGAGGATGGTCTGGTAGCTTTATTTACTCACAAGGTCCCTACTATGAATACCGCAGATGCCGAAACATTGAGTCAGAGAGTCGTTAAGTCAATGTTCGGAGCAGGGATTCTGTTGCCTGATGAAGAATGGGTCAAATTTGGTCCTGGTGTAATGTCTGGTGTTCTCTGGCAGCTTACCGGATCCGGATGTTACTCTCCAAAGGTCCATGAGCAGGAAGTCCATGGACGATGTTACTCGCATCACTGCACGCGCACATTAAAAAAGATTAACCTTCAAACACATATTCTTGAACCTTCTCGAAAGTCGGAAGATTGGGTCACTTTCTTCAAGATCACGAAAGAACAAATAGAAGGGGTGAACAAGAAGGAAATCCAAAAACAAAACAATCTTCATGAAATAGTCATGTCCGAGGATATCTATACGGATCAGATCAACGTTCTTCGAGTCCTCTACAGAGACGATCTTGCCTCTTGGCAACCACCAATTATTTCCACCAAAAAGATTGATGATTTCGTCCAGGTCGTATTTGGGAAAATTGAGGCGATTAAAGAAGTGAACGAAAACTACCTCCTCGCGCAACTCAAGTACCGACAGAAAGAGCAAGGTCCATGGATCATCGGATTTAGTGATATCTTCCGAGAATGGATCCGTAAAGCAAAATCTGCCTACATTGAATATGCTGCTGGATTCCCCTTGGCTACTCACAAAGTCCGAAAGGAAGCTGGAAGGAACCTGCTTTTCAGCCAGTTCTTGGACCAAGCCCGTGACAATCCTCTCTCCCGTAGATTGGATTGGAATACGTATCTCAAAGCCCCAATCACTCGATTGCAAAGATATACTCTCTTACTTGGCACGGTTCATCACAACATGCTTCAGGATACTGAAGAAAAGGCCAATCTTGCCCTAGCCATCGAGGAAATAAAGGCGGTCACTCTGGAATGTGATGCTAAAGTCGACGAAGAAACGAAGAAGGTCGAGCTGATTGAATTGTCTAATAAATTGAACCTTCGTCCCGGGATGTCTGTTGATCTTCAACTAGGGGATTCTGACCGAGAATTAATTTTCAAAGGAGACCTTCAAAGAGCCGGAGCAAATCGGTTTACTTGGTTGGAGACTCATGCCATTCTATTTGATCACTACTTCGTCCTGGCAAAGACAATTAACAGGGGAGATCCTGCTTCTGGGCGGAGGGGAGAGAAATATGATGTTTCCAAGGCAGTAAGTTTTTCCGTACCCTTGTGTCGCTTCACACACTAACCACTTCAGCCAATCCCGATGCAGCTCTTGGTGCTTGAAAGCACCAATGATGACCCTGTCGTCAAGTCCTCTGTGAAAGGTATCGCATCTGTCAGTGCAGTTCCAAGGACAGGAGTTTCCGGATCGTCTACTGGGTTGAATCGCACAGTCACCAATGGGGGAGAGAGAGCAAACACGTTGGAGCACGTAAGCTCCGCTCAGTCCATACAAACAATCAACTCGGTATCACGACTTACTCCGGTGAGCACAAATGATAGCGATGCCAAGTCAATGTATCCTTTCCGTGTGAAGCATCTCGGAAAATCCGAGATATATACACTATACGCTCCGAGTGCTCAGAACAGACAAGATTGGTGTGATAAGATTATAGAAGCTAAAACAAGGCACGCTGCCGGCCTACACCAGCAAAATGCAGAACCATTCAGGCTTCGTGTCATGGCAGATAGCGCATTTGCCTATGAGTCTGCTGAACTGGCTGCGACGAGAAGTATTGTCCCTATTCCCGGTACGCCACTTGATAGAGCTACTCGAGATATGGAGAGAATATATGGTGGCGGGGTTAGACCTGGCCCTGTTTGCCGGGCTCAAGTGAACTGTGCTACGGCTTTCAGTTGCTTTGGTAAGTCTATGGTTGCTATTGGGACAAATTTTGGTGTCTATATATCTGAAGCCTCGGATCCAAGAGGGTGGACAAGAGTAAGTTGCTTAATCCCACAATACAAAAAAAGCTAATTTTGTAGTCAATCCAAGTAACCAGAGTCACGCAAATCACGGTTCTCGAAGAGTTCTCACTTTGCCTTATCATTGCGGATAAAGCTTTAATAGCATACCACCTTGATGTCATAGTCCCCGTCTCCAACTACCCACCACCAAACCACGATTCAGCACGACGTGCTCCCCAAAAGCTTTCTGGTGCCCGCGACGTCTCTTTCTTCGCTACTGCCCGAATGAAAGACCGAACTCTGGTTTTTTACAAGAAAAGAGAGGGTCTTCACTCAACGTTCAAAGTCCTTGAACCTATTCTCCAAAAGTCGTCAGAGAAGAAATCCCGTCTTTTCGGTCGCAAGCTAGGGGGCAACACCGAATTCTTCCGAGAATTTGATGAGTTCTATATTCCAACCGAGTGCTTCACCATTAACCTATTCCATACCTACATTGCTATTTCGACCCAAAAAGGATTTGAACTCATGACACTTGATAAGAAGGTACCCATGAGTATTCCGGACCTAACGAGCCCCCATGTCGCAAACATTGGTGCTCGTCTCACTGGCCAAAAGCCTCTTGGTATGTTCCGACTGTCCGAGTCTGAATTTCTTCTCTGCTACGAAGAATGCGCCATCTATGTCAATAAACATGGAGAAGTCTCTCGTAATCTCGTCATGGAATTCGTCGGCCGAGCCAAAACAGCAGCTATGTATGGGGCTTATCTTGTCCTTTTTGATTCCGATTTCGTGGAGGTGAGAAATGCGGAGAATGGAAGATTAAGACAGGTTATTGCTGGAAAGGATGTGAGATGTTTGGATTATGGGGTTAATCCTCAAGGTGCGGGTGGTATGTCGAGTCATATGAGTCCGATGAATGGGTTGGGAAGTCCGATGAATAGGACGTTGAAAATTGCGATGGCACATCCTGAAATACAAGGAAATCAAATTGTGTTGGAAATGGTGCTTAATGAGGGACATCTGGAATGAGGTTGAGGGGTTTGTGGAGGTGGGACATCTTTACGTGCATATTGTTTCATTTGGGAATGGGGTTGGGTTAGGTTTCATACATTTTGGGTGGGAGAATGAATGGCTTGTATGGCGCAGAAATACACTGAGCGCCCAATCGAGAGAGACTGGCCTTGAATGGGATAGACATAAAGGGAGAGCCGAGCCAAGGTTTTTTTTGGGGGGGGGGAGGATTATTGAGTATATTCGAAGCTCGGCGGTGAAAAATCATAGGAAAGAGAAAGAAGCGATGATTTTTTTTGTGTCCATACCATAGGATAGGTAATCTTTGTTGTTTTTGGGAGGTTAGCAAAGAGCGAGAAAGAAAGAAAGAAAGAAACCATGGTTTGGTTTGGTGGGTGGGTGGGTGGAGGTGTGTTTATGAAGGGTTGTGGTAATGGGCGTTTTTTGGGGTCTTCTTTTCGATCTTAGTTTCTTCTTTCTTCTTTCTGTCTCTCTCTATATATTGCGAGGGAGGGGAGAAATCGAGTGCATAGGAGAGGAAGAGGGGAATGCATGGAAGTTGGAATGTTTGGATGTACGATATTGATGAGTTGTTTTTAAAGCTTATTCCTGCATGCGTTCTAAGTTTAACTTTTTTTTTTGGCTGGAACAAGCAAGCGAGCGGGACGGACGAATTGAGGCATGATTGATTGATAGTTGAAATGATACCTATACCTTTTTCTTCCTCTTCATTCTTTCTCCTGTCCTTTACAAAGTAATGTTGATATCCTGATTTCTGGTTCTGGAGCTGATGAATGAGTGAGAAAGTGAGTGAGTGAGGGGTACAGTACAGTAAGGCAAGGTAAGGCAACGTAAGGTAATTATGTGAGGTAATTTAAATTATTTTCTCGTTTTCGTTTTTCAAGCAGTCAGCTTAGATGGAGAAACGTTTGGCGACGGGGAATATTGCATGATTGCCGACATGTCTTGGCAAATAAACTTTATGGCTGCTTACTGTGTAGAATTTTTGGTGGGAATGTAACTGTGGCGTTTCTTTGTTACATTTCTTATTGCGGCTTTTGGGTACCATATACCCTTTTTGGGTTGTGGGGTGAGGTTGGAGGTGAGAGGTGGGAAGGGGAAGGTAAACACGGAGGTTGAGGGAGGTGAGGTAGGTAAGCGGGGTGGGTATGTTTTTGTGGATGTACGGCATGGATTACTATTCTTGCAGTTTTCGGCTCGGACCTTTTATTCCATCATGTGCTAGTTATGCTTAACGGAAATATGTTCCCGAGGTTGTAGGTAGGAATAAAACTTCCGAGGTTTTTTTTGGAGGGGTAAATATGGGAGATGAGGGTTGGTTCTTGTTTGGCTTTAGGTTTGGAGGTGGGGTTTAAAGGGTAGAAGTGGGGCCGGGGGAAGTATATGGATATGTTATGGGGGCTTGGTTTGTAGAAAGGGGAGAGAGGTTTATTCTTATTGATTGATTGATTGATTGGTAGATGAGTTTAAGGCTTTTTGATGTTCTTGATTACTGAGGTTGTACGATGGGAACTGGGGATATTCGGATGGACATACCCTTTGGTAATGGGTGACGGCAAATGAATGCCTAGATGAATGGGTGAGGAGAGAGCTGAAAGACCATGGAATATGCATGACATACATGAGGGTATTTGTTTGTGTGCAGATTGGGATACGAAGATGAGAAAATGGTTAGAAAGACGGGATGTGAATTGTTCAGGTGATAGAGTTGGAGGAGGGTATAGGGTATAAGAAGGATTGAATCTCCTCTGGTTTTTCTGCTTCTTGTCCTCATCATCATCATCGTTCTCTGCAGAAGAAAGAGATTTGATCATTCTTAAGACAAGAAAAATTATATTCTCCTCGTACTCAACTTCAACCATCAAAATGGTACCTATCCCTCCTATTTCTCCCTTCCCTTCCTATCCCATTCCAAACCGAAACTAACACTCCTCTCCTTCTCCAGAAGTTCCAACTCACCCCCGCCATTATTGCCGCCTTCATCGGAACAGGTATGGCAGCAACAATCCGTATCAACGCCTACGGCACAGGTGATTGTGGTAATCTTAACACCTCTTTTGATGGTCCAAATGGAGGTGGAAATACTTGTCATGTTTTCAATGCTGTTAGTTATGGTGCTCAGGTACGTCTTCTCTCCTTTCTTCTTATCTCCATTATATTTTCCTTCCCCTTCTCACTTCCCTATCTCCCTAATCCATTCCTCTCCCATCTCTCCCTATCCACTCACCCTTTCTATTCTCTCACGCCTATCTGTTTCGAGCCCACCCTCCCAATACTACACCAAGCTAACACAAACGGAACCAATAGTACGAAGTCCTCTCCGGAGCAACCTGCGTCTTCAAATCTTGGCAAAACCGCGATTGCAGCGGTCTCGCAACCGTGAGAACTATCACGGGAGCAAATTCGCAATGTATTCCTATTGCCAACGATGCGAGTGGGAATTTCCATGTTCCCGCTGGGTTGCAGAGTGTTAGCATCACTTGTGGTTAGATTTGGGGTAGTTAATAAATGGGGACGGGTTGAGGAGGAAGAGAGGGGGAGGGTGAGAGGAGGAGGTTGAAGGGCGAGAGCTTGGAAAAGAGAATTTGAAATTGTGGACTTTCTTATCGCTCGTTTGGAAAGGGTTTATTGTTGGATGAATATTGCCTAGCTAGCAATTTTTAGTATTTCTTTATAAAATTGAAATTTAAAACGTAAAAATGCTTGGACTATAGATAGGGATAGAATTGTGAGGGATCTAGAAGTTAAGAAGGCGACTCTGTGACTGATTATAAGGAATATTAAAGCTAGTAAAGAGATATTAAAGGTAGTATATCTTTTATTAATTAAGTATATAACTACCAAACAGTAATACCTTCATCTCTATACCTCTATTAGTACTTAAAGTATAATAATTAATCTAATTACTAAAGTTATTCCTAGAATAGTAATAGTAGTCAGCCTATTAAAGGGTTCAAGTTAAAAACTTTATACGTAAGAGTCCTAGGGTTATACTAGACTCCTTAGAAGTTAGTATCCAACACTATTTAATCTCGGTTCTACTTCTAATAAGTCATTCTTATTAGTTAAGCCTTAGGCCTACTAGTTATATTAGTCGCAATAAACTAGTATTTTTAAGCATAAAATTATTCCTAGACTTTATATCTTATAAAGCTCTTATAAGATAAGATAAAAAAATTCCTTTTCTTATAAAATCCTACGTCCTATCAACTAAATTTAGCCCCAAAAGCAACGCCCGTGTTCGCACCACCTTCTCCATCTTTCCCTCAATACCAATCATTCCTTATCTCCCCACACTGATACCCCCATCACACCATTCACATTCTCCCTCGCCCTTAAAACATGAACCTCAATCGCCTCCTCCATAGCCCTACAAGCACCTATAGCATCCAAGCCTTGGTTTTCTTGAAAGTCCTTCAACGCAGTTTTTCCTAAATGTAGAGGAGGTGCCTTCGGATTAATCTTGGAGATTTCTGAAGGAGCCATCCGGGACATAATTTCATTGAGTGCTGTTGATTCAAACTTGGGAAACATGACTGACGTTATGAAGTTGAATTGAGTCTAAGGCCCCATTTAGTGATTTGAGTTTCAGGTATGGAGATGAGAGTTGCCAGAATATTGCCGTGTCCGTAAGGTTATTTATAAAATTTATCTCCATTTCAAGGGTGAGGTGATTGGACGCCGAGGTTAGGGACGTGAGTACGGAGGTAGGAGTTGTTACTGATATGATTATATCCTAAGAATAGGGTGTCTTGTCGAATGTATTATGAGTTGTGAATGTAGCGAGGATAGGTGCAGAAGTAATACTCACATATTGGTACTTGTCATACCAGAGGTAAAACTCAAGGCTGTATATGGATTATTTATGTCTATTAAAGCAGAAATGATGCTTCTCGCGGCATTTCACAATTCGCGATTACAATCATAAAAAGAACTTTTTTGTTCGTTCAAGTATTCCAGAGGGCGGTTCCGGCAGGGACAAAATCTCGATATTTAAGGCGACTATTTTCTAATTAATGCTTGTAGCTAGCTCTTGCTAATAGAAGAAGAACCTCCTCCCTCAGAAAGCCCTTGACTACTCATGAGTCCCTACTGTGTAGGAGACTTCTGATTGAGCTGTTGGGTGATATAAGATTAATCGGAGTGAAGTAGGTAAGAGAAAAAGATAGAAGAAAAATATATTTTGTGAAAACCCGAAAGCATAAAGATTAAAGAATAGAAAGAACCCCCCCTTTATACCTTTTTTACCTAGATCCCTCGTCAACTCCAGTACGAGAGTTCTACTGAAAAGTGCGTATTATATTGTCTAACTTTCCAGAATTTTAAAGAAAGCCCCAGAAGAATCAAAATCGAGAGTCTCAGAAACCACTCTTTAAGAATCGAACCCTCTCCATCCCACCTAATTACCTTCCAATAATTTCCCAAAAAACAATCTCCAAACCAACGCAATCAAGAAATCACCCCCACACCCACACAAGAATCAAAACGGCTTTTCAGCCTTAGCCGAAAACCTTTGCTTGTCCTTAAACCTTAAGCTCCATGTCGTCCTCGAGATAATTCTGGATCTCATGAAGCTTATTTCGGTAATAGCTTGCATCTTTGTTCTTCATAGGTGCAGCATATTCTTCTGAGCTGTAGCTGTCGGGAACGAACAGGAGCTGAACATCAGCGGCTGGTTGAGCTGATTCCTGAAGTCAGTACTACATTCCAAGAAAGAGGTAGATAGAAGCAAATAAAAGGTGTTGCGATGAATCAATCTAATTAGAACTTTCAACCTACTTTCAACCAACTGAACTTTTAGCGTTCCATCGGAAACAATAACCCCCTTTCCAGCATTCCCGCCAACGTTGTCTTGACGAGCATAAATCCTATCACCACTCAATTCCCAAACCAATGGCGCGATTTGATCCCTGTTGCCAAAGTATAACGTCTTAGGATGAAGACTGCGATCTTCATAAAGACGGCGTCCTAAAATCGATCCTTTATCGTTAACAATAAAACCATCGGTGTAGTAAAAGCCATAGATAACGCTTTCGGGATCGAATGGTCGGAGAATGGGAGAATAGTAAAATGGATTGAGAAATTGATAGTTGTATCCGGTTATCCCCCACGTGCCATCTTGGCTTTTGAAGCGAAGGGTGAATTGGCGGTCGAGGGAGACGTAGGTGGATACGTCAGTGTTGGTGCATGGAATAGCCTTTGCACTGACTTGAGAGAGGAGGATGGCTAGGGCCGGAACGAGCTTGATTGGATTGAACATTATGAAACGCGTGTAGTGGTGATTGAGGTTTGATGTGTTAGGATAAACTGGATTATAAAGAATGTTGATGAGGTAGTTGAGTGGGCGGGATATGGTTTATATAGATAGCCGTCGGAGGTGTAAAGCCTCTTGAAATGATCTGAGTTATGATTGTCGAGATCATCGTGTACCTCAGAATTTCTATTTGTACTTTTTAGTTACTACCCTTTTTTGAGGGTAAGATCTTCAAGGCGATTCTTAGCAATAGAGGAAAACTTCGCAATAGAGCACACAGATGTCGTTGCGTAAGACGAATTTGCTGGTCAATTGCACGAAAATACGTTTAATTTGTCTTTACTTTTTTCTTTTTTTGGTGAGGGAGAGTGGTGGTTAATTGTACATAATGTTGCTTTGTGTAAGCTGAGTATCGACAAAGTTAGGATTGCACCTTCATGCCTTTATGTTTCCCTTAACATTAATTAAGACATAGATTAAATGGAAATTAAATTCCTCTTCTCTGTCTATTTACTACGGAGAGTTCGTAAGATTTTATGCCAAGAATTTGAGATATTGGTAGTTTGTTTGAATATCAATAATAGCGTTTGTCGACTGTAAAACGCACAACTGCCCCTGATAGGTGCTCTTGCTAATTCTAAAACCGTTTCTTTTGTCTAGACAAGCTGTTCACCGATTTCGAATTATTCTGGTTCCGAGGCCAGGTCACAGTTCTGGGTCACACGTTTCCCCACTGTGCGCGCAGCCCCGGCTCTGTAACCGTCGGATAGTTCTTCCTTTGTTTCTCCACACCGTTGATCGCTAAATCATTTACGTACTTTGTACCTTCAATTGTGTCCGGATCAATAACTTCTTCTACCCACCGTGCCATAGCAGCAAGCACCTTTATTTTTTGGGTCAAACCCCGTTGCCAAACTGATGCTTAAAGATGGGCTTAGGCACCCGCCGATCACTCAAGCACCAGACCAGTGTAACAGTGAAACATACCGCTAATACTGAACAACTGAAAGAAGTCACCAATATGTGATGATGGAAGAGCCATACCTCGGGTAAGGTGATTGTCAAATCGTTCTGAGTCGAAGGACGAAATTTGATGATCTCGCAGGCCATGTACACGTACATGAGTAACTTGCCTTTGTGGACGATGCCGAAATTATTCAGATCCAAAGGCCACGCCTGCACATTAAATGGATCATGTACCTGTGCTGCGATGACGTCTTATTCACTAAATTCTATATCATTCTAGGTTGAAACGTTGATGGCAACACAGCGAAAGTAGTTCTGTTGAATCTCAGCTCCATAAGATTCAAGAACCATACGTATTTACTTACCAAAGAATATGGTCATGATGAACCATCATAAAGGTTTGAGGCTACCATTATCTCGCTTCCGAGTTGCATTGGAGGACATACAAGATCCCTCGATCCATACAATAGGCTGAAAATCTGCCTGGTAATCTTAACTTGCACAGCATTCAAGCAGTTTGTGTCCGAACCACCCTAGGGACATAGCAACGTCTCGGGACGAAAGTTGCACAATATTGGGGTTTCAACGATGCCGCCTTTACTCTATCTATGGTGTCATCACGAACGAGCCCTTCCCAGACATCGGCATAAAATTGCTTGTATTTTTCGGTCCAGCCTTGTCAAAAAAGGAAGCTCTCCATGCACTATTTCGCGTTGCAAGACACCCAAAAGCTCCGCAGCATATTACTTTTCGTCTAGGCCCGCAAGTCGCTTGGGATCGATATGAATCTCGATGTGAGTCGTCAAGGTCGTTCTCGCATTCATACACAATTGCCTGCTTCATCTTTGGGTAAGTGGTACCCTCCTTATGATGACCAGTTAGCCCCTAATGGAGTGACTATGGCTGTTGAAGTAGAAAAGGTTGAACTCTAGTAGGTGATCCTGTTGACAAACATGACTCTTCAAGCAATCTGAGAGTACGCACGATAATAGTTCAGTGTCGAAAGGAAAACTTCAAATGAATTTGAGACATCTAAAAGATATAATTTTTGGATCTTTGGAGGCAGTGTATTACCGCAAGTCCCCGCGAAAAAAATTATTTACCGCCACCTCATCTATCAACTTTCCCAAGACCAGAATTTGTTCATCGACCCAGTACCTCCCCACTACTCTTCTCGTAAAATTCCCAATTCCATAACTATTAAGCAACTCTTGGAGTGGAGCCTGAGTTCTTATTATCTCATCCAATTCCTTCATCAACCCTAATTCTATTTCTCTCCACTCGACTCCCTTGACAATCTCCAAAAACACAGCAATGTCTCTTTTATCACCCTGTAATACATTTTCAAAATATTCCACACCCTTTAGATCTCTCCTCCATGAGAGTATACAAGAACTAAAGTCCATGTTTAACTGTATGAAGACTATGTATTGGCTGATTTCTTCTAGTGTAGATTTAAGTGGTGTCAGATTATCGTATAAAGTCTGGATTTTTGCAAGGACTATTCGGAGACTTTCATGAAGGTTTTGATTTGAGTTCTGGATATAAGGAATCTGTTGTGTCCAAATAGGCGGAATGGACTGGAAAGATAGCGATAATTCAAGAGTGACGAGTTGATTGATAGAGTCAAGTGCTAATCCATAAGTTGAGAGAACATTTCTTAATTTAGTGCGGATTTCGTCTTTAGATTGGAGATAGCTCTTAGTGGCTGGTTCCATCTTCTCGAGGAGATCCTGGAGATACTCGATACTGTCTAAATATTCCATCTTAGCCTTCCTACTCCTAATTAATTCAGCCGCAGAGGAACTTTGGTTGGCGAGGCGCAATAAGCTTTCGGTATTTAATATATTGGATGATATAGTCGACGTAATGTTTGAAGTTTGGGTAAATAAATCGATATTGCTGAGAACTACTTGCCGGTAGGACAGAGATTCTGCACAAGGGAGGAGAGCGCTACGAAATGTTTCTGAGAGCTGAAATTTGGTAAAGAGTAGTTCAGCTGAATCTTGGAATGGATCACAATAAGGTAAGGTGACCGTGCGGCTGATGGCGAGGAACGATATGAGGAGGAAAAGGCTACCGCCAATAAAAAGGTGTTTCATGCCCCATACTAGAAAAGGTCTAGTTAGCTTCCTACACATAATCTGTCACCTGAAGTATTTAGTGATATTTACCGTAGCTTCCTAAGTTCACTCCTTTGTCCTCATCATTTGAACGAGTTATGACAACCTTATTGTAGAGTTCTTTGTAATATTGGGCGAGTTGTGAGATCCACGGACAAGAGAAGAATTTCCTCGCTGATTGCATACTTTCTGAATCTCTGGATCTTACTGCCTGGGTCCAGAAGTAGATTAAAGCCATATTGAGATAGTATAGGGCATGACACCATCTTTTCACTAGCCGGCGAGGTTCTCTCATGGCGACTTCAGATGGTAAAGATACGACCAACTTGCTTTGGGTCGGAGTGCTTGCCGAAGAAGCTTCTTTAATTTCTGAGTACTCGGGTATGGCTTCTGGCGCTCTTTGAGATGTATAATTATTCCTATCAGGTAGATTTACAATAGGTACATTTATTTTGACTTGATCAACTCCAGGTTCAAACGGTTTATGCGAAGAATCCGTTCGTTCCGTGGCTTCTGGAGTGCTGAGAAGTTCTGCTGTTGGGGCAATATTATTTCCATCTTTACCGTTAGAAGCCCCTTCAGTAGCCCCATTTTTGACATTTTCAACAATAAATTGTCCCTGTGGCTCTGGTCCTGATTTTGGTGGTGAGATTGGAGGTAGAGGATTGTCCTGTTTTTTCAATAATCCATCATTCGATGTAGGCGTTGAGAGTAATTTTTGTTCCAAGGAGAGTTGCGTTTGTTGCATTCGGCCATTCATATGTGATGGCAGAGGATGGGGAACGAGCCGCGCGATTATGCTCACATGGACCTCTAAGCCTGGATACTCATTTTAGCTAGATTTACCACAACATGGCTGGTAGCTGACCTAGAAGATAAATTTGAAAACGAAAAGACATAACTGTGAAGGAGTATTTGGCGTCAGGGAGGCTGCTGTTTGTGAGTGTAGAGGAATATATCCTTCAGCTAACCATATCTGAATAATTTTGCAAACAAAGGAACAGTGAAATATACGATGTCTATGCACACGGATAAAATGTGGAGAATCTTTCGCTTAGTTCTTTGATATATGATGGACAGACGAACTACAAACGCGCGACAGGAACTTTCTCCTGGAAATTCAGCTGCACCGGAACCGTGCGCCTGACTAAAGCTTTGGCAGCTAGAAAACTCGAGGATTGCAACAACGGCAATGAGATTTCTAATTCAAATAGGAACAGTGTCCAGAACTAATCTCCGATTATGCTAGCGTTTTTCCAGCACCGGGCAAGTGGCCAGCACCAAATGAATCAAGAATAGCCGGAATTCCTGAATCTCACCTTAACCGACAACAAAAATGATAAATTATTTCTAGAATATGAGCGATAGACTCTAGTTTTTCGGCTTGCTCCCTCCGTTGTTTCCCGGGGTTAGCGCTCTCTCGAGCTATGGTTTGCTAGGACAGATTCTTAGATATGAGAGTATGGTACCTACCTAATAAATGAGAGTAGAAGAATCGATATTAACATTATTATGTTTAGCTCCTTTTGATTGCAAAATTGCATTTTGTATAAGTAGTAGATAGTGTACTCCGTAGACGACTTAGTTATGGTGTCAAGTTGATGTCACCAACTACAAGGAATGATGATTTGATTATTTGCTTACTCAATAATATGTTAACCCTACCGTATAAGAGCAGGCAATTCAGAGAGTTAGTGAATGCCCTCGTGGCTGTTGTGACGTCGCGGCAAGCAACCCCTGAACGCTGGGTTCTAATAGGCGAGTAGTGCCTGAATCCAAGATTTTGCGTCGTCATTATCGCCGATCCCAGCAAAACCCTTCGTAGCACGACATCCCTAACCTCAAAAACAACAATCGTCCCGGGAACCCTACAAATAACCACTACTTCTTACATGACTTTATAGTGGCGGCGAGGAGGCGGAGATCACAAAGTCCGAATCCTCAGCAGCCAATTATCCCAATGCCGTCCATACAACTCCCGGACGACACTCCGCAAATGTCCTCTCTACCTCAATTCCAATCCGCCACTCGGCCGGCAAAACCTCAGAACCGCTGGAGACTTCGCTCCCTCGCATACCTCGTCCTATTCCTCGGATTTTCATGGGGCCTTTATATTATCGCAATGATTGAACGAGGTGGAGACGCGCAAATGGCTGGTGAGTCCGCTGCTGTACCTCAGGACCCGGAAGGAGAGGAGGTTGGATATGGCACTCACGCCCAACCTGGATTTTCAGATCTGATACAGCTTGCGGATTTACCAGCAACTTTCCTACCGCAGACGGGCAAGCATCGAAACCCTGGACGGTTGATTGCAGTTGGGGATGTCCATGGAATGAAAGTTGAACTGGAGGCCTTGTTGAAAAAGGTCAAATTCAACCAGAAGCACGACCATTTAATATTGGCTGGGGATATCATATCGAAGGGCCCAGATTCTGTTGGAGTGGTGGATTTGGCTATGAAGCTCGGAGCGACAGTTGTGAGGGGCAATCACGAAGATCGGATTATATTGGCACATAAGGATATGCACTCGAAACATCTTCCGGTGGATGGGGACGAGCCTGGCCCGAGCGAAGATATCGAGAAGAAGAATGATTCATTGGAGGAGCAGAGTTTTAGCCATGGGGACTATAAAGACCGAGCTCTTGTTAAGCAGCTTGGAGAAAAGAGAATAAAGTGGTTGGAGAGTTGCCCTGTTATCCTGCGGGTGGGAAATTTGGGTTCCATGGGCGAAGTTGTTGTTGTCCATGCAGGTCTGGTACCAGGTGTGACGTTGGAGAATCAGGATCCTGCGATGGTTATGAATATGAGGACCATCTCCAATCATGGGGTGCCTAGTGACGCAAGAGATGGCATCCCGTGGATGAAGGTAGATGATCAACCTCCCTTTCAATCACGTCTTATATTTTCTAACGTCTCAGCAGGTCTGGAATAGATACCAAAAGAAACTCCCCAAAAAAGAACGAAGCACTGTAATTTTCGGGCACGACTCCAAACGCGGACTACAAACAAAGAAATATAGCAAAGGCATAGACACCGGCTGCCTAAAGGGTGGGAAGTTAACAGCAGTGGTTATAGAGGGTGGACATTCGGACCATAAAAGTCACATTGCGCAAATAAAGTGCACGGACGGGCGAAATCATTAATAGAAAACGCACTGGAGTATATTCGTTAACTGTATTTTTGGGAAGTAAAGATACCATAGAATTTGGACGGAGTTTAGGATAGGGATATTGCATTGCATGGCTAGCTACTAGTAGTGGTTGGCGATAATTGGTTATAGAGCCATATACACTGACTGGTTCCTCACAGGAGCAGCAGATTAATATACTTTAATTCTTTTACACTACAACGCTAGTCGTATTATGGTGTCTTTGAGTTGATTGTTTATTTCTTTCAGAGCGTCTATCTTCTTTGAGATGGACGCAATTTCCTATCTTGGGTAGATGGGAATATATCTAAGTGCCTTTAGCATTGGTAGGAGGGCCGAGAGAAAGAATGCCATCACATGATTCTTACCAGTAAACCCTGAGTACATAGTGAGATTAGAAAGTCTACAGCCTTTCTTGATTCTAAATGCCTAATAAATCATCTTAAATAGCTACTTAACTTCAGTATTGACTGTACCTGTGTTTTCGATGCCTTAGAACGATTCGGATTCATTTCAATCAAGCAATGGCTCAATTTGGTAGTGGTAGTTGCACGGCATATACCAAACCAGTTCGGATGTTACAGCCAGCAGTATATTAGAATTCCAAGGCACTGTTGCTCTTCATTGAGGCTTCTGTGATGAATTCATCTTGAGCTGGAGAGATCAATACGTACTGCGTTCCTAGTAAGTTCGATGAGAAAGCTAGACAACAACATATTGGGTGTTAGAGTGGATGGGAATACAAGTAGTGGTAAGAAGTATAAAAGAAAGAGAATTTCCATTGGGATAAGATAAACAATCACTCAAGCTTCGGTTCCTCACTCTCACTTCGTTTTAAAATCATAATATTACCTATTCTCAAGCTATCTCGTAACTTATGTGGAGTAAAATGGCCCAAAAGAGGCAGCACAAACCTGCTTGCCCTTTCCAAACTCAACTCAGAAGCTTCGATGTTGAGACACAATTCTATCAGGCACTAATATTGAAGCGCATGTTTGGTCGGCCGCGCATGGAACGAATGGACGAAGTTACACTTTTGCCTGATGAAAAAGAATCAAAACTTGACATTCAAGAGAGGGTTCAGATGAGAAGGAGATATCTTAAAGCCTTGCTCAATTGTATCTCTTGGAGGAGAACCAGTTTAACTAAGAGTTAATCAGATTGATTAATTAGCCTTGATTAGTTTAGAATAGATTACATTTATAAAAAATATTTACTGTTAATCTAGATTAGTACTATTAAAAGGGCTTTATATATAAAAAACCTTACTAAGCTTTTAATTTTGAGATATATTTATTATATACTAGAATGGAATCACCTCAGGGGTAGAATCACTCAAGGATCAATGGGAATGTGCAGTGGGTGGACGGCTTATATTGCTTTATGGTAGACTCGTTGTAGTGCTCGGTGGTTATATTGCTTGTCATGCAGTTCTACTCTTGACCAAGGACACTCCCAGAGGGTCTATATAAAGTCCCTCCTTATTGGGAGCTTTAGAGATAGAGAAAAAATGCTAGGCGAAATGACTTCGCAAATGCATTAAGATATAGCAGAAAATATTTGCAAATATCAATATGGTGTCACGCAATTTCGAAATCGAGATACGGATCCAGAACCCTATACAAGGAGGGGTGGAGATTGCGTGAAGTTATTCAACGACTTTTAGACAATGTCCACCTAAGCTCAGGGGAATTGCTTTAGATTAATCTTTATATGTTCTGGAGACGTTCGTCGGAGGACAGTAGTGAAGACGGTGCATATTTGTAAGTCGGATAGGGCTTAGAAGTTTCTTGTGGGAAGTGGAGTTTGCATTCATCTTCTCAAAGATAGTGTTTGGCGCGCAGCATAAGATTTCGATTTTTTCCTAGATTAGCTTATCATCTGTATGTCTACAAAAACCCTCTTGAATGACATACCATCAATTGTTATTAAAAATAGGCTTGTACCTCATTCTCGTTATCTCTTATCTCATTATCTCTATTTCTGTATATAGCCATGCTGAATAATCTCAACAAAAGAAGGAGACGACTCAAGATCGCAAATTGGCCATTCTCCGCCGCTCTGTATCAGCAAGTCAGCTCTGCTAGGGGAACGTGGGGTAAGCCTAAAGAGTCAACAACGCGCCGCTCTTGTCTTCACTGAGGAAGGCTTTATGAAAGTTGCATATTTCTCGACCTAGGAGTGAATTTATCTTTCTCTTATTAAGACTTTCTACGACTATGCACGATACCGTAAATTGATCGAGCTGTGAAGATAGATATCGTCACTTAAGAATACTAAGAGAGTATGAAACATGGCAAGCTAATGTTCGCTATAGATTTGGACGCAGAAAGAAATGCTTTCTCTCTACATTGAAGGCGTTCGACATAAAGACAATCAAAAGAAATAAGGAGCTACATTGCCAAACAGCCGATTAGACACGTCCCCTACTCTCTGTTCACACCTCATAACTAATATTACATAGTAGATAAAACAGTCAATACCTTCTCATGCTCCATCTTCAGCTCTTTGATCTGTGACAACAAGTCATCTCTCCTCCCGTTTTCCAGCCGGCTTTGGGGACTCTCCCTCTTACCCCTCCTCTGGGTGTTAGATGCCAACAAAATCTCGAAGTCCTTCAAAATAAGATCAATAACCAAGTCAGCGCCTTTTTGCAGTTTATGGAAAGTCTTCCTAGTTAAACGCTCCATGCCATCTTGTATTCGGGCTGAAATTTCAGGAAATAGAGTCCCATCTGTGATTCTCCCTTGTACTATAGATGTTTGTCGATTTTTTATTCCACGTCCTATAAAAAAGGTATTTGTTAGTATGCTAAGAGATGGTAGTAACAAAGATACTGTGGGGATATAACGAGGTAGGTACTGACCGCCACGATCCTCTGCTGCAAGACGATAGGCTGGAGTCATTGCAGAGACGATGTAGGAGCTTTCATTCCCCTCTGATGCCTTACGCCGAATCAGCCTAAGAGTTCTTAGTACTTTTCTTTCGCTCTTGAATAGTAGAGGTGGGGTATAGTCAGGCGAAGCCTGCATACCTGATTTGTGGGAGTATAAAATCCCTCATTAACTTTCTAAATTTGTATTCGATATCTGCACTCCTTAAGAAAGTGCCACAGGCAGAGCCAAAGCCGCGATTTAGTCCTGTACTTACTTAGTCTATTGGCACTTACTCAAGACGCAAGTGGCAACATTTTCAAGAAATTATCTCAGGGAACTGACCTTGAAGGCATGAGTCAAAATATTTAAAGGAGTTCTGAATAGAACTAAGAAGGTCTATGAATATCACTGGAACCTCTTCTTCAAGCAAGTCCCATTGACATGCAAGCTCGTCCTTCATTTCTAATATAAGCTCAGAGTTCCAGTTCACAGAGCCAAGTCTTCCTGTCTCGTAGTCGCCATAATGGCAACACCATGCCTTGTACTGGTCTATAGAGATTTGATTAGTACCAGACCTCAAGCGAATTGGAATTGCGATTGAACTACTCGGTGCATACTAGTTCCTGTCAGTTTTACACTAATATCAATCGGGATAATAGACTCGCGTACATTTTTCTTCCACTCCTCCCCTTTGGCCTTAGCAGCTTCTTCCCAGTAGTCATTACGCTCATCTTAAACCACTCTCGTAAGCACTTTCCAATATATCTTGTGCAGAATCGCTTACCTAGAAACTCAAAAATTTCCTCTTCGAGCGTGCTTTCAAATTTTTTTTTGGATTTGCGGATTGTCCTGGATATCTTTTCCTTTCAGCCCGACACAACAAAAGGTGAAAGATTTTCATACATCTATTTGTAAATATTTTATCAAGTCACGTACAGACACATCAGAGTCAGTATTGCTTGTGGCCCGAGGGGCCTGGACACTGGTTGCCCACAGCTGAACTGAATTAACTAAACTAGACAACTGAGATTGTAGGAAATGTTTTGCCTCAAGAAATTGGGCTTCTGCGGTGATTTTTAAACAAAATTGACGGAGCTCGGGGATTCCACTAGCTATAACCATTTTAGTGTTACTCGTATTGGAATCTTTTTTCGAAAACTTCTTGTAGTTTTTGTTTGACACGCAGAATACGTCTAATTCTTGTCCAGGGAACTTGATGGCATATTTTCTCTTCAGACATTCCTTTACGTGGTTGTTTCTTGCTTCGATGAGTAGTAACTCTTGCCTAGAACGCGTCAGGGATTTCGGTGATATTAGAAAGACAAATAGCATACCTCCGCTTTAAACTCTTCTTCAAATCCCTATTCTTGTTCTCCTTTGCAACTTTGATCTCGTCGTCCAATTGTGTCATTATCGAGGGTGAAATCCTTTTTCCGGTCCCACAAAACTCCTCTCGTTCTTTCAGCGGGTCGATATCCTAACCAAGGTTAGCTGGTAGTTTGCTTTTAGAGCTGCGCGATTTACTTCTGTCTTGGTACAGATGACTGCCAAATTTAAGCCTTTCCCTGGTGGGACATGACGTGCTAGGATGCTAAACAGTGAGTCCTTGACCGATTTATTAGTAACAACCCGAGCTATGTTAGCAACGATGAAAATGTTATCGCACTGCATAAGGTACAGCTGTGTTGCTCGTACTCGGGCGAGATTTGTATTTTGTAATCCTAGCAAATAATTAGTGTCATTCTGTGTACTATGCCAAAAAAGGACCCACCAGGCAAATCACTAAGGACGACGCCCGTCTTTAACACCTCCGCGTCAAGATATACCCTGTGTATATAGCCCATTAGGTAAATTATGGAAGTCGTCCTTCGGAATGAGAACTTACCGAATGATCTTTGTGAATGGCCAGAATCTATCTTGCATGAATACGCTTATCATCTCGCGGCACTCTGTCGCCGTTTCTGCTGTTGCTTTCCAAATGCCAGATTGATCACCAGAAGGCCACTCTAACTCACGAGCCCATTCTATCAACTGATTGGTAGCCTTAGTTCGTCCTGACTCAGTCATGTCAGATATCAATTCTCGGTTGAATCCTCTCTGATGGGAGAAACCAGCTTTCATGGCCGACCATGCTTGCTCCGACTCTCTATCATACTGGGCGTAGGATTTAGGATCATCAACTTGGTCTCCTTCTATCCCAGGAAGCAATACTTTGTGATAATTCCAAAGCAGCTCTTTGATAAGTTCCTCGATCTCAGTCTCAGAAAGGTACTCGGCCTCAATAGCAATAGGAGCTATTTGATCGCTTGGCTTCTGTCTATATTCTGTGACAACTGACGTGCAAGCGGTGCCAATATCTCCCTAAGCTAAGAGTCGGTATAGATCATAGATATAGTGGATATTTGCACTCACAGTCTTTGCAAGTTCGGGGAAATGAAGCAAAGAATTTATGAGACTACTTTTCCCTAGAATTAAGTCAGCAACAGCAAAGAAAGTAGAAGTTCTAAACATACCTTCCCCAGAGTCCCCAAGCACAGCAATCGTTTTGTTAGTTGTACTTTGAAGCGTCTTCAGTTTCTCAGCATCCTCAAGTAGGCTTCCCAGATTAGCTGGCATATCAGTAGTACTAACTGATCCTCTGATAGCCAATGCTACTTTTCCAGCTATACCCAAGCCTTTCTCTAGTGTGGCCTGAAAAGTAGGTGTAAAGAAGGGCCCTGGGGGAGCTTCTTCTGAAGTGACATCATTAGGATGGATACTTTCATCCCACTCGCTCACCATGGACGACACATCAGAGACACCTCGTCGTCGCTGATCCGCTGGACTTGGGCTGAAATCTACATATTCTTGGGGGAGCAACAGTGGCGTTAGAGGGCCGGGCAAAATACCATCAGCGCTACCGGTTGTGATGGCTCGGTGATCCTCAACTATGGTGGGAATTACCATCTCTGTAAGTTCAGCAGCATCAGAAATTGCAATCTTTTCGTCTGAGTAAAGCGTGAGTAGAGGTTGGGAAATCGAATAGTCTGTCTGTGAGGAGTCTTGCAAGATTAAAGACTCAGTGACAGAAGAAGGGGGAGAAGATGAGGCCTCTACAAGCCCCTTGATTTCTTGCCGTTGAGTCAAGTTAGCTGGGAGGCTGCTGAGCAAGGCAGACCCTCCTTCTTCAGGAGTCAAAGATGGGCGCATTCGTGCCGGTTCATATTTCACAGGAGCTCTGAATTGAAAGATTGAAGTGTTCTGGACCTCGGAGGCCTCAGGGTTGGCATTGTGCAGCTGTTGGGTTGGTGAACCAAAATGGAAAATAAAACCTGGGTCTTTTGGCACTGTAGTTGGGAGTTGATGGTGATCGGGGCCATTTGCAGAGTGGTAGCTATGACGGCGATTCGAGGTATCCGTAGCTGCTGAAAGAGATGGATTTATTTCAGGCGATGAGCTTCGAAATGATATTGTCGAAGTGCTGAGAGGTTGTTTGGAAGCTTTGCTGCCGTCACTTGTTCTTGGTCTGAATGAAAGCGGGGGGGTTGTGAGTCCTGGGTAAGGCACCGTGGAACTAGATGTAAAAGGCATCTCAATTGAGAAGGGAGGAAAATCGAAATTGGTGTGCTACTAAATTCAGGCTTGGAAAGTTTAGAGACTATATAGAGATGAAATATAGAAAGCATGCCGCAAGCGCACCTATTTCATCAGACGTAGAATTTGGTGATGGGCTGCGCCTCAGCAGGGAATTGAAACCCAACAGGAGTCTTATGAGTTTCGTTTGTATGCAGCAAACCGTAAATGTCAAGAAAATGTACGGCTAAGTAGCGACCCTTGCAAACCAGTCATGTGGGAAGCAGGGTTCATGACCAGTTGGAGGCTGGAGAAAGCGCTTATTTATTTTTGAGGAGGTAAGCTTCAATATTACTACAAAATTACTTAAGTAAATATAAGGAATAAGTACTTACTACTCTCAAAGTGCTTGAGTATTCTCATTGACATAGATAGGTAAGTGAGTTTATTATTAGATACGAGAGGAAAAAAATATTCTAGAATTTCACTTGTCACTAAAATAACTGCCTCTCCTAGTAAGCCACGAGGCACTTCGCGGGTGTAGATCCGTTGGAATTGCCGGGTAAATTCAATTTCTCAGCTCTGCCTGCACCTCGCGTCGGTGGAACTACCTAGTTCTACCGCAAAGGGTAATACCAGCTAACTGACTTTAATAAGCAGGCCAGTAATATGAAATCTAGTCCTAAGCCTTCAGTGATTTTAAATTAAAATAGTACTTTATACTGAATTTATCGGCCGCTTGTTAGGAAAATTAAGTGTAGTAGTACTAGTCTTTTGAAGCCTGATTGATCGACCTAGATGAATGTCTACCCCTAGCTGTAATACCCCCTGCAGCCAATCTCGCCATTTTGCGCCACAGACAGAGGATGCAACTCTGTCGGTATCCTCTTCTTGTCTTCTCGCAGCTGGCAGGCATCATGAACCCAAGAAAACCCTTAAAAGGGGCTACTAGGGGTTGAGACTATTACTTGCAGCTGCTGGGACAAATGTCTGTTATCTAACCGAGTGATAATAATAAGCCTATCAGAATACATTTCGACTGCATGCAACGTTTACTGCGTTCAACCTTCATAATTTTCCTTTTATTGATACTTTATAAGGCCTTGCAGAATATCTGTAGAGTAGTCGGATAGCGACGACGCTTCCAAACGTTTTATGTTACACCACTAATCCTCCTGTGCGAGTAGGTCTGAGGTTTAAGATAAAAGGATAGATTTGATGAGCATTAATATTCTCCTCCAACACTACTTCGTAACTATAAGTGAAATCAAATAATAATAGACGTCGAAGAAGACACCAATAGTTAGGGAACAAGGACAGGAAAACCAAAAAAAAGTTTTCAACTAAGTACTAGTGACTGGTAGTACATTAACTTCAAAGCAACTTCTGAAATTCTTATATTTGTATAATCAAAATCCAATGTTTGAACAACTAAAATTTAAAGGTCACCTCTATGTTTAGAGTTCAATGCTAAAGGCATTCGTTTTCTTATTTAGAGGAGATATAGGGAGGTACAAGTAGCTTTAAATTATTTACCTAACACCCTTTACTATATCCTTATTCAAGTCAATATATTTAACTTAAATATATATCTCCCCTTTGAAAGTACTTAGTTATTTTTTTAGCTAGAAATGCTATTTATTCTACTTATATATAAGATCTAAGATCCTATCCTTCCTTCTCCCATCCTTCCCTCCTTTTAAGCCTTGATTTTTATTTTAAAACTCTAATTCTTTGAGTACGGTTTTCAATCATTTAAAAGTTAACTATAGATTTAAGACTATGGTGCTATCGGCCATGGTAACCAGGTGCATTTTGTTTAAGCTCCATCTGATTGAGCATCGTTATTAATAACTGCCATTTTTTTCCGAACAATTGCAATCGGAGGCTGTTGAAGGGAGGTAATTTGGTTCCCCATTTAACATCTAGCGAACTTATGTAATGAGGAGTGTATAGTGGGTCCCTTGAGGAATAAGATCCGTCTCAAAAGTTGACTCCCGAGCAATTTCTCACTACCCATTCTGCATTTTGATGCCATGTATAGAAATTTTCGAATTCTTATGAACTTGCTAGAAAAAACTGTTTATTCTAAGGCTTCAAAATCCCCCATAAGGTTCATAATAATCACCCCACCGAGAAAGTCTTCCCTCCCTCTAATTTCATATACTTCAGTTCCATACCTTCAATTATCTCGTAATAGATTCCAATGTTAGAAAATTAGTTCGATGATAATAAGCAGAACCGAGAAGAACAACAATTGGTGCTTGGATCAATGAACTAGACTTCCTAGTATTCAACTCATTGAAGGATCCACCGAACAAACTTGTGGCAAAAGTGAGTAGTAGCGTGGCATGAAACTTGATTTAAGTGATTTTCTAGCACTTGTTTCATTATTACTGCACATGAATCAATACACCCAAATAAAAAATTCTCTCAATACGTCTCAATTCTCTAATCACCAGACCACTCTCTCTAACTACACTAAAAGACAAAAAAGTTTCAACGCTCCCAAAACTTTGCTACGTACAAAACCCCTAGCCCCGAAATCAAGGTTCCAAACCAGACATGCAAGGAAGCAAGCACACCACCACAAACCCAAAAATGAATCACATCAGAAAAAGCTAAATAGGACAACGCCACACAATAACTCCTCCTATTCTGTGCTTTCTTTACTCTGATTTGATTTGATTCATGCTCAACCTCACTGTCAATTCGCTCTACACACGCGCCAATCCGTCATCGCCAACCAAGTCAAGTCAAAGTCCAATCAACTAATCGACCAAAAGAGACCGCTGTGGAAAACGAATCCTTCTCTCCCTAAGACACCCGATCCGTCATCACCTTTCAAACTCAACAACCTTATGCGTACCAGCACTAATACTCCTAGATCTCCCGTCCGACCCTATCATTGGACTAAGATTCCCACCATGAGTTTGGCTACTTCCTGAGACATTGCCCACACCATTTGAACTATCAGCACTTCCCTCTGCTCCTCTAAATATACTTGCAGCATCTGCATCGGCACCTTCTAATAAATCTCTATCACTACTTCTTACACTTCTCCTTTCTGCATCTCCTCCATATGCATTAGGCCTTAAACCAGCACCGGGAGTATCATATCCTCCGCCATCGTCCTCCTCTTCTTCTTCATCTTGATCTGGCCTGTGGACGGCATTCTTCTCCATTTCCTTCTGCGCTTCATCCATTCTGCGTTTAACCTCGGCGGCTACACGCATACCATCTGTTACGATGTTGTCTAATACACCTCTGAGACCTTTGCTAGGCGGTACGATACCTCCTGCTGTAGGGCCGGTGATTTGACTGGATGATGCAGTGTTAATTGAGCGACCGCCAAATCCGAGGTTGGAGAATGTGGTAAGACTGGAGTTAGAGGCTGCAGGGCCGGTGGGTACGAGCTTATCTGAAATCCGGAATGAAGCCGGGAATGAGGATTCGAAGAATTGCTCCAGCAGCTCGTCTGCTAGTACAACCATTCGGAAGGTTGGAAGTGTAATATGTAGAGGTTTTGAGGGATCAAGCGCAGCATTCGCGGCTTCAGCCTGGGCTTTTGACACTCGGCGCTGCGTGGTGTGTTCTTGTTCTGGGGTTTCAGTTGGAGAAGGAATAGTCGAGAGACCTGTCGCTGGTTTTTTGGTGCGATTCGGTGACGAGCTTCCTAGATCAAGGAGATCTTCCTCCTCCTCGTCACTATCATCACCAATATCAAATGCGTCGTCGGCCGGTTTGCCATTTTCTGTAGGCGTGGAAGGTTCAACCGAGGCGGCATTTTGTGGATGATCTGGGTCTGCATATTCGAAACACCTTCTGATAAAAGCACTCACACTGCTTAAAAATCTCTCGTTTGTTGTCCCTTGAGGACCATCGGCTGGGCCTCCGTTTCCTACTTCATATTCGCTGAGCCCAGTCATTGATCTTGAGGGCGTTAATGAGCCCTCCAGACCTCGACGTGATAGGAATAGAAGTGCTTCCGATATCCTGAGGATGCCCTCACGGTCCACCTTTCCATCCCCGTCATCATCGTATAGCTCAAAGAAATATGTAATACTTCCCATGATATCTCCCTTCCCTTTGATGTGAGCAAGACCTGTCACAACATTTTGAAGTGTTAAAGCAGAATTCATATCGACATCCCATCGTCTGAACAAGCGTTGCATGAATTCGTGATCGGCTGGCTCTGGATTTCCATAACCCCAAGGCGATAGAGATCGCTCTTTATTCCGTACACTGTTGCCAAAGTATGAGTGGTTATTCCTATCGGAGGAAAATTCCGGCGGCGAGGGGGAATCTGTAACCGCCCATTTCGCGATACCCGCAAGGAATTCCCGGAATGCGTCATAATCCATAAGTGTCGGGCTTGGTCCCAGCCCAACTCGCCCCTTCTCTACGCTCTGGTTCTCGGAAAGTCCATGGACTACTTCTGCGGCTCTTGCCCTGCTAGCCTTGGCTCTTCTCTCGGTTTCTTCTGTGATCATTTGACTTCTCTGCTGCCGTTCATATAGTATTGCATAGAATCTATCGTACAATGCTCCTAACTCGTCAACGCTCAATCTCTTACTGTCTGGCCCAAGATTTCGGATCGAGGTTCGTTTTGCGAAGCTCTCAATGCTATTTAAGACAGCATCTTTATGTTTCATCCGTTGTTCAGAAATAGTATTCTGGGTAATTCCCGAAAACTCCTTGAATGCCACTACCATCAATTCCTGGAATCTTGTGATAGCTCTAAGCTTAGTGTTCTCCGATTTAGGATGGGCCGATTCGTCAAGTTTAGAGAAATATCCCTTCAAAACAGAGATGAAAGCACCGTCGTCGGCGGCATCCAAGAGGTCCTCTCCGTTTATCCGTAAGATTGCCAATCCCACTTGGAAAAGAACCTTTGGACCCTCTAAAAAGAACACGTCTAGCACCCTAAATGCATACACTAATGGCATGGAATTGATATAGAGGGATAGAAACCATGGAAGTGAAACGACTGAGAGCTGTACATCGGATTTGACGAGATGTTCCCACAATATTGGCATAGTTTTCTCTACCAGAGATTCAAATACTCGCTGATCGAGCAATGTACCGTACATCGTGGTCGAATAGTAGCCAGGGAGGAGTCGATCACACAAGACTTTCAATAGAAAGAAAGCTTGTGCTTCAGACATGTAAATAAGCAATGCTGCAACCACAATATTCATCGCTTGGCAGTATCCCACTTCCTCGTCAATCCAACTATATGCTGTGAGGACCCTCCGAAGGCGGCCAATTCCTTCTTCGTGCTGGAATCCGGGATACTCCGGCAGACTCCGATTCAGATCTTTCTCGATTTCATCAATTGCAAGAGAGTCCCTTCCTTCAAACTTGGCAAGTGTATCCACGAAATATGTAGGCTTCTCTAACCGTAAAAAAAGGGATCCAGATGTCAGCTCCCATATTTCTCCACGCAGTCGGTTCGGGAGTCCAACTCGAATGAGCTTATGAAAAGTTGGCTGTCGTATCACGGTAACGTTTCGCCCGTTATTCCTCAAATATTCCCCCCATAACCGGATTTTACTCCGATCTCGTAACTTCTTGACGTCACCTGGGTATTTAAAGATCATTCCGAGACCAGCATCAGGCGGATCCATAGACTTCTTCCCATCACCTTGTAGCAAATACTCGGAGTAACATTCTGCAACTACTTTCTTCAACTTCCCCACATCACCAACACCAGCCTTAAGACCCTTCTTGAGCCCATCGCAAAATCGCTCGCATGCCTGTCGAGTCCCGGCCAACTGGATCGTAATCTTTTGCTGGTAAACCGCGTTCTTCGAAGGGTCTGTCGGGGAGCTATTGCTGATTCCATTCCACGTTATGATAGCCAGAGCAAACTGAATGTCAAACATTAGCCTCTTAACCTCGAACGCAGGGTGGATCCATCTACTTGGTAGCTTTGGCTATGCAGCCGCTCCACGCGTCTGATAGCACAAAGTGGCAGCGTGAAGCCATTCCCACCAGGACCTGCCCCATGTGTCTGCCCCGTAAACCCTGACGAAGTGCTCGTGCTGGCAGTCTGTAAAAAGCTCGTAGGTTGTGTCGAAAAGCACAGATATGCTTCGCTCAAATGTAGCTTTCCAGCATAATGATAGCCCCTATCCCTATCTTTGTCCTTCTCACCCTGGGTAGCATTCGGAGAATAATTGATGGGTGGTGAAATGGTAAGTTCGGCGGTAATCTCTTGGAGAGGTGTCTGAGTATCCGGCAGTCGAAACTGATGGCGGAAGAGTGTGGCTTTGGCTGGATTACGGTCAGATGCAGAGATGTTGAGGGCTTGAGTAGGGTCAATGAACGATTGAGCCTTCTGCACAAGGCTGGAGAGGTTGAACATTGCTCATGGTTTTGGCTGCTGAGCAGCGCGTGGGTGTTGATTCGTTCAGCTAGGCTGGCGGTGGTGTAGCAGGTCGACCAAAGGGTCTCGAAACTCGACGGTCGATGTCATCCCGCGGTAGGGCGGAGCGGAGCGGTGGGAAGCTAACGGCAGAATCGTGCGGTATGCCAAGAGACCCCTTTCTATGGGATTAGACCCATGTAACGGCCAACATCAAAAATGATTATAAATAAGTCCGATCGCATTCAACACGTGTTAATTAAGCACCTGAAGTACTAGAACGACATTTATATCTCTTTCGAGAACTCATGAGATAATCCTGCAAGCTAATTCTCGTGGCCACATGTCACGTGTGAGGGTAAGTGGGAGCTTTAATAAATAGTTTTTCTTGTTAACTACTACGAATTTACCTCTGGTGTGATTATAATTTAGCCTCAGGGAACTGGTCTCCCTGCCCGAATACGGATTAACAGTGGGTGAGAGTGATCAATTCATTTTTTATAACAGACCTTCCTGTGCTCTTGGTTCCTTTTAAAACTAGTGCTATGGAAGGATAAGTTCCAGGGCTCGAACTTCGGGCACTCAATCTCATACACCTTTTTCTTTTCACTGTTAATATATTTGATGGTAGCAGGTTTGATTGTTAAAAATAGAGAATGTATTAGCATTTCTTGTCATAAGCTAACACACGTAGTACAGTCTCCATTTCCACAAAAACCCAAGCCCGTTGTCATCACCCATCAAAATCATCTTCATCATTAAACAAGGAAAACATGTTTATAAGCACCGAGACAGAAAGACTTGTCCATGTCCCCGACCAGTTCCCAGCAAGCTCGCCTTCAACTGTTCAGAGTTCCCCTGTATCATCTGCATGAGAACTTCGTTTACCAGTAGATAAAGTCTGGCTCATCGACCTGGTTGTTGCTACCTTCAAAGAGTGCGTTGGTTCCTGGCCATTGTGGGTGAGATTTGCCAGCAGGAGCCTTGACAACGAAGTCTGAAAAGAAATGTTAGTGATACTATTGAGGATTTGAGCTTAAGTTTTGGGAGCAACTTACACTCAGCACCATTGTGGGTGTAGTGGGCAACAACTTCTGGTTTCTCAGTCAATTTTGGGGCTGATAGCTATGTTAGAAATATCTTCTCGATAGCGCTTGCAGTATACCCATACCTGCTGTAGCAACTGCCACGAAAGCTGCGAGGATAGCGAAGAATTGCATTTTGGTTGTTGGGGGGTGAGAGGGAAAATTCTTTGTGGGTTGGTTTAAAAGCTTTGAATATTGTTGGAGTGTTTGGATGTTTGAATGTGCAGGATGAAGTAGATGTTTGAGGATGGCCAAGCGCTATATATATGTTTCTGCCGGACTCTGTGGACCTTTCTCTTGTTATTTCAGAACAAGGCTTCTACGAAGATGCGCATGGTCTAGGAGTCCTACCCGGCTCACTACACAAAGTAAATAAAAGGTTTTCGTCGAGGTGTCATTTATTACCCCGCGCACTGCAGAGTTGCAAGAAGTTTGTGATAGTATAACTGTGATAGATCTTGAAGATGCATAAGATGGCGATTGCATGATGTCCCTATGTCTTGACTGTTGTGGAGACGACACTTGAAGCAGCATTTTTCAGAGATGTTGTGTTACCAAACGATTTGTCCAACTTACCCCTCATATGTGTCTGTGTCATGGTAGATATCTACCCTGTTGTTGTTAGTACGTTGTCAATACATAAAATGTATATGTGAATGCGAATATTCGGGTACTTGCACAGATTCATATAGAGAGATCTACATCTTGCCTTTTGGAAAGACCAATCACTTTATGAACTCTTATCTAGCTTGCAACATTTTTACCGACTATTCTTTATGCTAGCGCCTGTCTTAAATGTCGAGGGAAAAGTCGTGTAGTTCACATCACTGGATATAAAGGGAAAACACACAGCTGAGAACCATGTATACTTACTCCTTGAAAATCAGATGAACAGCATCCTACCCCCTTTTGTTTTCATGAAAACGAACCACCAGTCCTTGCATATACGGGAGATGCTCCGAGTCACCCCCCATGCAGGATTCTTAACCAAGTTAAGAAGAGATCTGCTAATCACTTAGTATATAAACTGTAATGTTTCTTATACATGAAAGCTAGTACGTTTTCTTCCTAGTTTATTTTAAAAAAGCGGACTTCCATTACAGGTAGTTGGCCTTGAGATACATTATTATCCCTTTGTAGAGTCATTGCTAAGTTAATGCTGAAACGTGAAGTGTAGTATACTGGGGGCTTTCGGATTCGTCTTAGCAGCTACTACTTCAATTATTTAAATAATAGAGAAACTTGATTCTCACTGGAGATTTTTTACTTACAAAGCACTTAAAATTGCTATATTACTTACCCATGTTAGCTTTCTAAATATAAAAGTTAGTGATTTCCTAAGAGTTTAGGTTAATCAGCTATTACATCTGCTAATATACCGAAATTAGCTGGTTTTACTATCGCAAGATTAAATTGAATAATTAATGAGTAATTTAGAGTAGATGTATGTTGAACCTGACTATCATTTTACTACCTTAATTACCCTAGGAAAGTATCAGATTTCGAGTCTCTGTTCTTGTCGATCTTTTCAGATTTGCCTTGTCTATGACCTTGATGGCTACATACAATACTTTTTAACGTAGGACATTAGAATTGTTGAAAATATAGCTGATACGAAAACAATTCTGAGGTTTTCGTTGTGCAGAGACGGAATCTTATAGATGAGGGGTAGATATTTCCTTGAGATCAGGGAAGCTTGGGCGGCCATTATCGAGTGTTGAAAGCGGTTGGATGTTTTCTAACGTTAAACAAACTCCACGTTACGTCTTTGGTTTGAATATACGCCCTACTCTGTGTTTCCATCCCGTTCTTTATGATGTCTCCCTATACCCTAGACAAAACTGATCATAACCCTCCTTCATTCTTGCTAAATTCGTAGGAATTTCTGATCTAGCCCGTCGTTTTAACCAAGCCGGGAAAATGGCCTTCACTATCAAAGCTAAAGAAGCTGAATATGAGGCCCTTCAACCTCTGCAGCCTATGGATATTGTATGCCTCAGAATCCCTTACGAAAGCCTTTATCTAAGAACCCCCCAGGAAGATTCGGGTTCTAAGTGCCGAACTTGTAGCTCGAAATGGAAGCCATCCAAGTCCAGAGTACTTATTAGCGCCAACATATTACTGTTCTGTTTTTCAGTTGCTGGTCTGATCTTCTACTACCACCTCATCAGGCAAGAGAAAAGCTCGAATGAGCGCCTCAGAGCAATCAATAATTATTGTGAGTCGTCTAAGGCTAATCCTCTTCTAACATCTCACTGAATGACATTACAAGCACCAATCTTGGAGCGTCTGGAACTACCCCTTAAAAATCATACCATGGACGGCTATCTCTTCGATGTTTCCCATTCTGTATTTCGTGGTGAACCATCCCCAGAGGTCAACGCAGAATGGGATCGTGTCCCACAGCTAGGTCCTATGATTTTCAGCGGGGAAGAGGTCGCCAAGATTGGAAAAAATCCAGAAGTTGTTGTCAAGCTTCCTGAGTCATGGGGTAAGCCATCTCTACCCTTTGATCTTTCCCCAATCTCTAATTATGGGAAATAAGGTTACGGTGATGACGCATATATCTGGCAATTTGAGTCTCAACACAACATCTACTGTCTAAATTTTCTACGCTAATACGCCTACTTCGATCACTTCTACGGCGCCCAAGGCTACGACAAGTTCGAAGACACACCTAAACTCGACCGTATTCATCTTTCACATTGTTTCTACTACTTGCTTCAAGATTTACGTTGTCTTCCCAGCGTCAATCCTCTAACTTTCAACTGGATGGATGGTTGGAGAACCCCTCATACGGATTTCAATTTGCATAGACAATGTGTTGATCATGAAAGTTTGTTGGCGTGGCAAATTGAGAATAAGATTGGATATAAAGGGAAGGCGATCCCGAAGCCGGCAGCGGGCGATAGGAGACTCATGCATGGACCTCTAGGAATGGAGGAATTGCTGGAAGAAGGTGAGGACTTGCAACATGGGCATGGTGTCGATGGGTTGTGGGATAGATAGTTGCCCTTGGATTATTATGTCAGCTAGTGAAGGAGAATAGATTACTTCGACAGGAAACGAAATGCCTGATTGGATGTACTTGTAATCTCCAAGTAAAGTTGTTAGCGATGCTCTCATCATTTCTCCAATTTCCGATCATTTTCTCAATAGGTTTATGTATTCTAAATTGTACCTCCAAAGTATGCAACATGAAGGCCGAGCATTATAATCTTATCCGCGGCGAGGAGAATCTATCTTTCGAGAGAGTATCACAGAGGTGTCAGACACCAAGAGGGCGAATGCTAAACATTCGTGACGGACATACTAAACCCCCAAGCCCGTCAATAGCCGAGCCTCATTCCTCAAGCCTCCTCAACAGTGAGAGCCTTATCACCCAGCTAAGACCCAAGATCGTGGCTGGAGTTCCACACACGCCCGATGAAAGAGCCTCAAGCAAGACACCGCAACTCCATCCCGTCCGTCCATCACACCCCGCCTCAGCCTCACAGTTCACCCCCTGATCAACTTTATCCACCACCATCAACGCCGCATTCCCCCCCCCATTTGCTTACTGACCACGTTCCCAGCGCCACAAGAATGCCATTGGCGGTTTATCCCTAACCATCTTTTCAATACTTCCCACCATGTCAGTAGTGGCTTTTTCACAGCCCCAGGCTCTATCTCTTCTTGTACTCCCCGCCCGAAAATGTGCCCATAGCTACCGGTGAATTCGATCATAGGACGGGATGTCCAGGGCGGGTAAATGCTTGTTCATGTGTAGATAGAGTATCCGGAAGCCTGGGTAGGTTGGGAATAAATATTGAGAACGTCTATCCCTTCCATTTCTGTCCACTATCGTTATTATCATCCTTTTTGCTCCCCCGCTCATATCGAAATCACAATGCGCTCATCATTTTCGGCACCAATTTCTCTGCTCGCATTTGTTTTACCATTTTCTCAAGCATCTCCTTCAAAGGCATTACCCGCATTGCAGGAACTTAGTTCTCGTGCTACATATCAAGGTGGATGGCCGCTTGCGCTCGCAGGATCAGCTTCGACGACTTGTCCGGCCGAAGCAAGTGTGAGATGTTCTAGTACACTTATAAACCCGAGTTGTTGTCCAGCAGGACAAACTTGCATAAGAGGTGCTAGTCAGAATGCAAATTACTGCTGTCCATCTGGTACCTTCCCCCCCCCCCCCAAACTCCCTTTCATCCGCATAAAAATAGCTAGAAAAATATCCTGACCCCTTGCAATAGCCGCCGATTGTAACACCGCGGTACTAAACTTCCCTCGCTGCGCAAACGAAACTTGGATAATGTACCATAACTATCCTTCCGGGTACTTCTGCTGCGAATCAGGATATATAGGCGTCAATCCTTCTTCGGGTACTTATGGAGGATTGTGTGAGCCAGCTGATCAAGCTGTTCCTACAAGTTTACTCGCTACAATAATTGCGCAAGTTGGAGCAACTGCTACTGCCACTGGTGCTGGAAATTCAACCATGACAGGAGGGGGAAGTTCGGTTACGGGGACGAGTGCGGTTAATCCGAGTGCGACTTCAACTGCGACGAATACCGGTTTCCATTTCACGACTGGAAAGACTGTTAGTATAGCGATCGCGGCGTTGGTTGTAGTTGTGTTGATTTCGATTTTGTATGGGTGCATAAGGAAGAGACGCAACAACCAGATGGTGGCGTATCAAACACAACAATATGATGTGCCTGGGGAGCTAATCTATAGACCGGGTATAGCTTATGTTTCGCCTCCGGCGGGGAACGTTAATAATGTTACGCTGAATATCAGTGGTAACCAGACTGGGCGTTTAGGAGGGGTTGCGTATTAGGGGAGACTTTCAGGATGGGGCCGGGGAGAGAAATCTGCTAATAGCGAGAGCGTCTTGATTTTTTGTCACTGTATATATGCGGTTAAATGTGCTGTAAATGAGAACTATTTTATGATATTATAGAAATAAATAATTAAGACCTTCTGGCCCGGGTTGCGAGATTTATAGGCTCGAGACAAATTAAGATAACAGTTAAATCTTAAAATTTGACATACAGTACTCATTTATGGGAGCGAATCTAATCAAGATTTAGACATGTTACACGGATCTTGGAAAACAAGTCAGATAGAAGAACCTTCATAGGAAATGCCGCCAATGTCCGAAACAACCTCATACTTTTGCCAAACTATTCTGATCATCGTGGCTATATCTCAGTTTCGCTGCTAGGTCTTTCATCTCCCTCTTCGCTAAAGGTGCTCCTCTCAGCCCACAGTCCTCTTCACCAACCCTTCTTGGCTGAAAGAATTTATGCCACAATGACCACAAAACTGCCGTGAGGGTGGTAATCGGGATAGCAACCGCCCAGTAAACCCAGAACTGTTCCGATACTTTCCACTGATCAGTTTCGGGGTTATAATTGAAAAAAGACATGCTGAAAATTGCGGATATAAATGTAGCAGGGAAGAAGGTTAGAGTCAGGAAGGAAATCGTTTTCATAGCAGCGCTGTCTTTCTGAGCCGCTTGTCCGATTTCGACGCCGATTCGTGAGTCGTATTGAGCAACTGTATTGAACGTGAGTTGAATTTCGTTTAACAGCCTCTGTTTATTGGAAGTTGAGCGAGAGCTTAAGCTGGTTACCATATGACTGTAAAACTTCATATCCTTTCGAATTTTCCTTTGTGTACTCCTCATTTGCTCGTCGTGAGTGGGTCTATCGATGATAAATCCTTCGTGGTGCTCCATCATACTCTTAAATGTTTCGCAAGCTAACTCGAGCGTCTCGCAAACATGTATGGCATGCCTAGCGATATCATGAAGACGAGGATAATTTGGGCTGGGAGCCTTGGAACTGGTTCGTTCTATCTCTGTCTGCCGGACTAAATTGCGGATCCCCCAGACAGCTTTGTCTTGTAGACGAACGACCTCTTGGGCAAAAAGTGAATGGATCCAGTAAGGGTCCCTCAGATCAGATTCCTTTGAAAAATCCAAAATAGAACCAGGAAGCAGCTCTTTGACAGCAGATTTGGGGTCAAAAATAAATATAATATTTTGATTGTTGCCGGAGGTCCACCTTGTGAACACGTTAAGTTTGTACCATAAGTAGTCTTTCTGTCCTTCTGGTGCATTGTAGAAGGTTTTCTTGACTAAAAATCGAAACCACGTGTCCAAAATCATGTCAGCAAGAGGCATTCTGCGACCAGAGGAGGCTTAAATTACTCTGTCCTTCGAAGTTCCCTTCCTCGGTAAAAGTATCCTCACATCCAAAATAACCATTTGAACGCTTACACCAAGGAGACCACCAGAATTCCGGTATCTTGACTTTCCGCTTAAGAACTTGACGGCATGCAGGGCATTCTCGAATTCTGTCTGCCTGAGCAAAGCTGTGATACCAATTCTTAGCTAATTGTGAGCACTAAAGTATCATAGTAACGTACACCAAAATAACTCTTGGCTCTTTTACATCTTGACAAATTAAATCGCATAATGTATTCGATGTTAAATCTGTAGATTCCCAACCATCTGTATTTCCTGATGATCAGCATACAAACATGTGGTATGGTTGGAAAGTTTCACCTCCTCTTTTTGTCACAACCTCTAGTCTTGGACACTGCTGACATTCAATCGAAGTGGCCATCCCAGGCGTCATATGATCAAACTGATACTCAATAAATCAAGGGGCCAAAATTGCTCCAAACTCTAACTTCAGACCTTTCTTAATTGAATGTAGGACAGTTCCTCCTAAGATAAGAGAGTGAGGGCCTTCTCAATTAGCGAATAAAGATTACGAATAAAAATAGCTGCACATGTTACACATAATCCAATGGTCATGCATCCTGAAAGTATGTTTTGCTTTTTCCGCCCGGATCCACTACTCAGAGCATGTGGTTTGGCCAAAATGGAATAGTGGTTTCCAAATACGATAAGAATGGCATTTTAGAGAGGGGCAATCCAGAATGCGAACTTGCGAAACGAGTCCCATTAGCCTCGGCGCCGACTACCATATCTACCAGCACTCAGCCTTGCAACATTCCCTCCAAAGATGCAAATTCTGCCTTATCAATCACTATGTCGGCGGAAAAAAAGTCCAGTCTGAATTTACGCAATTTGAGGAATCGGTCCCTCTGTATTATTTGTGGAAGACCTGGTGAAGCCGAAGAGATCGCGAAAGCCTTGGGGATTTTTGGAAACAAGATACAAGGCGATGAAATTGACAAAGTGGCAGATGGACATACCTTTTATCTTGGTTCATTTGACATTAAGGAAGGGAAACTTGATTATTATTTGACCAGCAGTCTACAACAAGGAATTCAGTCCTTCGCTGTTTATGCCGCTGTGCTCTTTAGCATTTTGCTTCCTCGTTTTGCAGTTCACGCTGGAGTCTGCGCTGGCTATGACGATCCGTCAGGGAAATTGAAGTAAGTCGTCCTGGTATTTACGTATTCGATGAGCAATGTTGATCTTGCAGGATGGCGCTGACAGACGTGGTACTTGGGGAAGCCGCTATTAACTACGAGGAAGGAAAGTGGGAGAGTATTCCAGGGCAGAAAGGAGTTCTTTTCCGACCAGCCTACAACCGCGTAGCGGCCTCTGCAGGAGACTTGCAAGCCTTCGCAGATTCACCTCAACGATCACGATACCATTATGGAGAGTATATTTCTGGCAGCGCAGTCCGAACGGATGCTGGAGCAGTCTTTGAGCAGATTCGTGGTGGAGTATTTCTCTCCCTTCGTGAAACATAGTGCCTATATTGACTGTCATAGATGGCTCGTAATGCTATTGCACTAGATATGGAAGCGAGCGCTTTCATTCAACTTTGTGGCCATTTCGAGGGGAAATACGCAAAATGTCTTGGTGTCGTTAAGGGCATATCTGATTTTGGAAATTCTAATAAGGGAAGAGATGAGAATACACCGATTAAAGCGTTGAGAAATACAGCATCTGCTCTCCAAGACTGGATCACGTACAGAATTCCATCCAGCAATTGGCAGCGCGATGAAAGTAAGTAGAGATTAAGTACGCCCACTCATACCAACTATAATTCTAAATTATGATTCAGGCCATGAACCCGGAGCGCAATTAGTACCAGGCTACTACGGAAATTTCGTGAAGAGAGTTCTTGATAACTTTTGCGAGGGAATGGATATAACTCTGAAGAATAATGCGTCAGTTATTGTAAGCATCTCTAATCACAGATGGCGACGATCCCAAGTCTAACTCTCAAAAGATTCCCGCCAAAGAAATCAAGGGATTCAAGAGTATTCTCCCCAAGGGTCGCGCCCCGTCAGCCAACATCGAGATGGGAAATATAGCAGCAATGATGAACGAGTATGGCATTTGCGAGATTAAAATTGGAATGGTGAGCCAAGATTGATTTCTCGATTGCTCCAAGTCTGTGGGTTCAGAGAGGTTAACTTCTAATAGACTCACACCAGTCGATCTCTATATTACAAAGCTGGATACATGATGGACTGGTGCAGAACTTGCAATAGTCTCGACGGAACTTCTGATGGGGTGTATCAAGTTGGAGTATTTGAGCGAGAACTGAATAAGACTCCCTATTATGCTGCAGTAGGAGAGGGGCCAGCAAGTGCTATGACCTGCACCTGGGAAGAGACGGAAGAATGGTTGAAGAAAGAAGTTGCTCGAGAAAAGGCTGCGGGATCTATGGAAACGCCAGATGAAATCACGAACTTGCGCCAAGGTCGTGGAATTCCAAATGGGCTGAATGCTAATCATCTTGAAATAACACCTCCAGGAACAGGGAGTTCTCGGGAATCACCAGGAACGGCAGGGTCTGAAGCCACAAATGATCTAGTTCAACACGATCCAGTTGCAAAACGGGAGACTGGATTTGCAAAAGTGAGGACGAGAATATCATTTCCACGTTTACTAAAACGTTTCTCTCCGAAAAAGTTCGCACATAATTCTGATGGTTGACTACCGGTTTAGAGGGTATGGGCTGAAAGTATGTACTTTAGAAGCAGGTCTTCGACGGAGTTGGGATTGCGTGGTTTGGGCTCCGGATTATAAGTCTGATTATTTCATATTGTAATAATAGTCCAAGGATTGTTGAATAGTAGTTGGTTTGTTGTCATTTAGTTCCCTTTAACATATATTTCTTATTTATATTATAGAAAACATATAGTGTGAAGAATTAATATAATGTTGTCCTTATACTGCATGAAAAGCTAAAAAGGAAGGCCGATCAATTTACTGCCCTTCTTAACAGCAGAGAGCCGGCATTAGTACTAGACACCGTAAGTTAACCTACTTTAGGGTCAAATGCCTATCTTAATTCCCCATGGGCCGAGTCTATGAGATTTTCTCGCTCCTCTCTTGCTAACCTCTTAATCCACATCGCCAGTCTCAAACCTGCAGTCTTGATGAGGTGCTCCAAGACTGGGACTGATTCTTCATAGTAAAGTTTTGATAGCTCTTTCCCTTGCACTGTGTCCACGCCATCCCTCAAGACAATCCGACAAACCCAAGCATTGGCTTCCCTAGCCCATTCCAGGACTAAGGTCGCAGTACCGTCCCGTGAATCCCACATCTCTTCAAAGCTGCTCTGCAGTTGACCTTTTATTAGATTGGTATTTTGCTTCTGAGTAAAGAGTTTTTCTGCCCAGACGATGGCAGCAGCCTCCTCATTCTCCTCGGTACTGTTCGTCAACTTCTGAGGAATAGATACATCCCACACAAAATGTAAGCTTGTATTTACTCCTTCCCAGAGAACCGGTATATCATTCCCACCTCGCATGAAACCCTCAACATGTAAAGGACAGTGCAAGTCCCCGATAAAGTGAATCAAAAACATCAAAGCTTCTTTCCTCTCCTGGTGATCAAGGCCAAGATCGTTCACTCTTCGCGTCATATTTATTGTCGCATCGATAATGCATGGACTCGAATCACGAGTATAGGAGACATTGCAGGTCTGAGGTGGGTTGTCATAGCTATTGAGAAAGTGCCAACTGCTCGTAAATCGGCCTTCTGGGAGGAATTTGTATATATCTGCCCAAATCGCGGCGTCTGAAATAGAAGTATTCTTCAAAAGAGAGTGAACATTGTCGGATGCAGGTGAGAGATGGATATGCTTCTCAGCAATGAGGGCAATTGTACGGTGGGCGAGATCCCCCCAAGCGGTGCAAAGCGAGAAAGGACAGAGGACCAGAGAGATAATTGAACGCTTCATTGGAAATGTCTTTAAAATGTTGAATCTTATCATTGGTGATCGAGCATTATTGAGGATTGCTATGCTTCATCTAGCTTAACCCTGTCACCCTTTCAAAACAAGGGCACTGTACTTCAATGTAGCACTGCAGGGGGCTGCTCAGCTGCCAAGCCCAGCTGAATTGTGACTTACAAATTTAAGTTTTGCAACACCATTGGTCTCAGCCACTTCCTCACATTTTCGCGAGTTTGGCGCCCGCCTTATGATCGGTGAGATGATACCGTAAGGCTGGCAGTAAAAAGGCTCAATTCTTGAAAACAGATTCAATTTAAAAATTTGTCATGCTTTCAAAATCATTAAGGTTCCAATCATCTCTGTACCAGAGGTTGATAACCCGAAGAAAAGGTGCCATCCATCTGATTCCTACTTCATTAGCTAGAGGTATGGCAACGGCACCAAGAAAAAGATCGGCGAGCGTCCTCGACGAGCCATTGACACATTTCCAACCGGTCAAAAGACAACGTCTTCCACAGACGTGCGAATGGATTCAGCAAGAGCAAACCTACAAGACATGGAAACAATGGGACGATGCTTCATCTAGCACTCTTTGGCTCCACGGCCGATCAGGCTGTGGAAAATCATACCTCACTCAATACATCATCGACGACCTGAAAACGACAGACACCAAGTCAGCTGTATTAAGCCATTTTTGCAATTCAAGCTCAACACCTTCTTCAGTTATGAAATCAGTACTTACCCAATTACTTCACCATCCACTTTCTCAGAGCGACCTCAAAGCAAAGATCTTGGAAACGGTCGACCAACTTACACATAATTTGCACGCTATACCGCTTGACCACACATATCGACTCTGGGACAAAGTTGTCGCAATTATGGAAGAAGCACCTCCGATAATTATGATCATCGATGGTTTAGATGAGATGTCGAGCAAATATCTCGTACCTCAAGAATTCGACTTTCCAGCTCATCTCATGGAATTGACGACAGCTATGGCTACAATCTTGCGATTACTAGTTTCCAGCCGGACTGAAGTGGGATTTCGAAAGATCTTTGACAATTCTCTCGAAGTCGAAATCATAGAGAGCAAGATTAAGGAAGATATGAAACGATTTGCTCTGTCTGAGGTATCCTTCCATGACAATCTAGAAGGACTCAAGGACGAGATCGTTGATGTCATCGTTGCAAAGTCGGAAGGCATTTTCCAATGGGCTATCCTCACTATAAAAGTCCTTGCTCAACAAACAACGTCAATACAGCTAAGTAAAAAGCTCCATAGTCTTTGGAACACCTCTCTAGATGATCTGTATGCGAGTTTTTTTCAGCATCAAGAACTCGAACTTAGTTCAGAAGATATTTCCATTCGGGACAGTATCTTACGAATGCTGGTGTTTGCAGTGAGGCCTTTCAGCATCACGGAGCTTTCAAACTTTTTGACGGTGGAATTGAATGTGTTCCTTCCCTCATTGGAGAAAACGGTTTTAGAAGTTTGCGGGGGTCTTGTCAAGACCGGCGATGGTATTTTAAGAGCAACGCATCATTCACTCCGTGACTTCCTACAAAGCGATCATCCAGGAACACGAGAAATCGCAAATATCAACCCAAGTGCTGGGAACTTAATGTTCGCAAAGACCTTGTTACAATATCTATCTCATGAGAAGTTTGAGACGATCAGGGAGTCATTAGAAGTGGATAGTTTTGAATCTACACATCCCCTTGCGGAATACGCGACACTTTATTGGGTTCACCATGCTTCACAATCTGGATATAATCCAAAACTGCAAGCTCAGATTGAGTCTTTCTGTCACAAGTCCAATCCGATAGAATGGGCACAGAAACTACTCCCACTCTATCTTCATCGCTCGGTCTTACCGATTCCTCCTAGACCCGCCAATACAGCACAATTCTTCCATTTATTTACGCTGAAATCTCAAATTGTGAATTGTTTCGATGGCGACAAGAAAACCGAATTCGATAAATTAATTTCAAACTCATGGCGCATAGCTTACGAGGAAGCAGTCACAAATGCTCGACGATGGTCAGGTAGCGAAAGTGAGCGTTTATTTCGGAGCCTCCTCGATCTCGCCGAAGTATATAGCTGGACGACTGGATACCAGAACGAGGTCATCAACACACTCCAAAAGACACTTAGATTTGCATACCTGTTCACATCCTCTACTTCTCTAGCTCTTGTAGTTGCGGCTCGTCAGGCCCTCGCGGATGAGTTGAAACGAAATGGGAAGTACGAGGAAGCACAACAAGTATTTGAGAACCTCATAGAACTGGCGCGGAAAATCTACCCAGCAAATAGTTATGTTATCATGTTCGCATTGGATGGTTTGGGTTGGGTTTGCATGCGTCGTGAACTACTTGACCAGGCAGCTACATATCTTGAAGAAGCATTGAAAATCGCTATTGAGATCAATGGTTCTAATTCTCCTCTCACCTTAAGATCAAAAATTACGCTTGCGGAAGTGTACGGGAAACTCGGACGTCATGAGGAAGCTAAAGCTCTTTGTATTGCTTTGGAAGAACAGCTTCGTCAATATAACGAGAATGGGGTTCCGCTTCCGAAAGACTCGATTTCGCATTTGAATTCTTTGGCTGCGATATATATGCAGGAGAAAAAATATGGGGAGGCGAGAGAAATGTATAAAGTTGTTGTGCAGGAGAGGAAAAAACTTTTTGGTGAGGAAAGTCGTTTGACGTTGTGGGCTGAAATGCAGTGGGGGATGGCAATGGAGGAGGGAGGAGATGGAGAAGAGGCGAGGAAGGTGTTTGAGGGTTTGATTGGGAGACAGGAAAAGGTTTTGGGGGCGGATCATCCTGATGTAAAAGCGGTGGGGGCTCGATTGGGGAGAATTTGAGTGTAGATTGTAACCGTGGTCGGCTTAACCTTTATTTCTAGTCTTAAAAAGGTGCGTACACTAGGCTTGTCCAAATATATTATATAATAGTTACTGTAAGTCTTAATATTAGGACTGAATTGCCCCCGAATATAGACCGTAGGAACGACCTATAAGAAGAGGATTCCCCTGGCGCATAGAATAGTAGAGATTAGTCCTATAATAAAAGCTATTTCTGATCGTAGTTTTTTACATATTTGATCCTCACATTTTATACCTAACTTAAGATGATAATATACTTATTATTAGTAATAATACTATATAAGAATTATCGTTTATCACGAGCTACATATTAATTCTTGCCAAGAGACCACTCGGGTAGTATAAGAATCTAACTAACCCCTTTAGGCGAACTAATCACCAAGTGAAGCCTTGAAAGTTAGGACAGCAGTCACAAGGATGCACACTCTTGCATTTTTAAATAAGTCTTCGGCCTAAAATAGTCACGCCCGAAGGAAAGTAGATCGGCTAAATAGATCAATAGGGTGTCATTTCTTATCAAGAGGATATAAGCGCACAATAGACATGCGATGCATGAAAAACATTAGTCCCTTCATTGGCCGTATGCCAAACCGGTTGAGACACCAAGTTACACCCTATGTGTGGCTGAATATTCTACGTGGTGAAACTTCTTGACAACGTGATGGGAGGACCCTGAACTGGCGATGTGGTGGGACTGTACTGAGTGATACGCATATCCTTTCATTTGAGGTAAACTTCAGCACGCGCCCCTTTACCACTCTTCGCCCTTGTGTTCAACACCACACCAAGCAATATATTTGAGCCATGGCCGCCTCAGACAGCACGGTGCGCCTGAAGCAGTCACCGCTCCCGAGCATACGATATACTCAAATTCCCTACCGTTTCCATCTATCTCTGCGTCTACTATCTTGGCTGGTGCACGGATAGCCAACAGGGTGCATTTCTTCATTGATAGTACCACCATTCCAAATCAGCTATCATGGCCAATGGAGAAGTCTCTCTGGTGCTCGCAGGCTCCTTTTGCTCTTGGTAATGGGCATCTTTCTTTGGTAAACTCTCTGAGCATCGTTGTTTCTGGCTTCTGGTCCACTTTGGTTTACAGTGGGCAAACCCCGTTTCCAGTGTCTTAAATTTCCTTGCCGAGCTGAGCATCGAAGGAGAAGTATCACCACTTTTCAGGCTTCCAGCGATTTACCTTTCTCCTCCAACACCGTCCTCTCTAATTTTGGGCTCCAGAACTAATTGCCGCAAGACATCCGGCCATTCTTCGTCGCCGGGGAGATTAACTCATGGATACGTATCTCCATTGGAGAGCGCTTATTATTCAGCAGCAACATCACCTTTTACGCGGCTAAAAGTGCCCTGAGCAAGACCCATTCGCATTCGTAAACATACGAGTCACCAAATAGGATGGGCTAGGATTGACGGTTTACTGTACTGCTCCTTCCTTACGCGATGAATCTACCAACCCATATAACAATTTTTATTTTGTTGGGCTCCCTTTGTCGTCCTTAAAAGAACAACGTCCCCTACACCCTCTCCACCGAACCCTCTTCCACTCCTAAGAACCTTCTTCAAAATGCCGCACTCAACATTTTTAGACTCTGAAACGATTCCTCAACCAGGTGCAAAGGTGAAGATCCTAATGCTTCATGGTTCGTCTCTGCCGTCAACTCGCACCTACCCTTACTGATGAGTCCCCAGGCCACGCAGAATCAGGACCTTGTTTCAAGACCAAAACCAAACGTCTCGCAGAGCACCTTAACAAGATATTCCCAGCATCACCCTCCGCAAACGCACATCCTTCGTTTCCAGGTGGAATCGAACTATACTATCCTACAGGGCCCCTACGAATTACGCCCGCCGATTTGACACAGACGGAGGCCGACGATGTGGATATTAATCCAAAGAACGACCTCGATGCTTGGGCTTGGGGGACTGGAGATTTTCGCAAAGCTGAACCGATCGAGGGTTTGACAGAAAGTGTTCGATACATGTTGGAATATATGCAAGCAAATGGACCTTTCGTTGGGGTGATCGGTTTCTCCTGCGGTGCGACGCTTGCTGCGATCTTGTCCAGTCTTCTAGAAGGCGATAAGAATGTGACAGAATTCAATGTGCCAACCAATGTAAGTTCTGGAAATAATAACAAACAAAATAAAGAATCAGACTGATCGCAAATAGTTCTCGCACCCACCACTTCATTTCGCAGTCTGCTACAGTGGCTTTATGCTCAAATACCCCAAATACAGACCATGCTATTCTCCTCGCATTCGAACACCCATCATCCATATCATTGGCAAATACGATCCCATGACCGAGGAATCATCCACACTCGCCCTCGCACGAAGATGTATCAACAGCGCCGTAATTTACCATCCAGGCAGTCATTACGTTCCCACCAAGCAATTCTTCCTCGAAAGAGTTACTGCGTTCATCGACGTGGCTTTGGGAAGAGGAGAGAGTGATGATGAGGAAGATGAATGGGTTGATATTTGAGCTGGATTCAATATAAAGATGGCGATGAATGAACAAAGATGAACGGTTACACTTAGTAATGGAGTTGACATAGAATACGAAGTTTAATACCTCTTTGGAGGTGAGAAAGCGAGCCGAGCGGACAAGCAAAGTTTGGGTTTTCAAAGGAACGGAGAGATAGATTTTATCTTTATGGGCGAGGATGAGATGATACCCTTTACTCTTAGCATTGGATCTTTTTATCGGCGTTAAAATCGGGAGGGAAAGAAGAACACTAACCTGTGAAGTGGAGGAGAGGAAACTTGTTTATAGAATGCGGTGCATTAGATCTGAGGGCGATGGGCTCTTCAGAGGCCTGCAGTGAGGGAGATGGATGGGAGTCTTTACCTGAAATAGATTATCATCGATGGTAATTCCTGGATACGCCTAATTTTATATAATGCAAGGACTCTTTCCCTATTCCGGTTTCCATTAACGTATGACAAAGTAATCTCTTATCTATAAAATGTATGGCGGCAATTTCTGACAAGGTAGTAGTAAGTACTCAAACCATTTAAGGTACCTTATCTTTCGGTATTCTTTCCTGAGCTGGAAGAACAGTGGAGTTGGGCTCTTCTGCTTGTGCATTGTGCATTGTGCATTATGCCCAATTCGAAATATTTCTACCCAAGAATAGTGTCACGTGACGGAGTCTTTCTATCTTCATACCTTCCAAATTCTTCTGCATGCAAAGATCTTACATGGAAGGACGAATGGGTTGGATATTTAGGATCGTTCGGGTATTTCCTACGATATGATTATGGGAGTATTCCTTAGGTGGGGAAGGTGGCGAAGTTATAGGGAGGACTCCTGTCTGTTGTTGTATGACTGAGGTGGGGAAGAGGAGGATGGGGGGTTTTATTAATTTTTCTGTGAGTAGTGATAAGGTAGTTGTTTAACTTTAATATTCAATATTTAGGTTCGTGGGTTATGCTAGGACGGGAATTGAATGATGTGTGCTGTGGGTTGTGGTGGGGAGGAGGATTTTGACATTACATGTACTCCGGCACAGCAAGGCAGAAAGGAATTGAGAAGGTGGCGAGCTTTTGCTGTGAAGTTTTTTGGACATGTTGAGGTGGGTCTAGGAGAGAGGGAAGAGGCGAGAGGGAGGGATTTTTTTACATGTGGCCTTTTGGGGCGCGGTGAGAGGGCTAGGCTGTACCTACTGAAGGTATCTAGGGAGGACGACATGGTGGGTATCACCGAGACAGGGATAATGAGGTGGTAAAAACTTTCTTTTGATGACTTGAGTTGATGAATAAACTACCTATATTCTAATAGTTTAAGCAATAATGAAATAACTCAGGCCAGGAAGAATAATGCAAATACCCTGAGTCGGCTCCTTCAGATCTACCGTAGGTGAGGATAGGTTAGCTTTCTACCATGTCCTTCCTTCGTTTACCCACCCAATCCATCACTGAGCCCCCAAAACACCAGCATCTACGCCACAACCAATAGTACCACTATTATCAACCCGATTTATGTCCATACTATTGAAAAATCAAAGCACAATAATTTAAAATCTTCAAATCCTACTTAAATCCTCGAGATTCCTGCTCTTCCTCTCGTTAGCACCTTTTCAAGGTAGGAAGAAAAATGCTCGAGGATGGATGTGCACGTAGGTAAGTACTTATTGTCCCTCTTTTCTCTCAGTTCATGTATATTATGGAAGGTTCCACCGTGTGTATTTTGTGATAGTTGCCGTAACAATTACTCTTTCTCTTTTCTTATTTACTCTCTCTCTCTCTCTCTATTCCATTTCAACGGTCTTTCCTTCCAAACCTCAATATGAAAACACAATTACTTCTCAATCCTCCAAATCTCATCTCCTTCCTCACCATACTAGCAAGCCTAGCAAGCCTAGGAAATGCCTTCCCAGTAGAAAACCAAGGAGAAATCATCCCCAAACCCCATCCCGACCCTCTCTCCAACACAAGAATAGGAATACCCCTAAATTCCAAAAGAGAAACACCATCCGCAACATTCCCCGGCTTTGGAATCTCGAATATCAAATCCCTATTTTCCGGTACCCAATCACCAACAAAACTAAAATCGCGAAATGAAAAAAACCAACCCCATCCAGAAGAAGAACACGCAAAATTATCATCAAGAGAATACCCCCAAGAAAAAAAAGCGGTACGAGCACGCTCAGCATTTTCCGCACTCTTATTGAAGAAATCACCTAACCAAGAATCTCCACAGGAACATCAACATCTCACCCGAGGTGATCCCGCAAGAGAAACCCATCTAATGAATAGTTTACTCATAGGACGTTCGATGGGAGATATCAAAGGGGATAAACCATTGAAGAAACGGTTCTTTCTCTTCAATATAATAAAGAATATTGGGAAAGCGATCGTTGGGGGGATTAAGGGCGCGATTAAGAAACATAAGGAGAAATCTGCTGCGAAGAAGGCGGCGAAGGCGGCGAAGGAGGCGGCGGCCCATTCGGGGAGTGGGAATGGGAATGGGGGGCATAAGGTTAGGAGGGATTGAGGGAGAGGGGGCTGTGGATGGGAGGTGAGATGAAGAGGAGTTGATGAGGGGTTGTTTTTATATCTTTGGATGGGGATTAAGATGGGTGGTGTTCTCTGCTACTTGTGGAAGATTCTTTGGGCTTGCTAAGGTATAGGAATTTCTTTGGGAATGTTTTGTCTAGGAAGATATAAGGGTAGAGGGTATAGGTATTTATGGGAGGAGTTATTGTTATGATTATCGATGAAGGTAAGGATGAAAATTTTGGCTTGTGGCATTGGAGTTGGAGTTTTCTTTTTTGTTATGAGTTTAAAGGCGTGATTTTAGAGAAAGAGTGTGAAGTAGTGTTTTTTATTTTGGAAATTCCTTGTTTCCAAAGCCGAGGAGAATAGAATCGCTATGGAGTTTTGGGGGTGGGTTATAATATAGTTTAGATTTTACTCAATGTTCAGCCTTGTTTTATTTTGGGAATTAAATTGTCGAAGCTTTAAGTGATATATGGATTTCGCTTCTAACTCCCTCTCTTTTTCCCATGAAAGCAATGATCTCTTCTCTGAATATTATTTCTATGTTATAAAACCAAAAAGAGCTTTTAGAAGATAAAATATCAACAGGGGATATCGGAATTCGCGCATTATTAACTCGAGCATCAATAAGTACTTCGAAAAAGGTTTACATGCTACTGATTCCTATGTTAGCTATCACGAATTCTAACCCCTCCTGGTGATACTAAAAAGACCATACAGGTTCAAAATAAATAGATAATCTTTAATTAAGATAACTTAATTTAACTTAACTAAAGATCTCATAACGGAAAAAAAAACCTAAATATAAACAGTCCATAACCACCATCTAACCACCCCTAACCACTCCCTAACCAATCCCAACCAAACCATCAAAACATATCATAAAAACCACCACTAAAACAACAACTTAAAATCATATCCCCCCCCCCAACCAAAAAATACCTACCCAGATAAAAACCCATAAAACCACATTATATTAGAACCCCCCCGCACCCCTACCCTACTTCGCCCCTTTAGATAAGTAATATAATATAATATAATAATATCATTTCTTTCCATTTCTCTCCCCTATAAATAAATAAATAAATAAATAAATAAAAAAAAAAAAAATCCTAAGTTATAAAACCAAAGTATTTAAGATCCCTTAATTTAACCTATCCTAAATCCTAATTCTAATCCTACCCCCCCCCCCTAACTTTCCCTTACATACGCACATACGCGCGCACACATACAAAAGAAAAAAAAAAAAAAAAAAAAATCAGGGTATTTAACAACGAGCCGACGAACTGACTGACTGATTGAGTAATAACCACTCCATCCATCCATCCATACCTAAAAACCTCTTAAACCATCTCTTTCCAATCTCCAATCTCCAATCCCATCCATTCCCATCCATTCCCTAATAAACCACTGGAATATGAAAAAAACAAAAAAACAAAAGCAAGTATGAAAGAAATTTCGCCCTCCAATACAGCAGCTACAACTAATATGCAAAACACTTATCCCTTCCATCATCCCTTCCCATCCCATTCCTATCCCATCTCATCCCATCCCATCCCAACTCCAAAATATTTTTGCAACGCCAATAACCCATCCCATCCCATCGATGCCCAAATATATGTTTCCTCTTCACCCTATCCTAATACAAATCCAAATCCAAATCCAAACCTTAATCTCCCTCGCACATTCCTTCAAGAAGAAAAAAAGAAATAAAAACAACATTAACCCTATTTCTCGATATCCATATCCATATCCAACCATGCATTCTTCCTTCCTATGAGATTCTTCGGAATCTTGTCTTATCAGACTTCCAAATAAAAAGTTCAATACATTAAACCAACCCCATTTAAAAAGCATTATAAAGATCCTCTTTCGAAGCACCCTTAACGATATTCAAAGGTGCCGGTATCTCAGTCGGGCTAAGCTCAGCTGGTGGTCGAGTTTCTCTAGTATCGGTAGCGAGTTCGTATCGAGGTGTTGGTCTAGCGGTTGTAAGTGAGATGGGGGAGAGTATCTCGTTTGATGTTTGCTTATTATTATTAGTATAGTGTCGTAGAATTTGGTTGGATTTTGAATGGATGATATGAAACACAGGGGAGGGAGGGAGAAATTAGAGAATAAACATACACTCAGCTTCACGGGTATCTTCTTCACATACCCCATTGCCTTTTCTGCATCCGCCCATGCCATAACGATCGCATTCTCTTCTGTCGAAAAAGACATGAAGGTCATTGCGAACCAACTGCTCTTACTCATCAACTCCTTACTAGTTGCAACTCTTTTGACTTCCATATGTGAACTATTCAAACTAGAGACAAAGTATAAATGTCCCTTCATGTTCACCATAGCTAATTCTCTTCCAGTTTGAGAAAATGCAGCGCATTGAATCCTCGAGCTAACCCTCCCTTGATGGGCGGTTGGATCGGTCTTAATCTCAGATCTGAGGCCATCAAATGGCTGGATAAGCATTGGATTGCCGGATTGAGTCCACGTTGTAAGACAGATTAGATTTTCTTCGCCACCAACACCAGTACGGTAGATTGCCGAAGAGACCCCGCCATCTTCGAACTCGTAGAGGGGGACCTCGCAGCGACATGATGCTAATTCTCCAAAATCTGCAAAAGGGAAGCGCCATTGCCAGATTTGTATAGTCCCATTTTTCATATGTCGGGTACTGGCTAACAAGACAAGACCGTCATTAGAGAAGGACAAGGTATCTACAGGCGGACATTGCTTGCAGTCTGTATGTGACCACCCTCGATGTAGTTTGTCTTCCCGTGGTTCCTCAGCTCTGTTCAAGTTAAAAAACCTGACTACTGAATTTTCGAATCCCAAGACAACGAAGTTTTCCTTGGGGCAAATGGCTATACTTGTACACCACGGTGAAGATGGCATTCGATAGTCTATCGGTGGAATGGAAGTTTGGATGAGGTTGGTAATTCGAAGCTGCTATTGGTTAGTAAGGAGGATTTTTTGTGGCTTTGAGTAGAATATGCATACGGTAAGTTTCTGATCCCTTGTTCCGACTATATAAGCTAGATGGACTTTGGTTACTGCCGCTAGTACGCAATTACTTTCTATGCTCAAGGTACGGCCCAAAAGAGGAGAAGAAGGTCCGAGGTCCCATATATTAATAGCAGAATGCGTGTAAAATAGGGCGTAGGTAGAGTTTTGAGATAGGCTGACTTTCACATCCGCTGCCTTTGGACCTTTCCCTTTACCTCCCGACTTGCTCGTCATCCGCAAGGGAAATTCTTCGAACTTTTGTCCTTCTAATGTAGCCGACGAGATTGAGCTAGACTTGCCTGACGATTTCGACTTTGGCGCTTCCTTTTTAGAAGTGAATTTCTTGAAGAAAGATTTGCCCTTTTCTGGCGGTGAAACGATGGGTATTGTCCCTCTCCTCGTCAAAGGATCAGGTTCCGTAGAGATTGTCGAGACGGATTGTAATCTTGACGAACTTGCTACACGGCTCTGCATATAATCACTTGGCGGTAATGCTGATTCCATCACATTAACCGGAGGCCTCTGTGTCCCGTTCGATTTAAGGGTATCATTAGTAATTACTCCATCACCACTAGAGCTATAATCATCTATGGGAACATATTCAGTGCGAGGCGTGTCCAATCTCTGTTGGAAGCTCGGGGAGAGTCCTGGAGATATAGGAGATACGAGAGCTTGGGAGATTGACATGGAACGCTCTCGATCTGGCGAGCCTGGAGCGACAAACATCGATCGATTGCGAGGGGGGGAAGGAGAGTCCGCATCACGTAAGGGCTGCCCATTTCCACTTAACATGTTCGCAAATCCCTGATGAAACTGGAATGGTATGCCCGACTCCGGCCTTGGTGGACCCAATTGGAACTGAGTTTGAAGATGCCTTTCAACATTGATTGTATCAGGATTCGACTCCAGAGGCTTAAGGAGATCCCAGGTCCGCCTTGCCAACGAAACCTCACGTATCAAGGTTACAGGCTCGCCACAAACGATGCATTCTGAATTGGGGGGAAGAACTATTTCTGTGCGATCTCTTTCATCGTTCTGAAGTCATATGTTAGGACCTGACGCTTCTATTTATTGGGGTCGAAAGAGCAGATAATCTCTTGGTTCATTGGGTGACCATGGATTTCGGGAGAAGGAAATTGCTCGAGGATAGAAACGTACTGGAAGTTTTATTCTGTCGGAGGCTCGTAGCTGCGAGTCTCCAGCTAAATGTAGCTTGGGGCAATTTATAACCCAGTATTTTGGTCGAGTGGCTCGGAAAATTCCATTCGGGTCATCGAGTAAGGATATATTCCTAGTGATTTCTGATATGCTATGCATGACCGGCCTATCGCTCACTCGACAGAGTATTTGCCTTTCACTGAGCATTGTACAGAGCATATCAATTGCATCAATCTCCCCCTCGTCGGTAGCTTCGTCCTCGTCCCTTGATAAATTGAGGGTGTCTGGAAGGATAATTCGAAATGTATCGTTGAAGGCTGCTACCAAGTCCATCTCGGACAGATGCTGTGGCAGCCGAATATTGTCCAGTGCCGTGAGAACTGCCAGTCTTGTTTTCGCAGAAGAGGTCTGCAAACGTGCATCCTTGGTTTCCGCCTTGGCAACATATTGTACCGAAGCTCCAACTACGAATTGGGTGACATCTCGCAGGGCCAAAAATTGTGATAGCCAGTCTCCGTTAAAGCCACCACCCATGGGGACTATCATCGACACGTTCTGCGATTGGAGGCATTCTGGAAGAGGATACTAGATGCAGACCGAAGTTAGCCAGTGGCTATGATAATAGAGAGCTCGAAAGCGCGCAGAACAATGGGGCAAGATACCAATTCTGTGGCCAAGTTGGGTAGCTCGGCCTTGAGCTTGGGTGGGAGAGCCAAGCCATTGGGTTCCAGTCGCAGGGAATTGGTGAGCTCCTTGCACACCAGCAGCAGGAAGGAGGAATCGGCAGCCTGGTAGTTGTCGAAGACCCGCTCGAGCGCCCTGTGTAGGCGCGCAAAACGGTCCCGGCGGTCTTTGGCTCGTTGGGTTGCGGGGATCTTGGGGTGGAGCGTCAGGAAACGGAGCGCATTGAGGATGAAGTCCGCTAAATATTTGTCTCGGAGCAGCCGAGCTTCCCACAAGCTCTCCCTGCCCTCCTCGACCACCTGCAAAACAAACTCGATCGTCCGCAGAGTCGTCTCCCAGCTGGCCAGGAAGCCCAAGTACCAGCCAAATTGCAGCTTCTCCTTGTCCGACGGCAGCGTCAGGCGCTGGACCACGAAGATGGAGTTCAATTGGGCGAGGAGGGTGACGACGAGGTGCTGGTAGGTCTCCTTGTCGCTCTCGGCGTATATCCTCTCGAGGGAGAAGTGGCCCAGCAACTCCTTGATGATGTTGTCGATATCGCCCCGCAGCGACAGCACGCGGAAGGCATTCGCCAGGCGCAGGAACAGAGAAGACGAGTTTGGAGCCGCCATCGCAGATCAGCGACACGGTCCCACACGCGGGGCTCGCTGGCGCCACATGGAAGGGCTGTTGGCAGCGGGGAGTTGGGGTTGTAAGAGCGATCTGGGGGGGGGGGGRGGGATTGCACGGGTCCAGGCTCAAGGTTGGGCGTTGAAGGCGTTCGCAGCGGGGGGAGAGTTTTATTTGTTGCGACGTTGGACGTTGGGATGGATGCGAAACACCGCCGTGGGGTTGCTCTCCATGCGTGCAGCTGGTGGTGGTGGTGGTGGTAGTGGTGGTGTTGGTGCTAGGTACCTGCTCCGAAGCGCCGCTTGAGCAGAGAAAAGGCACGCAGAGAATGCGGCGATGGTTGCAAGGCAAGGCAGACACGACGAGCAGGTGGGACAAGCTGTCCATCGACGGCCGTCTGGCAGGATCGCGGCTCTTCCTTCCTGCATCCCTCATATCGCCAGCTGGCGGCCGTCAGAGAGCGCGGCCGCGTTCAGCTCCAGGTCCAGGTCCAGCTCCAGTGCCAGTGCCAGCTGCCAGAGGGGCGGCGAGCCTGGCGAGGACTGCGGGCGAGCGTTGCCAGCCAGTGCTTCCTCTCCATCCCCAGGCTTCCTGGTTCCTACAGCACCGGCACCGACGAGAGCACGAGCTGCGACGCAGCCCCCCATGTCTATACTTGCCCCGACGCCTTCTTGCCCCGTCCCTCCCTCCCTCGTCCCCCCTCGTCCAGTCTCTCGTGTGCTTCAGGCCCGCTGCATTGCCTCTTTGGGGCCCATCTCGCCCTTTTGCTACGATTCCCCATCAGAGTACTCGTCGAGATGGCCGGCTGGAGGGCAGTGCCCGCCACGGCGACCATCCCACAAGCAGATTTTCACTCGTGCCACCGGGTGTCTCCTGGCACCTCGCACCTCCTCTGCCGGGAGCTGGCAAGAAGGTGTCCCAATTCCCAAGCGGTGCCAATAGCCCATGAGCCCACAGGTGTTGTGGACGGATGGGCCAGGGCAGGCAAGCTGTACTCCCCGGCCCCGATCAACCCAAAGGAGATTCCCCTCTGCATTCTGGCGTGGGATTCGCCGCTGCAAGTCTGTACCACCCCAGACTCGCGATGAGCTCTGCTTGCTCGTGCTAGAAATGCCCGCGCACGAGACCTGGCGTCTCTCTGCATTACCCGACTATTTATGGTGAAATTATGTGGCCAGGATACGGTTCGTCGAGCAGATCTATGTGCGACCTGGCAGCTGGCATCCAATCCTGCTATTGATATTTGGTGCGCCCAGGCTGTGCACCTCTTCTTTTAGACCCCATTGAGATAAGAGCACACGGCTGCACATGTTGTGGTCGGTGTCCGTTTTGGCTTCAACCCTCCTCGCATTTCCCTCAAAGGCGTGTCTCGAAGGCGTGTTTGCATCTTTGCCGTTCTGAAGCAGCAGCAGCAGCTTGCGCCATCTTGGTGGAGAATAATGGACCATGAAAAGCCTCAAGCAGTAGTCATGCCGCATGTTTACGAATATTCTACGACGGAGCCGACGATTACGACCTGTTCGCCTGTGACACCGGATATCGACTATATTCGAGGAACCCCATCAGTTGATGAGGTAGTCAATGTCGAGGGGCGAAGGGAAAGGCGTGGGGAGAGCTTATGGTATGCCTGTGCTGAGAAAGATATTAGAGCCTTGCTCATAATAATCTAGGAGAGTGCTGAATGAAAGACATACCAATGTACGCCAACTGAACGAGTTATACCTACTGAAAATCGTTGCCACTAACTTTTACTCTAGATGATCGCATTTTCGGGGTAAGCTCTTCAGAACTAGACTATAACTAATCATATGCTAAACAACAATTAGAACAATTGGCAATGGTAATTGACCATCTCAAACTCAGGCCGAGACAAGACTAATTCAGCCGCAGGATTATTTTTGGGCTCAGGAAAGTCTCTGGCTGTTGCTGGACCAGGCGGAGCTGTCCTGGCATATTTACTTATGGGCACAGTCATAAGTTCAGTCATGTCATGCCTCGGGGAAATGACTTCTTTGATGCCTGTAAATGCTCCTATCATGGAATTTCCCAGGAGATTTCTAGATAGAGGAGTTGGATTTGCTGGTCCGTGGCCAATTTCTTGATTTCGCCCCTTCTTTTTCAATTCAGGTAGCGAGCCCAGATTTTCATATGATTTTGATGCTAACCACTCATCCTTATAGTTGGTTATATGTATTGGTATGCGAAGAACAATTTTTATCAAGACCGTCGTACTAATAGGCCTAGGTTTGCATACTGTATTATTGCCGCTCAAGAACTGGTGGCCGTCTCCTCCACAATCAAATTCCATTATGATGATGGAACTACGTTTCTTCATTGGGCCGTTGGAGAAAGTGTGGACAATGCTGTCTGGATTTCGCTATTCTTAATCTTGGTAATAATAATCAACATGTTCCCAGTCAAGGTAGGAAAGCACCTAGCCACATCCCGCTTACGCTATGACGGAGATATATACTGATTAAAGTGTAGGTCTTTGGAGAGTTGGAATATGTATTTGGATGTATCAAACTCACATTCATTGTTATGCTTATAGTCATGATGCTGGTCCTTGATGTTATGAAACGTAAGAAACTTGGCCTTATTTGCCGTACTTATTGCTAACTCCCAACAGCAAGAGCTGATGCATACTATAAGCACGTAATTGGATCACTCTGTAAGTTCCCAGCCCTCCTTGGTGCTAGCATATGCTAATTATCTGTTTCTTCCAGACTGGAATTCGCCATATGGATTCTTCAACCATGTCTTCCAAGTCAAAGATGAGAACGGGACTGTCCAACGAAGCATTTCAGGCGGTATGGGAACATTCCTCAACATGTGGTATGTTTGGATAACATTCTTTTTACTCTACTCCACTCTACTTTACCATTAACACTAGCTTATTCTCCTCTCCTAGGACCACTCTCATCCACGTCATCTTCTCCTACGTCGGAATGGATATCATTGCTGCTACCGCCGCAGAAAGTAGAGCCCTCTCCGACGCCGAAAGCATGAAAATGGGTGTCCGCAAAATCAATCTTCGAATCGTAGCTCTGTACACTTTCGGCATGTTACTGGGATCCTTCGTCGTGCCCTCAGATCATCCCTTCATCAATGGCGGAGGACAATCGGTTGGATCTCACTCAATCTATATCATCGCAGCAGTCGAAGCCGGCATACCAGCCGCAGCTCATTTCTTCAACGCAATAATCGTATTCTCATCTTTCACATGCGCTATAAATTCAACATACGTATCATCAAGAGTGTTGTACACACTAGCATTACAGGACCAAACCGGGCCCGAATTCATCACTCGGAGATTACGACAATGTCGATCTGGAGTTCCTGTTAGGGCTGTATTGGTTACTTCCGCCGTCCTCTTGATATCATACATGGGCCGTCAGGGTGCTCCTGGTGTAGTAAGTATCACCCAAATCCTCGCCGAAATACTTCCATTAATACATCTCAGCGTCTCGACCAATTAGCATCCAACTGCGTCGTCTCCTGCCTAATCGTTTTCATCGTAATCTGCGCAACCTATCTCGCATTCTTCCGAACGTAAGCCTCTCCCCATCCCCTCCGCAAAACACCCATTTCCCTTCACCAAACTACCAAACCACCAAAAAAAAAAAAAAACTAACCCCATCCCTTCCAACAGTCTCGACAACGTTAAAGTCTACCGCAACACCAGCGAAGCCCAAGCCGCAATGTACGATCGAAACAACACTCGTTACCCATATAAATCCCACGGACAATGGTTAAAAGCCTGCTACGGATTCGTATCCTGTGTTCTTCTCGTTTTATTTAATGGGATAACTCCATTTCTGGAAAGACCATTTGATAGTAAACAATTCGTAGCTTCGTATATCGGTGTAAGTATTTATCTTTCTTACTCTTCCTCACCCCTTGTCTTTTGTACCCCTTCCCGCCAATCCTTCACCTCTCCCAAATCCAACCCCCCCTTCACCAAACTAACTAACAAACAAACCCCCCCAAAAAGGTCCCAACATTCATCCTCCTCATCCTAGGCTACAAGATTAAAAAACACGGATTCCGAATCAGGCAGTGGGGACCGGAAAGATCGAATGATTTGAGGAATACGATTCAGACGACTAGTGAGACGAGGAAGGGAAGGTTGGAGTTACCGGATGATGGGTTTTTTACGAGGGAGAATGCGAGGGTTTTTGGGAGGTGGGTTTGGGTTTGGGTGAAATGATCTTTTGTTTTTGTTTTTGGTTGGGGAGGGGGGGAGGGGGGGTTGGGGGAGTTTGGGATGGTTATTAGGGTTATTATATATAGGTATCTAGGTTTAGATACTAAAAAGAGGGGGGGGGGGTTCTACTATCTATAACAGGAGTTAAGGGATTAAGGATTTAGGAAGGGGGGATTTATAATCCGTCAAAGAAATCAATAAAAAGATTATTTATTTATTCTTAATCCTTAATCTTTAATTTCTATTTTATCTTATTTATTTTATTTCCTTTTCCTTATCTATAATGCATCATACCATACGCAATATCCAGAGCGGCAAAAATAATTAAAACGGATAGATAGGATAGATTATCATAAGATATGGGGTTATGTATGTATGTATGTATGTATGTATGATGGTGCATATTATCCTTGTTAAATGCGCTGTATTGTATTGAGGTAACCTGGATTGTGGGTGGGTTGGAGGGAGGGAGGGAATACAGTGGGGTGGTGTGTTATTCTTCAGCCCCGCGTTAGGGGTGGTGTGCGTGCTGGGGTGTGGGTGGTGGGGTTGGGGGGRGGGGGAGCCGAGAATCAAATGAGGTGAGGAGGAGGTATCTGTATGGTACGGGGGTGTGTATGCGAGATATGAGGGGGAGGGGGGGGAGGAGATATGCTGGTGTGGTGGAGGCTGAGGCTGAGATTTTTAAATATATCTAGTTTATAATTTTAAGGATTAGTGCTTGATGGTCGGGTTTGGTGAATTTCGTAGATGGCTTAGATAGCATATAGAGAGGGGGGGGGGAGGTTTTCTTCTTTTTCTAAATCGTAGAAATAACGTATTTATACTTTATACCCCTCTACATTTATAATCTCATAATTCTAATATATACACACTTTCTTATTACCTACCTACCTACCTATCTACCTAAGTAAAATCTTTCTTTTTTTTCCTTTAGCACTTCTTTCCTTCCTTCCTTCCTCCTTCCACTATACTTCTTAGTCTAAGTTCGTTCTAACCCTAGTTCTTAGGGCTAGGGCTGAGGCTGAGGGAGGGAAGGAGGGGTAAGATATAAGGTTACAAGGATTGAATCTAGGTATTGGGTTGGGCTGATGGGGGAGTGGATTCGCGGAAGGAAAGGTGTGGGTCGGGGGAATTGTTTATGGTTCTTATTATGAGGTTGGGAGGGAAGGAGGGAGGGGAGATGCTTTTTGGGGTTTGGTATTGTTGTTTGGGGATTGGGATAGGGTTTGGGTTTGGATGGGTAGAGAGAGGGTTGGTAGGTATGGGTTTTGGTGCTTGGGGTTTGTGAGAGGTGGTTTAGGGAGGGGTGGAGATGGTGGTGGTAGTAGATTTTTTTTTGAAAGCTTAATGCATGCCTAGATGAGATATTTCGAAGCAGTATACAAATAGATTTGTTTGGTATTGTAGAGGAAATAATAGTTCCGCTTTATGTACGACATGTTTTAGATGGTGGAAGTTTATGCCCCGGGGACCTTTTATTTTTCTTTCCCGTCTTTTATATTGTGTTTTTGAATGGATGGATGGGGAGATTAGATGTTTATAGCGGAGTCTGGTGATACCTAAACCCGAACTCGAAACGAACCAAACATCTTTCTAAACCTAACCTTCACCTTTTCTTCTCCTTTCCTATTACAAAAGAATTCAATTACTTTCTCATTTTCCTCAATAATGAAACACATATACTGGTGAAGCTGAAATAAGCTCTATGATAGATTTAACTTTTCTTATTCTCATGTTTATGTAGGTTCTTTCTAGAGGACTCATAATGTTAGGCTTTCTTGACATCATATTCAGCTTTTCATGGTTGGAAATCTGATCGGCTAGGTTCCTGATCCGAGAAGGAGTTGGTTCCTTGTAAGGCTGGGGATCTTATGAGGAACGGGTGATTTCTTTGGAGGTTATTAGTGTTGGAGTGTGGCTGGGTTTTGGTGGTGGAGCAGCGTGGTGGGCTTGGCGAGGAGATGGGGGAGGGAGGGAGCTTAGTCATTGAGATTGGGGAGATGTCGGTTCTGGAAGAGTAGTGAGTGAGGTTGTGAATGTTAGTTTTTTGAACGTGTCTGTAATTTCGATGTTGAGTTTTGAAATCGCCCTCCTTTATTCATGCTAAGTTGAGGGAGGCTTGTGGCACGCAATTGAACCCTTGAAGGATGTTGAGATGTACGCACTCTTGAAATTATGGAAGCAAAGGTTTCTAGATTCTGAGAGATGCTATCATATCTATTGCATTATGCGGTGGTTTTTCCTCTCTCTGTTTAAGCGTTCAGTTCATTACGTACTATATAGTTGTAGTCCGGAACATAACGAGTATAGTTCCACGACCTTTGAATTACTAAATGTTTGACAATGATGATTTACCTTCATATTTTGAAGTTGCTTTCATCAGGGAGTGGACGACGTCACGCACTAGCTTGAAAATATAAGTCTTACCAACCTTGCAACTAATATGCATTTTAAAGAGACTTTTACGAGATTAATTCTTCTCTCCTAGACATCAAATTTAGGAGTGGTTTAACAAAAGAATTACTTACAGTTATAAAGTTGTTATCGGCTTTTGTTTTCTGGCTGGTACACAAATCCCTGGAGCCTCTGGTGCTCTTAATGGTTCGCTTTCATTAGAAATAAAAGTAGCACTAGAATTCTTTTTTTCAAGGTCATGTGGGATATATACTAGACCTCCATTTTCCTATTGTAATGTGTTGATTGAAGTTGAAATTTTGCCCTAGTAATTTCATCTTTGCTGATTTACTTTTTATCCGTTTATAAAACTAAAAATATTCAACCTTAGGCCCATTTCCGATGTCAAGAATCACTCCTCTTTTGATTTCAAGCCATAATCACTCATACTTAGAAGTTCCGAGGTGTGCTTTGAAACCTCCCGATCTCTTCCCCAAATCCACCTTCTTAAGTCCTCACCATACCACACATTTTTCGAGCTTTGGCCCTAACTTTCCTTGAATTTCTCCAACCAAACCCTTTTATTAAGACATTCGACTACTAACATGGTGTTCGTTAACACCATCACCTTGGCCATCGGTGCCTTCGTCTCCGCCGTAGCCGCAGCTGGTACCGTCGAACTGGCAGCCTCTAGTGCAGCAAAGTTCTCAATATCTGCGTTGACTAACAAGACCGATTCCAACCAAACTCCTATGGTCCACAATCTCCCTCTCGTTCCTCCTACCACTTCTGGTGCCCCAATTAGTTCCCGCTACGCTTTCTTACTTTCTTAGACCGGTCACTTCTGCAATATGGATTGGACTCACGGTGAGGCAGAAAACTACGGTCGTATATTGGAGGGAATTATATATCTCGGCAAGCTTAATCCTTCCATCCACTGTACCGCCAACGGTTATTCCTGTAATTATATCAATTGTTCATACAACTCTGCTATTTATCTTTTCAACGATGTGAGAATTTCCACGTTCACTTTGTCCATTTTATTTTCGCATTCAAAGGGAGAATGAAATAGGTGATTGCTAATTTATCGTTTAGAACGCCGGTTTTATCTCAATCTCTTGCTACTCAGCCGCTGCATTTGCAATGGATATCTTGAACATATGTGCTCCTCATGATCTCAACACACCCCAAAATACGGTTGGGGTTATCGGCCAGGAATTTGATTCGGGGGATTGGAATGTAGTCGTTCATGAGATGGATCGTTGCTAGGGGAGTTGTGGAAACGTTTGTTGGAATGGGGGAGCACTTGGTTTTATGGAATATGAGTATTAGAAGCGTATGTCTATCCCTGGTTGGATATGATTGTTACAGCTTTTTCATATGCTTTTCTGATATATAAACCGGCGGTCTCCTTAGTTGAAGATGAAATAAAAAGCATTCCGAGCTCAGCCTTCTCTCATATATTCTTGTAACCGAGATTTAATATGTGATAAAGACCGACCTGAATTCTTCCATACCCTACAAGCTGTAAGCTAACATCAAAAGAAATCTCTAAAAAGATCTTAAAGAAGATTTAGTTAGCACCTGCTTTCCTGATATTATATCATATGATAAATCACAACTGAGAAGTGCTAAAGAAGGACGGACACTCATAACATTTATCTCTTTCTCTATTTATCTTATGATAAGTTATACCGGAGCTTGAGAAAGTCGTCCCATAAAATCTTATACTCTAGCAACTGTAAGCTTCTCCAACTCTCTCCACCAAAGCACTGCGAAAAGAATACACCATTAAGAGATAAGGAAGAATTGAATAATACATATAAGCTACTGACAGCTCTCTCAATCTTTAGTGGCCATATATAAAGAAAATTCGATTTTAAAGGGGTAGGCGGGGAAATAAAGTACAGATAACTCATATTACAAGTTACCTAAGATGGCTATATTTGATGTCTTAAAACACAACCCTTCGTAAAATATAATTGTATAGGTAAGTTTGAATTAAAAATGCGAGGCGGAGGTTGTGGTTAGGGATGGGGGTATACGAAGGTTGGAATAAACGCCGAGAAAGAGCTTTATGTTAGGGATGTTTGGCATCGATAGGATTATAGAGGCTTATGTTTTGTTGGAGGACTTTTAGGTTTGTGGGTTATGAGATGTAAAGGCTCTGGAGATGTAGGGCGTAAACAAGGGGGACAAGCGCTAAATCTTTAGCGCGTTGCCGCCAAAAACATCTCGAAAATCGAACGACTTTGAACCTCTCTGTGTTAAATCAACAACATACCCCCTGGTCTATCTTACATGTTTGCCACCCCCAAACTCATAAAGCTTCATCCACAGCTCGCTGTTAAGGGTCTCAACCCATTCAGTAAAGCTCTGATTCCGCAGCTTGTGAGATCGAGTGAGAGAAACCGGAAGCACGTGATCATGGACGAATTAAATGGAGCTAAGGTTAGTAAAACATAACATCCTCTTTGGGAATGGATGGAGTTGAAAAATTGATTGGTGTAGGAACATCATGGGTATGATACACATGCTATACCGCCGCAGGCTATATGTAATGTGTATAAGAAGTATCAGAAATTAAATGATGCTGGTGTGGATGCTGATTTGGATATTGTAGATTTTGGGAGGGGATTGACTGAGCTTCAGAAAGAGAGGATTGTTGCTGTTGAAAAGGTATCGAGAGATTTGATTCGAGAGTCTCAGAATGAATTCCTGTTCTTTGGCAATGAAGCGAAAGGGGACGAGGAGGTAGATGAAGAGATCGAAGACCATACTATATATGAGCATAAGGACTTTCCAGGTAATCTTTCTCTCAATCTCAAAAGCCCTCATAGCTAATTCTCCCATCAGGTCTTCGAATCTTACCCTCTCTCCTCCCTCCCAAATCTCAGATCAAAATTCTAAACGTTCTATTCCATCGAGACCTCTCGAATCCCCTCCACAAAACAAATTTCCACGACGACTACCATATCCCCTATCCTGATCCATTGCCTGGCTCCACCCACCCCGCTTCATTTTTCACACTCCCGAATTCAACATCCAAACAGATTTTCACACCTCTCAATCCTCATTCCTCACTAAAACCATTAAATACCGTTCAGTTCCTGTCTAAAAGGCTTCGATGGCTTACATTAGGGAGTCAATATGATTGGAATACCCGAGCTTACCCAGCTAAATCACCAACCCCTTTCCCACCTGATATCGCTGCTCTAGTAAAAGGATTGTTTAGAAATGCGTTTGAGCCGGAAAGCGGAGTGGTGTTACTTTATAGTCCAAAGGATTATATGCCTGTTCATCGAGATGTTTCGGAACAGTGTCAACGTGGTTTGGCGAGTTTTAGTTTGGGTTGTGATGGGTTGTTTATTTTATCTAAAGATAAAGATAAATTTGGAGAGAGTGGGGTTGAGGAGGAGAAGGAGATGGAAATGTGTGTTCTTAGAGTTAGGAGTGGTGATTGTGTTTGGATGGAAGGAGAGACTAGATGGTGTTGGCATGCTATGCCGAAGGTGATGGGAAATACTTGCCCGAGTTGGATGGAGGATTGGCCGATGACGGATGATAAGAGTGTGAGTATGAAGGATAGGAAGACCTTGGAGAAATGGAAGGGGTTTATGAGTAGGAAGAGGTTGAATATTAGTTGCAGACAGGTTTGGGGATGATGGAATTGTGGTGGTGGTGAGCATGAGGAAAATAGGCATTTTAGGGATAATGTTAGCTTCATTATGAGTTTCTTAAAGGTGTTATGCTAGGAGATGACAGCTGGTTGTTAATTTTCATCGTTCCTAAAAGCTAAGAAGACGGCACTAATCAGAGCTAGGCTGAGTGATTTAATGATTAGTGGGAAATACAATATATTATCCAAATAGCAAGAACAAGCGATCAAGGTTTCCAAACATACATTGAAAACTCCCTCTCGATTCTGGTATAGGACTGGTTGCTGACACAGGTGCAAGTAGTTGGGGTGACCCCACACTCCCTTCTTCTAACCATCAGTTCCTTCTCTTTTACTTTTTCGTCGATATCTAGAGTAATCAAGACCAATTGTGGAATCCTTCGATTCTTTCGCCCGGTATAAATCTACTCTATCTTCGAATTTAGACGCTAACGATCACTCCAAGAAAGTAAGGTTATAAGAGCAAAATGGTACAATAAACTATACTATCTAACTCGACATACTCTCTCTACCATACCCAATTCCCCACCCGATTTCAGAACACCAGCTAAGGGCAGTATATATATCATGCACAGTATGAGATAGCACTTCATTAACTCAAGCCACGACAGAACCGCATATTCATCTCGATTCCGAACATCAAGAAGCTCGGGCGAATGTCTCGGAGACAAGTGATGAGATATTGCCAGTGTGTAAACTGCCATACCCCACCATATCAACACTCCCGTAAGAGAAAGTTCGGATGATGACCAATAAACCAAAAAGACAAAGCGGTGGTGGCGCAATGCCAGTGGAGAGAAATTCAGGAATAAGTGATAAGTGTCAAATTGGGCAGAAACTTGTAAAGGTCCGTCCTTAGCGTTGCGAGTCAGACAGCTTTGGTGGATGGCTTCTCAAATCCTTTAAAACGTACTGTGCGGGGATATAGCAGACCCATTTTCTTTATTCAAGGAGGGGCATTTTGAGATCGATCAGCTCTGACCTCTCCGATCCGGGGAGTGAACGTGTCTCGGGTGGAGGCGTAACAATCCACGGGACGGTCCCCGGCATGAAAACTCCGCAACAACTACCGCAGAAACCCGTAAAGAAGAGATCCCTAGACTCTGGTTACACACCGACGTCTTCATCAAAAACTAGTGTGTTCTCGTGGAAACGAGTGGCGTTAGGGTGCACAACGATATATTTTATATGAACGGTAGGGTATGATCAGATTCTTGGCATCTCTTCTTTCCGAGATTCCAATATAGACAAGAATCTTCTGCACCTTTGCTTTGGCCTAAATACAATATTTCCTGGTTTGCCAGACCGCCTGCGAACGGGATTTTTATGAACTTGGGGACTGGATTAATGATATTGAAGAACAAATTCCACGCATTTTGTTTTGGTCACATTTTTTTGTTGCTAATCTTCGAAGGCCTCTCGCTTTTTCTAATTCAAAAATACTACAACCCGATTACCGAGCTAACTGGATGAGTGAGTTGTAAGTGAAGATATACTATTTTTCCAAGAATTAGATGCTTTACTGGGAGTAACTTTCTCATATCGCAATATAAGGGTTTTGAACCCCATGTCGATATGGAGTGATGTTCAAGTCTGGGATAATTTGTTCAGGGATCATGAACTATAATTGAACTAACGTTGCATGGTATATATCCTTCCTATAGTTGGCAATGACTGTGCTCCTCATCCAATGCATATTGGTTTATTTGTTCTTGGGGAGTTGTAAATTGAAGTCTTGGTTGAAAGTTTTCTTGTTTTGAATATCTTTAGCCTAGTCTATTTAACATTTATCTCTTTGTTATGTATGCTGCTGCCTTTAGTCGACTGGAGGACTTTAAGCAATGCAAATGTAGGAAAACTTATTTTGGTGGTTGTGTGTTTTTTTTTAGGGAATCAGACTCTATCTAGGAAATATAAATAAATATCTTTTTGTTAGGGACGAAAAGATATTGTTATTGCACGGAATAGCTGTTGAAGCATTTAGTAAATTTAAGCGTGAAGTATGCCCAACTTTACTTCATCGGAGCGGAATTTTGGTATTACCATATGTGTGTGGTCTCCGTTTCTTAAGACTACCTTAGCTAAGCTCGAAAGTCAAGTTCAAAATGGTGCTTTTTGCGAGCCGATGAAAGTGGTGTTACGAGTGACAAATGCAGTGTAAGGTTGACGGCTAAATCTAAGCCGCTTTTGTTCTCTCGGACGGTTTTGATGAGGGACCTGTCACAGTTCACGGACCTCATTGAGTTCGGGAGATTTAATCCTCCACCAAAGGAGGCAGGTGAAAGGTCGACATCTGTCTCAAGGTACATGGACGAAATGCCTCTTGTGGCGGGGATGACACTAGATCAATGCGGGAAGCGGACAACTCCTCCAAGATAGGCGAGCTTTAGAGTTAATCTGTTGGTTTCTCATGCTTTGGGCTGAATATGGGGTTGCAGGGCCGACCCCGTCGAAAATATAACGGCACTGCCGGATTGACCATCCCGTTCACTTCCAGTAACGTATTCGTGATTCTCCATTCGATATTGATGAGAGGACGGCAGTGTCTCCCGTGGATATCTCTTTACTCACATACTTTAATCGAGCCTGGGTTACCGGATGGAGAATACGCTCAGGGCTCTATACATGAAGCTCTAGCTTGGAGATGCTTTACTTTTGGTTGGCACCCGCGTGGAATTTGATGACTGCGCGGAAGTGGGTTGCCTATGGAAAGGCCGTGTGTTTTACAGTTGGGCCAATCAATCTGTCTGGGCGGAGCCGCTATCTGCCCCGCGTTTGATGTCGGAATGGTGGGAAGGAGTTAGATTATTTTAGACCACAGGTGTTTAAGGCTATGGGTCTTTCTCCTTGGGAGATGGCGAGTGACCTTGTGTGATCCTGCAAGCTTTGACACTTCGTTCCTTCCCGCACATCTTCAATCTGAATTCTTGACATCAAATATTAGGACTCCCCGCGGCTATATTATTAGAAACCAACCACTCCTTGTTCTTCAGCGCTCCTAGGACCTCATCCTGGTGAGGGATTCTACCTGCAAGATCATCCACACGCAAAGTTATCACTTCCTCTCCGATCATGTTGTTGGCTCTCCTACTCTGTGCCTCCGTTTTGTGGGGAACGGCTCTCTCAGAAGTTGATTTAACAAGCATTATTGTAAAATACCCGAGCTGTGCTGTTAGTCTTTCTTTCTGATGAGCTGATCATTGAGCTGATAATTTTCTAGACAAACTGTTCAACTGTTACACTGACTACCGCCGCGTGCCCTTTGAGTAACCTCGTGCACTGCCTTTGTGCTAACGAAACTATCCAATATGAGGTTGCCGCGTGTGTACTTCTTTTTTGTAGCCAGGAAGATATTACTAGTATGTCTTACTCATGATTATTTCATCCGGTAAACTTGGATAAGTCTAATCCGGTGTTTCTAGTTTCGTCGACAATTACGCAGAATGAACTATGTGTTGGTTTTCCAAAACCCTCGAGGAGCGTAGAGACGACTCGAGATTCAATTATTATTGCTTGTTTTACTTTTCCTATTGTTATACTTAGGATGGCTTCGAGGGTCTTTATTGCACGGAGAGTTTGGTGGGATGATTGGGTGATTGTTCTAGCTGCTGTAGGAACTTCTCTGAATAATCCTGAATTTCTTGTTGCTAACACTTGTGAAATAGATATTTATGATACCGAATACCGGTATACCAATTTACAGTATTACATTCGGTTATAATTTTTTGACCAAGCTAACATACAAATTCAGTGTCATACCACGGTTTCGGTAAACACTTCTGGGACGTCTCAACAGAGGACGTCATCCTCCTTCAAAAGGTATAAAAAACTCGAACTTGAGATCTTCCAAGTCAGCTTTGCTAATTGTATCGTAGTTATTCTACTGCTCCCAAATCTTCTACGTCCTAATCCAAAACACCGTCAAATTTTCCATTCTCCTCCTCTACTTACGGATATTCCCTAATCCAAGATTCCGTCTTATCCTTAATATCTGTTTCGTTTGGATGATATGCCACACCTGTGCATTCCTCTTCACCGTCATCTTCCAATGCATTCCCATCCAAGCTCTTTGGAGCCCCAAAGTCCAAGGGAAATGTCTCAATTTCGCAGTACTTACTTATGCGGGGGCGGCATTTAGTATTTTTGGTGATTTAGTGATTATGGTTTTGCCGATTATTGAATTGAAGGATTTGAATTTGGGGTTGAGGAAGAGAGTCGCGTTGTGTTTTATGTTTGCTATTGGGTCTTTGTGAGTTATTTTTTTTTTATCCCTTTCGTGTTTTTAGGAAGGGAAAATATGCTAATATAGGGTGTAGTGCGTGCATTACGAGTATGGTCAGATTTAAGTATGTTATTAATATTGGGGGTTCTCTTGATGGGACATGTAAGTTTTTTCTTTAAACCTCCTGTACTTCTCCCTTTTACACTTGGAATAAATACCCTTCTCCATTATGAAACTTACGGATTTCTAACAGGGCAAAACGTCGACGTGGTAATATGGTCTGAAATCGAAACCTATAGCGCAGTAATCTGCGCCTGCTTAATGACAATACGACCTCTTCTCATGAAAATATTGCCCAGTCTCTTCCCCTCCACTTCAAACAATAGTAGTTTCCCGAAAAGGAAATCGAAAAATACAAGGACGAATTGGGGGAGGCATGGGGGAAGTAAATTAGGATCGGGCCATGAGAGATTAAATGGCGAGGAATTCCGTCTGAGGGATAGAGGTGTGAATGGAGGGTTTGGCGCTGGTGTTGATGATGGGAGTTTGGAAATGGGGATTGGGGAGGGAGGGGGTGTGGGGACTAGGAATCAAATAAGGATTAGTGATAGGGAAATCGTAAATCATGGGGTTCTTATTCGAGAAAATGTGGATGTAGAGGGTGGAGAGGGTGGAGAACGGAAATTGGGGGTAGGGAAGAGTTGACTAGTTCTGGATTGGGATGGAAGGGAAAATATACTTAGAGAAGAGGAAACTTTGCGAGGGTATATGTGGTTTGAAGATGAATGATGAACTCTAATAATAGATTTCACTTCTAGGGGGGGTTTTTGGAGATTGGGAAAGTGCAAACTTAGAGGGAGTTATTTGATCGGATTCTGAGATTATGATAATTAATGACTTTCTTCTTCTCACGTATTCCTAACTTAGAGGTCTTCAATTCTCTTTCACTACTGTTTGGTCCTGAGGTCCAACCCCGATTTCGACATTCAACCTCCTTCAGATCTCACCATCAAACCCTAACGTCAAAATCCAGGATCCCCAAGCACAGTTTTAAGACGTGCCACCCCCCTCCACCTCTAAATATCATATCCTCAGATCCAAACACCCATGCCACAATCTCCAATTCTGCAGTTCCATCAAACTGTTTCCCACCCGTCTCCTTATCGGTTTCAATTTGACTCCTCCCCGGCCGCTGTCATGTTGCTGTGTCGTTATAGGAGAAGTAAAATAAAAGGGCAAAAAGTGTCAAGAAGATAGAACAGTTAGCCCTTCTATTTCAAACGCTCGGGAATACTAATAATTACTGATCATTAAAACCTTCTTAATTTAAAGAGAATTTGGTATATCTTCTAACGGGTAAATATCACTTTTATCATAAGAATTCTGCCCGTCAACCCTCCTACGATTGATTCTATGCCGAAAGGTAACCTCTACCCTTTAGGGAAGATGTGTTCTTACAGTAGAAATAGGATTTAATTGAGTAGATGGCAATTTAATATATGATGAATATAGGACACTTCAACATTCTAGGTAGGAAAGTTTTTGAGTGATACGAAAACCCCGGAAAACTAGGAAAGAAGCTCTAAAACAAGTCCTATTTACCCTATACACCTCTACAACCATTTTTCAGATCCTGGTGATGGAAAGCTGCCTTTGATTTCATTTTGCAATGAATAATTCACAAAACTACAAGATTCACCTACCCCTCAACTATTTCATGTGCCATAGTTTTCTATTTCCACAACCTCATAATTCTCTCGAATAGGAAGCTGTGAAATTGTCAAACCAGCTAGAAAGAGACAATCTGATCCGTGGTGATTGGTGGAAACAAATGCCAACCTAAAATCACCGTAGCTATTACAAAACCTCTTAAATAGACTTTCAGATCAATCCTATGACCCTATCATGCTTCTTTCGATATTTTGATTTTCGTGATATAAAGAAAAGGTCAGCGAGAAAAATGGATGTGCTACCACATTAATAAAACGACCGAGTAAGTGTTTTTAACACTCACGAGAGTTCTAAAATGTGGGTGTAGATGTCGGAGCAAGAGACGGTGCTTTGGGGTCAAGTGATCGCCTAGGTAGGGTGGCCGGGAATGGGCCGAATACAGAACCACATGTCCTTTTATATGCAGTCATCAGAAAAGTTTCTGTCTAGCAGTTCTCATATTCGAATTCTTGGCAGCTTACTAGTAAGAGCCTAGAAAGGAACTTGTCACATCTCAAGCATCATCTTTCTTCTTTATAACAATAATCTAAAATACTCGGCGGAACTAAGTGGCCATTGCATGTATTTCCTATTTAGAACCCCCTCGGGGTTATTTCATGTTTCCATTAAGGTGAATTGTAAAAGCCGGTCCTGCTGACCTAACATCGCTCTAGTTTCCGCAACGTTGCACTCTAGCTTCTATAGAGATGGTGATGTTGTTAAAGGGGTATTTTCAATCTCACGGGATTGGGCTCCTAAAATTGACTAAAACATATTTGAGACTATAAACTAAGCTATACTTGAAAATCAAATACCAACGCACTGACATCAAGGCCTAACCAATAACAGAGCATCTGAAGGATTCAAAGCAATCAAGACCAGCAAGACCACTTTCCATCATCAACCGTCCCCTAATTCATCCCGTTTCTGAGGTTATCATACTTACTCTGTGGATAACTCAACAAATTTTGAGTCTTATCCAAACCAGAATAATCCCCTCCACCAAGCTCATTAGCAACCGTCCAAACAAGACTTTGATCCCCTTTCTTATCAGCACTAGTCTCCCACCTAATCAAATCATCAGTCAAAAGGTCCAAACCACAATGAAGGAGAGGATGAACACATACCACATCCCGCCACCCAATCCTTTACTCTTGATATATCCCGCTTTCGCCTTCTCACAAGCAGGCGTATCATAAGTAACATACATACCCTTCGAACTGTCAAAACTCCAACTAGCAATTAAGTTGCTATCAAACTTTTCCTGAGCCCCAGGTCTAGGTAGAGCTTTGTAATCCCATACACCACTTTCCCAACTATAATTACTCATGTCAGCTTGTCCGACACCGTTATAAGCTGCACCAGGACCAGTTGTGTTTAAGAATGCACGACCGTAAATGGGCATTCCTAAGGTGAGCTTTGATGGTGAGACGCGGCCTGCGGTTGTGTAGTATGTTAGGGCATCGTCGGCGGAGAATGGGGTTGAGGCGGGGTTAGTGGGGGATTTGTAAATGTTGGCTTGGTGGCCGGTTGTGGTGTCCCAGGCACCGGACATGTCGTAGCTGGTTGGACATCAGTATGGCTGGTTATAAGGTTTGTATGGGGAAAGGAAGCTCACGCCATGAGATTCCAGATGTCGATATATTTGTCCATTTCTTGAAGATGGAGGATGGTGTAATTTGAAGGTCCTGGAGGTAGTTGTTAGGTTATGTTGTTGGAGGAATAGAAGTAGATGTAAACATACCAGCTGAACAGGCTACAGTAATGAGGAAGTGGTAGCCGCCTGCGTATTGTACAGAATATGCGTCGAGAGCCTGTTTTGACATTGCTTAGCGAGGGTCTCGGAGTGTCATAAAAAGGGATACGACTTACAGCTCGGAGCTCACGAAGAAGAGCAACAAAGTTCTGTGCTTGTCCATCATCTTTAGAACGTCGTCAGTAGCTTATTTATTGCATGAACAAATAGATATCTACTTGCCTGCGGGATATTCCCAATCAATGTCGATACCTATAGGTGTCTTATTAGCATAAAGCCAATCAATTCAACTCGTGACAAAGACACCTACCGTCAAACCCAAGATCTTTCACCAGTGCTACAGCGCTCTGAGCAAAAGCCGTTCTTCCTTGGGGTGTGCTTGCTGGCCCTGCAAAGTTGCCTCGATAAGTCCAGCCGCCAACAGCGAGAAGAACTTTGAAAGCACGATGTTGCTTCTTGAGAAGATAAAGCTGCTTGATGCAACCATAAACATTGTTGCCTGAATCATTCCAAGAGTCTGTGGGAAAGTGCTTGTCAGTGTCTGACCAGGGATCTGTTAGGACACTAATGACGAATTGTTAGTAGGCTTCGCTTAAGTAGGGAGAAGGCAACTCCACATTTGTCCAGAAGATGCAACATTGGCAAAGGCATAGTTGACATGTGTTAGCTGGTCAGCTGGCAGGTCTTGTGGGTTGAAATTTCGGCCGTAAATTGCCTGTACTAAAGTTAGCTTCAAACAATGCCAAATCGAGGGTCAAGACTATAGGAATGGAGCGAAGGAAGGAAGTCTCGCTATTTTTCTGTTTGGAAAATGGCTAAGACCCCAAAGTAACAACCCCTTATGGAAGTCATGGGAGATTGTGTTCCTTGAGCAAGTGAAATTTCGGAAAGCGTTCCCGTCGGGAGCTGCGAGGCCGTACAAAGATGCTGCTCTGAAGCGGCAAGTGACAGAACTCCTCGATTATCCCAAACTGGGAAAAGCATTGCTACCTACCCAATTGACATAGTAAGCAATAGTCTTGTATTTTCCAGCAGGCCTGGGATTAGGAACTGGATGCGGAACTGGCTTCAAAGGCGCCTGCAAGCCGGGCAGATATGTAAATGTAAACCAGTTTACGTTGACAAAGTCTGCTGGCTGGCCGCTTGCAAAGGTCAGGTAAACAGAATGCACGCCGGTGACCTTGGTCGTCATCGGCTGGTTGTAGGTCCTCCAGCTTTGCCAGCCGCCAGTGCTGGCAATTGCAAGCGTCGCGATCGGGGCTGCGTTGGGGCTGTCGATCGCTAGCTGGACGAGCCCGCTGATGCCGGTTCCCGCACCCGAGGCGGCTCTCACCCAGAACAAGTTCATGCCATCGCCATGGAAATCCACGTTGTTGAAGCCAATCCAGTCCCCATTCGAGATCCAGCCAACATTGCCCCCGCCATCGACGTCTGAGGTCGGCTGGGTCAGGCAGCCATTGTTCGCATCGAACTTCTCGCATTCAATTCGCGACGAGGCGTCGAAGCCAGAGGGCGTAGGAGCCTGGCCACCACCGACCGTGATGCTCAGCAGGGTCGGATTCCCATCGAATACGGACCCGGATTGATCGGCTCCACCGCTCGGAGCTACGTCGTCGTAGGGGAAGGCATACCCGCGGTTGTTGAACTCGACCTGGTGCACAATACGAGAGAAGTGGTTGGTGGGATTCGACTGGTAGTATGTCCCAGCCGACGCTGGCTCGGAGGATTGGGACAAGAGCGTGGTACGGTTGAATGCGGCGGAGATGCGTGGGGTTAGAGCTGCCAGGCCGGCGTTGTCTGTACGGAACGGCCCTGTGCTACAGGTCAAGATGTCGTGGGTGCTGGGCTTGGTGTAACTCGCAACTCCGGGAAAGACCAAACTATCGCCTTGAACCGTGCCTTGGACAACTCCAAAGCTGGCCTGTGTGTCGATAGTCAGTGGAGTGGTGCGGTACTTGTTCCAGACGGCGTCAACATATGGCTCGAAGTAACCGGCGAACAATGAGGGGTCGAGAACGTTGCCCAGGTTCATGGAGAGGGCTCTTAAGTTTTGTCCAGATGGACCCTTGACCACCAGCCTGTTCCACCCGGCGTTGTCTACAGCATTTTGTGCCAGAAGCCCATTGCAGACCCTGTCGAGTCCATCTTGAGGGAAGCCTCCGACAAACTGTGTCTGCCCAGCGGCGTTTGTCAAAGCAAGAGAAATGGGGATTGCAACAAAGTCGACACTGGAAACGTTGGCAAAGAGCTGCGCTTGGTTGAATGTAAATTCGCAAAAGCCCCATTGCGTGTTGATGTTGGGATCGGCCGGATTCGTGGGTGATGGCTCTACAAGTCCTGGACCTGGGTTTAAGAGGAACACTAGCGGAGTGTTTAGAGCAAAATATATACGTGATGAAGATATTTGAGGGATCGTCAACGTAAGAGTAGAACCAGGCGGTCCAAGGCGAATGGTACAATCGGCTTGAAGAGGCGATTGGACTGCTGGTGGGGATGGAGGGTAATAGAGGGCTCCGTTTGACTGGACAAGACAGATTGCGCTTGTGTTGACATCACGGCCAGTAATATAGGCATAGACCGTGCTGTTTGTGGTGTTTTTCAACTCAAGCTTCACTTGACTGGGTGCCATGATGGCTGGGAAAACAGAAGTAACAATGTCTTTTAAGAGAAGTAATGTTCAAGATTTAAAGTGCAGATGATAACTTGATTGTAGCGACTCGGGAAGTAGATGGGTAAATGGCGGCTGGTAGCTCGAACTATATAACCACAACCTAGAAGTAAATACTCAACTGGACAGAGATGCCGACTGCGAGTGGCTTCATGCACGAAATGGCTCACCGACTGCATTTTCCCAGCCCGTCTTCATGACGATGACCCAACCTTTCCACCGCCCCCGCTGATGATAAGGTAATTGCCTTCTTGAGACGGTATTCTCCATCCATCAAAGCCATGAAAGCCATCCATGCGCAATGCACATACTGCAGTCACCAGTCACGCTCTCAGCCCTTCAGCTCTCCACGAGGCCTCACTTCCAAGAAAACCCCAAGACTCAGGCATCACATTCCAATGATGGTTCAGTCTGGAATCTGAGATTTCTTCGTTCGCTGTCGACAGCTGGCCACTAATAGGGATTCATAGGCGATCCAGCACCAAAAAGAGAATAACTATTGCCAACAAGCTTGGCCAAGTGGACTTGCTTTTTTTTTTGATCGGAGAACACTAAATCACAAAACACAAGACACACCAAGATCATTTTGATTCAGTTCAGACATTTAGGAGCCTAGTGGACTTCAGCCTCGTTGTAACGTTCGATGACCAGCCCTACCATGATCAATATCAGTAGTCTTGGTTGCAGAAGCCTTGCGCGTGGCTACTGCACACGAGCGGTACTTACCTAACATTCGCTCAATATCTCTCTAATTGGTTTCTACCAAGCGGTGGTAAGCCGGTGGGATGCTGAGAGATGGAAGAAAAACGGAATCACCAGGAATGGTCTGGAATTATCACTTGTCTCATCGAACTGTTTCTGACATAATCAACGATTCTCGCGCACAAATTCCCCGCCAATTGTGGTGGGGATAAAGAAGATGATTCTATAAGTAGAATGGGATTTGGCCTTTTTGAGCTCTATTGGACCGATGTCATATTTTACCCCGCAACCCAACTTCTCTCCCTTGGGTGGTGTTCGCAATCTCAGAAGGTTACGCGCATAAGCGAAGCAGCCATCACCGGGTTTTGGGGACACACAGATCCAATCAACGGGGTCATTTGTACACACTTGTATTTCACCGAGTGTTCTGCTTTAGAATCGGATGACCATAGTCTGAGTTTCCATAGCAGCTGCTGTTCTAGTCATTAATTCTATATCATAGTTAAACCCCAATGTAGCATCTTCTTGTTCCATCCAGAAAGTAGAGTCCTCTCGCGCCTTCGACTAGTTTCTAAAATGCGTTTCTACCAGACTTTCCTTGCTGCAACGTTTGCTCTTAGAGCAAGCTGTGAGCAATTTGAGATTCCAGAGGTTGCCAGTCTCGTCAATGATATCTTGCTTGAATATTCCAACACCGTTTACTACGAGGGCAATGAAACAGTCACTTCGCAAATCCAGAAGAGAGCTGCAGCTTCCTTCTGGATGGAAGGAATAGCTCACCAAGGAATTTCAGCATTTGGACCGGCAGGCTACCAAATATTTCGCAACGTCCAAGACTATGGAGCAAAAGGTAAAACTTCAAAATATCTAGCAGGACTTCGCCTACTAACTCTGATCAGGTGATGGCGTTACAGATGATACCGCAGCAATCAATGCAGCAATGAATGCCGGGGGCCGCTGTGGCCAATCATGCTCATCTTCGACAGTGACTCCTGCTGTGGTCTATTTCCCATCAGGCACTTATCTTCTCTCTTCACCTATTCTTGATCAGTATTACACCCAAATCATAGGTAACCCAATCAGTCCGCCAACATTGAAGGCAAAAGCTAGCTTCACCGGTTTTGGGCTCATCGATGGCGATAAATACTATACAGCAAATCTAAATTGGGGCTCGACGAATGTGTTCTTTAGACAAGTTCGGAACTTGATCTTCGATACCACAGCCGTCCCTATCACTTCTAGCCTTGCTGCGATCCATTGGCCAACAGCCCAAGCTACAAGTCTGCAAAATCTAGTGTTCCAAATGAGTGCTGCGGCTGGAACACAACATGTTGGGATATTTTGTGAGAGTGGTATGTTTCCGACGTTTCATCGCTTCTCTAGCAGCATCCGCATGGTACAGAAAACGTGGAGATTCTCGCTACCAAACAGTTGGGCAGAATTTTTTTCCGACCCCGGAGATGTTGTACATGATCGTCGCTGATGATTACTCATAGGTTCCGCTGGTTTTATGAACGATCTTACTTTCAATGGCGGACATTTTGGAATGCAAGTTGGAAACCAGCAGTATACAATGCGAAACATTGTGTTTAACAATGTAAACACTGCTATCAATCACTTCTGGAATTGGGGTTGGCTCTACCAAGGTCTGACTATCAACAATTGCCAGATCGGAATCGACATATCTACCCACAGCCGAACTGACCAGCAGGTCGGGTCTGTCCAAATCATTGATAGTACGGTGACAAATACTCCAGTCTTTGTGCTCACTGCCTTCGACTCGTCGTCAAAACCAGATACTGCAGGAAGCCTCATCCTTGAGAACATTGTCCTTAGCAATGTCGGTACCGCAGTGCAGCAATATGGTACCAGCGGCACCCTTCTTGCTGGCACTAGTGGTTCGATGACTATTACTGCTTGGGGTCAAGGCCATGAATATACCCCGGCTGGACCAACTCGATTCCAAGGTACATATACTCCACCTACCAGGCCTGCGTCTCTTTTGAATGGTAATGTTTATTACTCGAGGTCTAAGCCTCAATACAGCGACCAGCCTGTCACTCAGTTCCTGAGTGTTCGCACTGCAGGCGCCACAGGAAATGGCAATACCGATGACACTACTGCCTTACAGAATATCATCAACTTGGCAGCCTCCAGCGGCAAAATCGTCTTTTTTGATGCAGGAACATACAAAGTCACTAGCACTTTATATATTCCACCTGGCTCCAAAATTGTGGGCGAAACATACCCAATTATCATGTCCAGTGGTGCTTACTTTAATGATATGAGCAATCCCCAACCAGTGGTTCGGGTCGGTAATGTAGGCCAATCAGGACAAGTCGAATGGAGCGACACAATTGTGAGTACCCAAGGTCAACAAGCCGGCGCAATTGCCATCGAATGGAATCTTGCAACTTCTGGAACTCCATCTGGTATGTGGGACGTCCATGTTCGGATTGGCGGCTTCGCGGGATCAAATCTCCAGGTAGCGCAATGCTCCAAGACTCCTGGTAATCCAACTATCAAGCAAGCTTGCATCGGAGCTTTCATGCTGATGCATATCACTTCGTCAGCTTCCGGTTTGTATATGGAGAATGTTTGGCTTTGGACAGCGGATCATGATATTGACAGCACGGATAATAATCAGCTTACAATTTACAGTGGACGCGGTCTCTACATCGAGAGTACCAGTGGTAATTTCTGGCTGTAAGGTCTTCCAAATCCTATCCTTGTGTACTCTTTCTGACCAATTATCTACTAGTGTTGGTACAGCTGTCGAACACAATGTTCTATATCAATATCAGCTGGCCAATACTAAATATGTCTATATGGGATTCATACAGACAGAGTCAGCGTAAGTATATTCAACGTCACGGTTTTGACTTTGATGTTAACAAGAGTTGTCAGATACTTTCAACCAAATCCTATCGCGCCAGCACCTTTCAGTGTTGTATCATCACTTAATGACCCTGACTTTGCTGTCTTTTGTGTTGGCGCATCCGGAAACTGTGCTGCGGCATGGGGCTTGCGTATTTTGAATTCGCATGATATTCTCGTCTATGGTGCGGGATTATACTCCTTTTTCCAAGATTGGAGTACAAGTATGTATAAATCTACTTATCTCCAACGATGCACTAACACCCCCCAGCTTGCTCTAACGCCGGCGGGCCTGAAAATTGTCAAACCTCAGTCCTCAGCCTTGAAGGTTCCTTAGCAAACATAAATATCTACACCCTTGCCACTATTGGGGTCATCAACATGATAACCGAGAATGGAAAATCTCTTGCTGTCTACAGCGACAATATCAATGTCTTTCCACAAAACATCGCTCTCTTCCAAACTGGTATTGTCACGGGAATAACACCTCCCAATAATCAACCTCCTGCTACAACTACAACGACAACGGCAATGATAGCGACAACGGCAACGACAGCGACAACGGCAACGACAACGCCAACAACATCGACAACGCCAACAACAACGACAACGCCAACGACAGCGACAAGTGCATGTTCAAATCCAACGTCCGCTCTCTCTTCTTCTTCTTTGGTACTATTAGGATGGAATTATAGGGGGTGTTATACGGACTCAATAAGTAACAGGACTTTGGGGACGTTGGTGCAAGTCCCTGGTGGAGCACAGGCTATGACTATTGAGGCCTGTATTTCTACTTGTTCAGCTGCAGGTTTCGGGTTGGCGGGCTTGGAGTCTTCTGGAGAATGCTGTATGCCTACCCTTCCAATCTCACCGCTTATCAATAGATATTTAACACTAACTCACTTTTCAACAGTCTGCGACAACAATCTTCAAAACTCACCCATCCTAGCCTCCTCAGGCTGCAACCTGCCCTGCAACGGCTCACCATCCGAAATTTGTGGTGGTGACAACAGAATCTCTCTTTATAGTTACCTAACCTCTAACTCCACTGCTCTAGGAGCTGGTAGTCAATGGAATTTCAAAGGCTGCTACACTGATAGTGTCAGTGCAAGGATATTGTCGTTCAGACTGACGGGAATTTCAGTTGCTGATATGACGGTTGAGAAATGTTTGGCTGCTTGTAAGGGATTGGGATATGTTGTTTCAGGACTGGAGTTTGGTGGGGAATGTTGTATGTGCCCCTTTTTTTTTTAATTATCTCCGATTAAGGTTTAAGGATGAAAGCTCACGCTTGGATAGTTTGTGATAGTGTGATTCGAAATGGTGGAGCACCTGCTCTTGATGGTACTGCAAAATGTAATATGGTTTGTGGAGGAAATCATACTGAGGGTTGTGGTGGGCCAGATCGCTTGGACCTTTATACCTTTGGCCATTAAGTCTGGGTTCTTGAAGAGAGGATAGTGTTTTTGACTGCTTTGAAGAACTTTCTCTTTGGCATCTGAGCAAGGGGGAAACAACTTGTCAATCGGAGTTCCTTTAGGTGGCGAGGCAGGTCTGACTAGGAGGCAATGGTTTGATTTTGTGAATAGCATTCAGCTGGGCGGAAAATCTTTGCGATACCAGAGATGTTTGGGAGGCTAGTACTATCGTTTAAGCAACTTATAGTTTCAAATTTGAATGTGGTAGACGTTCTTCATTCTTCGAGTGATATTCATATGACCGACTGACCAACTAGAATAAAGGAGAATTTGATATATTACAAACAGATAAAATGCACTAATGTCTTTCCTGCTCAAGAAGTACCCATCATTCTCCTCATCACTATCGCTTGCCTTGATCTGCCATTGATCTGGAGACCCCGATTCTCGACACGGCAAGATCTAAGTGTAGTCCTTTCATCTCTAGACTTCATTTCCTAGACACGAGCTGAGAGTCGTCTCATCATTAGCCTTTTCAGCTATAGGTTACAAGCGAAGGCGCTGACCCGCTAATTCTTTCGTTGTTACTTTTAACCGGTTTGAATATCCCTTTCAAGGAGAAAGGTCTGCACAATCGAAGTACTAAAAGTAGTAGTTATAGCCTGCATCGGTGTAGCACCCGAAACCTTCTCCATCGTAGCGACCACTCCACTCGTCCCACCACTCTTCGAACTCGTCTTCATCGCCGACGCCGCGGCTCCAGACCTCGACCCCGTACTCGAACTCAAAGTCGTAGTAGCACTCACACTATCAATAATTGGTACTGTCATAATACTACCAGTATCCAAGGGCTGTAAACACCCGGGATCCCCATAAGTACTAGCACAAGCAATATTCACGCTATCGCCATAATCCGCGCTCCATAATCCACTATTAACCGTGCCTGTTTTCTCTGCGCTTCCCCACCAACCTAGTTCTTGATCTGTGTAACAGAATGCCATTGAGCAGCCTGCCATACCTGTTGTCCACGCGCCAGGGATCCATGTATATGCTCGTGCTTTGAAGCCGAGCCGGAAATAGCCCACTGTGTAAATCATTTGTGTACGACCGGTGAGATTACCAAATTCGTAGGTTTGAACACTAAATGCTGGCATTTGGCTCGGAGCCCACGTCACAGTGGATGCTGCTGATGTAGTCGTTGTTGTCGAAATGGTGCTCCTACTCGTACTCGAAGCTTGAATAGGTGTCGTACTCGGGGTGCTTATTGAAGTAGCTACTACTTTGGCATTTCGATTCCTTTCAATTATTGCCCCTCCGGCTCCTCCTCTAATAGCACCTAAAATGAGAACTATACTAACCATAACTAAAATCTAAAAAGTCCTTTTCCTTAATCCATAAATATATGGTTTTTCTAACTCCCTCTTGCCTAAATTCATTGAATCTAGAGTTTTAGGAGTTAAGATCTCAATGTTAGGTGCACGACTATTTGGAGGGAGACTGTATAATGGGCTTTCGCCCTCATTCGTCTGTGGCGCATCTGCATCCCTCCTATAAAACACATGCATTCCATAATCCTGCTGTTGGCGCATAACCTGTGGCGCATCTCTCTGGTCGTGTTGAACTCATAATTGAGGTGCTTGAGCTGTAATTCTATTTCTTCTTTCTTCTGCCGAATTCGTGGTGATTAAATTTGTAAGTGAAGGAGGATCTCTCATATCCTCTAGAGGGGAAATAGGAGAAACGATCTGATGTTGATTATAATTCGGCATTGTTGTCTCATCTCATCTAGTAATGGCAAAATGTGAACCTTAGGGAAGAGAAATGGCTGAGACACAAAATATTAAGAATGGTGGAGGGTTTTCGTTGTTATCGACTTTGGGGGCCAGGGGGAAACTGACACATGAAATTCATTGATATCACGCCAAAATGAAGCAAGAATGCCTTCCCTACTTTGACTAATCCTCCTTACCGGTACTAAATGCATACCATTCCAAATTCTCAGCGCTAAAATCACGTTTTGCCTCTCCAGCTGAATTAAATATGAGGATTCGACGGGGTCGGTTTAATGGTCTTCGTTTCATGGGTATCATCCTTACCTCGCTATAGCGGGAAATCCCCCAATGACAAAACCCCGCTTCAAGTTTTTCCGGATTCGAACCAGGTACGATGTGAAAGCTGGCTGGAATCGGATGAGGCTGATGCTTTTTTAGGACGTTAAAGTCGGAGGGATTATCCCGAGCTGCAGGAACCTGATGCTTGAAGGATGGAGTTTGGAGTTTGAGCCACCACCCACGAGCTTCTTTGTTTTCGCCCTGGATTCGTGCATACGGAGAAGTGGATGCTCCCATTTTGGATCTTCCGGTGGAGACTGGGGGCGGTATTACTCTAGTGATGCGGGTATGATTCGGCATTGGTGGGGAAAAGAGACAGGGAAATCCATTGGTTGAGTTTTGGGGGGAACCTGGTGGGAGATGAACGCTTGGTCGGTTCCGAGTGGTGGGTTCGATCCTTGTATTTATTGCGCTGAGTAGTAGGGCTCTGAGGATTTATATCTTAAATGCGTTGGTTCTCTCTCGAAATCTTCGCCGGTGGTTCTTCTATCGAACTTAGGGTTACTAAATACTTATCAGGAGGAAAGAAGGCGATGTCGTGTTGAGGTTTGGAGTAATCTATTTATGGAATCCTCGGAGAGTTCTTAAGCTTAAATCTAGCGAGTAAGCCCTTAAAATAAGATGCTTAAGTAAACAAACACTTTCCTAACCCCTCCTCTCTTCGATAAACTCGTGGACGAATTAGCCATTTTCTTTGTTTAACGGACTTTATTCTAGGTACCTCTTGTACGGGGTGATTCTAAAAGAGTTCGAAATCCACACGACGCTTGGGAATCTGCTTTGGCTTTTTGGTAAGAAGTGTTAACGAAGAGAGAAAGAGAGAGAATTAAGTTCTAAGGTGAATTAATTATCTTAGAACTGCTTCCAAGCCCTGAGAGTTGACCTTCCGCCTTTTGATAGAGATAGAACCCATTTGTTTTTTGGGCCTACATACCAGTGTTGCTGAATTATATCAATGAGACTCGACTTTTATGTTGCTTCTACAATTTTGCCCCTATAAACCAAAACACAGCAAGCACATTGATAAAACGGTTATGACAAATTTCTAAAGACTTGTAAGCTTTTAAGTAAACCTATACAAAAATGTCCTCAAGAAATTTATCTAAATTCATACCTAATAAACGAATCAAGGGCAAGAGATTAAAATGGGGTAGAATGCTAGAACACCAAGGGTGGAGGCAAAAATGCTTAAGATAGATGCTGTCATTGAGAAACCACTGTCACTACTAGTAGCAATATTGATGACTACATTGTTATCAGCTTTCTCATTACCCACTAAAATCCCCGAAAGTTATGATTGAAATCGGATTTAGAGGTCTGAAAATTATTGTTGTTGTAAGTATGATAGTGATAGTCATACAACATAAATAATGTTTCAGCTCATTCAAGTACTAGGTTAGTGTCCCGGGGACGATGACCTCGATTGGCACCCCAGCCACCCCTCGCGCTTCAGGGGCAACCTTGTCACCGCTGATGGCCGATGGGAGCAGACGCGCTCACTACTATGCAAATTGTGCATCACCGAGTTGTGGTTGTCTGAGCTGATAGTAATTGAATCACGTAGCACACCTATTTGGACCTATTATGAAGGCTATAATTTGGAAGCTTATAGTCTGATTTGATGCTCGAGTATAAGCATCTTTTCCAACTATCATTTTCGCCACAAATGGCAATTACACATGAGTAATATAACTACTGTGAGCTGTTCCAAATTCCGCAAATATTTCCCCAACAGCAGCAAGCAACTCCGCCGACTCCCAAGGTATTTCCGTCGCCACGCTAGCAGCCATCGCGATCATAGACAGCATATAAACTAATTTCCCATAAATGTCTCCATCTTCCGATCCAGCGCAGCTTTGGTCTTCATCCCCATTACACTTATTAATTGTCGATGGTGGTAAGGCAGCGCCAGTTTCTGGAATCCAGAATTCGTTTGAAGGGTGTTGGAATTTGTGGATTACCAGGTTTCGGAACTATGGCTATTAGAGAGGATTGTGACATTCTGTGGCAAGGAGAGATGGGAGAGACTTACTGGTACGTGATGAACCAAATCTCCAATATGGGTAATCCGTGAGAGACGATCAGTACCCGAAAATGCCTATAAAATTGGTTAGTCTTACTGTAACATTGAAGCATAGGTGTTTTCTTTGAAGTGCTTTATATGTACCTCATCCACAAATCCTGCCCATTCTGGGCTTCCATCTCTGGGCGATCCGAATGTAATGACTGTTGGGTTCTTCTCTGTGTTCTGGTATGCAGTCCCCTAATTTCTCAGTCAGCAACAAATAATCGGTAAAGGGGGATGCTCGAAACAGCTATAAGCTACATACCATAATTTCACATACTGCACCACCCATTGAGTGTCCCACAAGCAAGAGGTTGTAGCAGGGATAATCTTTCATATATGTATCGAGTATTGGGGTCAACCAGCCAAGTATCGCGCTTGCTTCATTCCAAAATCCGGGGTGGAGCTTAGGCCGTTAGCTTTGCTTACTTTACGATGCCGAAGATAAACTTACGAAGCATCCTGTACAACCACCGAGTCCTGGGGTGGTGTTCATCTCATGCTCTTGCATATTGTAGTTCATGATGACTAAAAAATACAGCTTAGAATCGGAGTTGCATCCAGGTCTGGAATATTTGAGAACTTACAGTCAATGATGGATTCGAAAATTCCAAGGTCCAAATCGGTCACTATTTCAAAGGTTAGAAGTCCTGAATACGGTGTGGGCTCACCAAAACAAACTCAAATCATTCCAATTGTATGTTCCCCGAATTGACACCACCTAAAAATAACTCTTAGCATCATTTCGGCAAGCAATAAAGGTAACGATTACAATTCTTGGGTTTGCACTATTATCATCACGCGCGATGTAACCAGCACCACCAGCTAAAATACTTGGCACTAAGACCTAGAGCCTATTAGTACAAATTAACATACCCTCCGCTTGGAAGCCTACCTCTGTGACCACAAATCCAGTGCCACTTATCGTTACTCCTCTTGCAAGAGATAGATCATAAGCGTTGTATGCCAGGATGCTCGCTTCCTTGAACATATCAAAGACAGTACCAGGGGCAATGTCATCTCCTGCTGAAATAGAAGGCATCGAGAAGGCGCTAGATGTACATGTAGGAGCAGTTGCCGTGCTGGAAGATTCTGTCGTTACAGTACTTGTACTTTCTTGGCTTGTTGTCGAAGTCGATGATGTAGATGTGATGGTTGGGATTGATATAGAACTCGAAGAGCTTAATGAAGTGATGATGGAAGTAGAAGTGGAAGATTTTGATGATACTGAGCTAGAACTTGAGCTGCTGCTTTGAGAGTTTCTAGCATTAACGGCGTCGATACACATTTGATGGGCATTAGTTGCCGTTGCTAGGGGATCGCACATCCCACACCATTGCACACTGAAAAAATATTTAGTCTTTCTCCTGAATAGTGCTGGGGAAACCTATACATACTTGTACTGTCCGCTATCGCCCCACCTAGAGCAAGTAATCTTTTAGCTTCCAGCTTTATGAAACTAGGCATGGAGGTGAACCTACGAATCTAGCCCGCAATCACATTTGAGTCCCAGTTGTACAATGTCATCATTAAGATCGGTCCACTGATCATTTGTAATCGCAGGATAACCAGTTGGACATGCAACTTCTGGAGACTCGATCATCAATACATCTGCGTTAGGATTGTCGACCAAACTCTCATCCCATTCAATACAAAAGTTGACACAATTAGTTTGGTATGTACTCTTAGTTAGTGCAAGGATTCCTAATAGAACCTTAAGCAAATGGGCTTTGTGTTTCGGCATCTTGTGCATATGAAGAGGTCGCAGTTTCTCTAGTTATTGAAGAATCAGGGCGGCCGGGAATCATCGATATATCATTTCACTCTTTAGGGCTGTGGGCAGACACGAAGTGGCTTACCTGGAATGGCGTGGAAGTCTTAAGAAATGTTACTATCTATATGATTCCTTAATCAATATTATTTCCACCTAGAATTCCAATTCGCTACTTTATCAGTTGATTTCCATCAACATTCAGTTCATCCGCCAGTGCGCTGTGCAAATATGAGCAGCTTCTCAGCTAATCTGTTCTGGACTGTTATTCACATGAGCATGTGACCTTGTTTTGTTGGGTTGAGAAAAGAGCCTGTCTCAGTTGGAGGCGTAGAGATCGTTTTGCGATTGGCATTTCGTTGCCAAGCTTCTGTTTTTAGTTCCAATATTCTGAGCGACAAATATAATCGAGATGCCAAGCAAATGAGGCTTTACGCAGCACCCCACATATCACCTTATCCAGCAGAAATTGAGCTTTGAGGTCGGATTAAGCATACGCTTTAAACAACCTTATACCACTAGAGTCCAACCCCCGATTTAAAGTAAAGCGTGCTTGTTGCCCTAGTCTTCGAAACAAATTTTGAGCTTTCAACCATAAAAATGTACACCCTAACATTTCTTCATCTCATCCCTACACTTCTCCTTCTCTTCACACCAACAAACTCTCAATCAGCACAACATCCTCTGGCAAACCACTTATCCTCGGTCTGCCTCACGAACCTTCAGCCCAGTACCCTTCCCCAACTCCTCCCAGCAATCCAAGAAGCAGCTGCTGCAAATGGAGTAACGAACTTCACCGAAGCCTTCAAATCTCTCGTCATTGGTTCCCAGCCAGCTTGGTTCTCAAATCTACCTCAGAATTACCAATCTCAATTGAATTCGTTTCGGAATGATATGGTTCGAATTAAGGATGAGGCTTTGAAGAACCACACTACTTTATGTTCGAGCGAGCCGACGAATGAGAAATGTGGCGCTATGACGAGTACTTCAAGTGTGACGAGTTTAGGACTTTCGGCCACAAGTGAGGCTCCTATTACAGGGACTGCTATGTTGACTGTAACTTCAGGAGGGAATGTAAGTTTCGAACGAATTCTTTTTTGGAGGTAAGGGGGTTAACTTATACTTTTAGGGTGGAACTGCCTCAGCAACAGGGTCAAAGTCATCTATAGCATCAGCGACCAGTATAATCGTCGCATCAATAGGAGATAGGGCGGTGAATCCTCTTTCGGGTAGGGTCATAGGTGTGATTGGTGTTGTTTTGATGATTGTTCTGTTCTAAGGAGTAAATTCCATCCCAAGTCGCCCACTAGTGTTTTGGTCCTGTTTCTTGAATGAATAAATAGATAGGGAGTAAGCTTTTTGTCCATTTCATGGCCCTCGACTTAGGCTGTCCTCCTCCTATCCTGTTCGCAATTTTCTCACTATTGATTCACCACATCAATAACCTCCTATAAACTTTTATTTTTCACTATACATCCTCCATCCTTCCCTTTCAGACAGCCTTTTTCCAATCCTTTTGCCATGATATCCATCCTCTCTTTCGAGGCCGCAAATTGAATTAAGAGTTTATAAGCTTCAGCACATTCCGTAGTCCCTCTTCCTTCAGCTTCTTTCTTCAAGCGCTTGGTACTGAAACTCGGTGGTATAGATAATTGGGTGATATCCGCACCTGGATCGGATTTTAGATGAATCATGAGTTTGTATATTGGTGTCACTGGAAACTCCTCCGTAGATGGAGAAATAGCTAGAGGGCTTTGTAATTCTGAGATAGAGACTTTATGGTTGGAATTATTAACTTCTACGAGGATTGGTGTTAATTCCAAGGTAACACTTTTGATTTATTCTTCATGATTGGTCACTTAGTTTGTTGATCGTCCAGATCTACTCATTACTGCAAGGCCTACGAGTCCAAATATTCTTCCACAGCAAGCGAAGGAAGGAGGTTGAAATAGGAAAATTACTCTGCGTGGTCATCGGTTGAAGTGCGCTCTTATCTTCACAGTCTCCTTCCTCATCGTCCCGGACCCAGGATTTAACAAGCCCTTCTTCCACCCCACAACGGTTTAATAATTGCCTCAGTTGCTTCGACTTGCTGTTGTGATAAGAGATAGATAGTAAGGAGGAGGGAAATAAACGGATTCATCTTATTTCAGAAATAGTGAGTATGCTGGAGTTTTCGTTTTCATCCCAAAGAGGTTAGAGGCCTTCCTTAAATAACTGGGAGTTTGAGGATAGGGATTTTATAGCCTTAAAGGGAAACATTTAATTATTCGATGATTCAAGGAGTTTCACATTTACGGGGAGATCTCTCGATAATCATTGGTGAAACAGTACTATTCACTCACAATTGTTTGGATTTTGCTCATTTTGAAAACAGAGAAAATTGCTAATACATATGAGTCATATGATTCACACTCATTTCGTTTACAGCTACTCTATGATAAAAGCCCAAATGATAGCTCCCATTTTAGATGCCATTTCAACATCGCAGCAAGACAACGAATTCCACATACTTTTCCTCCAACCAAGAATCAAACATCGCTTTCTCAAAGAACCACAAACCCTAATCATTCAAACAATGGTTGATCTACAAACAGTTGATCAATTTATATTCCTTTTCCTCTTCAGCTACCTCATAATCACTGGCCCTTCTTCCTTTAAAACACTTAATCATCGACCTTACAGATATTAGACCAGTTAGGATAACAGTTATTATGGGGTTCTTATTGATATTTATTAAGCTTTTAAAGGTTGTTTGGAAGGCAATTAGTGGATTGCGGAACAGAAATGAGGATAGGAGAATTGATACATGGTGGAAGGATGGAGATGGCTGGCATAACGAGATGGTATAGGCAAGGGAGAGGTAATTAGAGAATGAGGGATGAGGGTTTGGCCGGGGGAAGAAGTGGTTATTATTGTTGGTTTATTTTTTGTGAGGATGAGCCAGGTGAAGAGAGAGGGAGTGGGTTGGATTAATGATTAAGAGATTATCCTGCAGATTTTTTCTTTTTACTTCTACTCTAGCCAGTCAAAATAGAGCCTAAGCTCAGCGTCATTTATATGACCAACTGAGAAACATCGTTCACGAATCACTTTCTTAAGGATTGCTCTTCGCGGGATTTATTAGAATACGGGACGGAACATTTTCAGGAACCTTGAGGCGCACCTAAGATTATCCCTAGATTGATATCTTGTCTAGAGTAAGGTGGAGGAGTGAAGTTGCCCTTTCCGTAAAGCGATTACTTGGTTAAAAAGAACTATTTTGCTGAAAAGTGATCTCGGATGCTTTAAGGTTGGATTTAATTAGACTTTGGCTCTCTATAGCAAAGAAGGTGTTGCAATTATCAACCATGGTCAGTGACATATCTGACAATCCATTACACAACCATTTCAAGCAAACCACAAACAAATTGTTACTATACAGTTTGCTACCTATGTGTCGAATCGCTACCTGGATGATTGTTAAATATTGATTTTGCTACAATCATTTATAGAGTCATCTCCAACGTGCTAATTGTGAAGTTATCTCCTTCTCAGATTCTTTATCAAGCCATTCATTTTATCCATTTCTGTAAGCACAGGAATTATGCCGGACACTAATAACCAAGGATCATATCCAGGTTACTAGCCGATCTGTAAACGCCTGTTGAGAACAGTCCTTAAAACTCACGTGCACTACTTGCGCCAGTTTTTGACAATTTCAGACCTATAAATAGTCAAACAGAAGGGCTGGATATGTCTATTAGTAAGCCAGTGTGGGGTATGCTAGTAATAAACAAACCACTTGGCATTTCGGGAAAGCATACGAAAAGCAAGTCGGATCATTGATAGGAATTAGTAAAAGAGCTCCTCATGACACTTTATTATATTCTGCGGGGTGGATTTAATAACACAATACTAGGAATCTTGTAAAACTTACGAGAAACATTAAAAAGTGAGCCGTGACACAGGTCCCAATTAGTTATAATTTCAATCAAGAACCTTTACCATAGAGGTCCATGTAGCTCATAGGAAAGTCCATAGCTATTTTATATAAATCAGTTGAAGAACGGGGAATTCAGGTCAAAATTAAATAGTAGTAGGCAATTAAGCAGTATCAAGGTTAAGCTAAGTGTCCGACATAGTACTAGCGCTTTATTTCAACTTAATTTCAATTTCGGCAATAACTTTCCCCTTTCTGATTAGCAAGTCTGGATATTATCCAATAACAGCACCCAGTCATAATCAACACTACCACTGGTCGGGGGTTCGAATGTAGCAACAGCAGTACCATTCCCTTTCGACTTTTTACCGTATGTCCCATTTCTTGGGTTATACCATCTTTGAGTCCAAGTCAATGTCGAGTTGGTATCCTCACCGAGAACATCGGCAACATAACCTAGATCAATGCCGAAACCGAACCCTTGTGGACTATAAACCGCCACCCATCGCGCGTATCTATCTCTTGTTGCACTAAATCTTCCTTCACTTTCTCCGAGATCTGTGCTAAGGACTTCGTTATCTGGTATCCTATCGAAATAATGTCTCCCTGGAGTAGACTTGGTGATAAAGCTCTGTAGATACTGGATTTGTCCTGAGCCTGGAAGAACGAGCTCATCTTGCCAGTCCATGGGAACAGGTGTTGTTGAGTTGGTGCATGTCGAGTATTCTGAATCCGTGGATGCAAGGAAGGCTTGTAACGAGGAATTACATTGGGGGTAGGTGACCACTGTCACGTTGTCCTGGCCGAGATCTGGGTTGTAAAATTGCCAGACGGACCAAGCGCCGTAAGTAGCCCCTGCAGCACCGCCAAAGACCTATAGGAAGAGTAAGTATAAAAATAGGAAAGAGAAAGCCGCACAGTTGCAAAGAAAATATTTAACGTACTGCAGTCCAGGCACCCGTTCTGACATCACTAGAATTCCAAATTCTCCCTCCACCACTTAATTTCTCTTGAATATTGAACCATCCACCCTCATAATGATTCTCCAAATCCATGATTGGTCGTACTCCCAGCGAATTGTTCCACATATATTCAATTGGCTCATAATTCTTGCTTCCACACCACCTTCCAGCTCCTGGAACATCAGCAATACATTCATGGGAGCTTTGTACTGCATCCATCTTCAGCCATTTCGAACTTCCTTCCAAATCCTTGTATTGTGCGTATCCAGTCGCCGGGGGGTGCTGAGATGGCCATTGGGAGGTCGGATGATATGTGATGAAGGAGAGATCTCCTTCAACTTTAAGCATTGCATTAGCCATGGCGTTCCAAATATAACCAGTATCAGTGTAAGTGATATTCCCGAGTCCAGAAACATCAGTGGTCTTATTTGTGTTGAGTGCCTGAAGGGTGGTGAATTCCGATACATTTTTAGCCCACCACCTGTCTGAGTCGGCTCCAAGAATCTTGGGGAGGCCAGCATAACGTTGAGCAATGTAAGTTCCCCATGTCTCTGCAATGCTTTCGTTCGTGAATAGAAGTGGATCACCATGCCATCCTAAATTATAGTCGTGTTAGCCATCAAGTGACATTTGCTGTTAGGAAGAGTTTGATGAAGGGCATAGATGCATACCTCCATTAACATATCTACCCCAAGTTGGGACGAGAGCAACTCGAAGTCCTCGTTCGGTTGCCCGATCAATACACCAGTCCACATAGTTGAAATATGCTGGATTTGGCTTCGTCAAGTCCATGTCAATAAGGGCGAGATCACCATTGCGATTGGGAACTGTGACACTGCAGTAGTCAGTTAGTGATTAGAGTTCATTGCCAGAATAAATCTATACATACTTGTATTCTGCGAGGGCAACAGACATAACAACGTTGAAGCCCTTTGCCTTGCGATCATCCAAGTAATGGATGACCTCCGATTGGTTGAGACGGTGAAAGAGCTCCCATGCTGTGTCTGCCTGCCAGAAGAAAGGGGAACCAGCAGCATCAACCAAGAAGCTTCCTTTGGTCTTAAGAGCTAAATGTTTCCAACGTGAAGTGGACGAGGTGCGGTTAACTGGGGAGGCAAATGTGGTGGTAGCCAGAAGCCCCAGGAGCAAAAGCCTCACAAACTCGAGGTAGTTGGTACCCATAATGGCCAAAGAGCACTTAAAAGGCGTGTTGATATTCTAGGTTTGAAAATACAAGGGCGTATCTTCCAAGAGTGATCAGAGTCATGCTTTTATACTTTTAAGTCGAACTCTAAAAAGCTTAGACTTCCACTCCCCAACTTTTCCACGATTTCCCCTCATGATTCTAGTGCAAGAGCAAAACTGTTCTTACCCCCCATTTTTCTCCCTCTGTTCCCACTTCTTGTCTTCTTTTCGGCGGCATTAGACATCGTCAACGATGGGAGTATCGCGTTTTTCCGAAGGACCACCAACTCGTGATAGTATTATCTAGACAGTAGCCTCCGACAAACTCTTGAAAGGGCCGAAAGCAACCCGTTTATATGGGTTATGGGCGATATTTAGGAAGATTCCCCACACTCGTCAGGAAATGGGGATATGGTGGAGGTTGCTCGGAAAGGCGGAGTGGGGAAAGTGGAGAAATGGAAGCGGGGAAGTCCTTCAACCACCTCAAGCGTTTCCACCAACTGTTAATTTATCAGCGACAGGAGAAACCCTCGAGAAGGTTCGCAAGAACCTTATAAAGCCGTTTTAAATCCTCGTCGCAATTTGTTAAGGAGCCTCATGGTCCTCCTAGATTATTCCTCTAACCATTACCTAGGTTTCGAGGCCAAGGAGACCATATTTTGCTTACTTCCCGTGCCGATTTAAGTGCCGGGTTTTCCAATTCCACAAATGCGGGTCTCGAAGGGTAATCTTCGGACGTGGAAATTTAAAGTGGTGCATTTTGTGATCCTCCAGCTCAATGTCAAGGCTTTGCCATGAATGGCATTCAGCCTAAGTTCATAGTATCTACAGATCTTCTAAGAGAATCAAGATTCGAGTAATCCTTGATCTCCCCCGAACACCGAAGCCCCGGACTTGGATTTAATGCTGACGTCAAAACTGAGCATCTCGTTTATACCATCTAACTACTCTAAAATATCATATAAGGCATCTACAAACCCTCCAATTTGGCTTTAATCCGGTCTTAGATGACTGCTGACTGCAGCCTTCCTCTGACCGCAGGCTAGAACGCATCCAAATAAAGTTTACTCCTCGACTCCACGATTAAGGACTTTATTGTAGAGAGTGTCGCATTTATTGATGAGAAAATGTAATCGAGGTTTCTTCCAAGTTCAAAGAATATTAAATTAAAAGAAAACGTAATTTAGGGAGGAAGGCTCTCTCCTATGGGGAAAACTATCTGCCAACTTAGTGCAGAGATATCATCAAACTAAACACCAGTAATTAACACACCGAAACGGCCCACTAGGCCCACATGATCCAATGAAGTAGTGTGATAAGACAGTATATCAACCATAGGTGGGATCAACACCGGGAATTTGTGACCAATTCATCGGCCCGAGACCATGGAACAGAGGCATACGTGATTATCTACTCCGGCGAATCTCCATATCCAACCATTATCATAAAACCAAATAATTAAAACAAAAATTATACCAAGGCGCCGTTGCTTTAAACCAGCAAAGAGTTCCGGCCGCGTACTACTGTGGTTCTAGGATGAGAAAGGTTAAGTATCTGCTCACCTGACTCGAATGCGACAAAATCCCTTTTCATGGAGCCATCTCAAGCTATGCGAAGCGTGAAAATACTGATCTCCAAGCTAACTGTACAGAAATAGACAATGAGTGATAACAGCCTCGCCGTTATCAGCGCCTGTTAATTGCTGATGTAAGCATACCCTCAAACACTTAAACGCTTTTTAGTAATAATGCTTTGCCAAATAAAAGGCTTCCGTCAAACCTTCGTTACGATAAATGGTAATGCCAAAAGACAACTAGAAGCTACAACATCCCTGATCGGCTACAATCTCCGCACCATTCAACACTCCAGCTTGATCTGAGCATACAAAAGCAACAGTAGCCGCAACCTGAGCAAGATCACATGTTTCTACTCCAGCCGCTTCCTGCAACTTCATAACTGTCCCAAGTCTCTCTTGATTGAGGCCGTTTGCAAACGCCGAACTAATGTTGGTTAACATCCCTCCCGGCATAACAATATTGCATCGAATACCATTCCTGCCATAAGATGCAGCAGTATTTTTGGTAAGTCCAAGTAAACCATGTTTACTGGCGGTATAAGCAGCCCCTTTACAAACTTAATTCCTGATGATATCTGATATTTGAATAGCCTCACCAGCAGTTCCACCTCGGAACGAGGATAGTGACCCAATATTCACAATCGATTCCTTCACCTTTCTCTTAAGGAAATGATTCACAGCCAATTTGGTCATGATAAATGGCCCTGTAAGATTAACAGCAATAACTTTCTCCTATAATTTCATGTCCAACTCTCCAGCAGCGTCGAAATAGTCCATGATTCCCGCATTGTTAACAAGAATATCTAGACCTCCACGCCTCTCTACAATCTCCTCAAATAATTTCGCCGGCGACTCCTCACTTGTAACATCCCCTCTAATTGCCAAGAAGTTATCTGCTGGAAATTCCGCGGTGCAAGTGGTAAGTAGATCTTGATTAATATCTGTTACGACTACCGAAGCTCCAGCTTCTAAGAATGCGCTCTCGCGATTGCCTTTCCAAGACCACCTGCTCCACCAGTAACAAGACAGACTTTCCCTTTGAGTTGGGTTGGCATTTTCTTTCGGTAAAGATAGTTGCTTTAGAGAGATTTAGAATAAATAAAAAATAAACTCAGTGCTTTGAGGTTTTAGTTAGTGTTGTAAAATCGCTTGAATACGATTCCTCCATTACTAATGGCGGGGCAGTTTGTGACCTCACTACGGAAGTTGATGCCGCTTCCGGCCGGGGCATCAGAAACATCACTGAATATAGAAGGGGCAACCAATAAAATGAAAAGTGCTTGGAAAAAGCAATGAAGCGAGTTCGGGTTAGTCTTATCCAATACCTACGATAAGAAACCCCCGCGAACTTTTTGAGAACTCCTTGAGAACTCCACTGCAAGTAATTTATTTTCTCTTTACGAGCGAGGGGGATATAACGTATTTTTCTGCGGGTTGTATTGAGTCAATCAATCTGCTTTGCGAGGTAGTCGGAATGCATCGTTGTTCTTCCCCACTGCCAACACAAGCTCGACTTCTAGCATATTTCAGTAAAAGTAGTATAGCTCGGCTTTAATTCCAAACATTGAAAAGAACTACATTAACAATCGCAATATAAATAGATCTTAAACTTTAAGAAAACGCTATGATGTCTAAACCAAATTCCATCGAAGTTGAAATGAAGAATCTTGCTTGTAACCAAAATCTCTGAGGCAAAATTTTAGTTTGAAACTACACCTATTAAATACTTCTAGTCTTCCTTCGTCCTATTATTCCCTCTTCTTCATATTCTGTATTTTACTTCGCAGAAAGACCTCCGACAATAATATTTGTCCCGAGTATTCGATTTATTCGACATTACGATTCTTGCCCGGATATCAAAATGTCATCAAAGAATGCACTAATCCCCTCATGATCCCCAGCAGTTGTTACCATAGAAATATCTACCACAAATTAGCATCCAGCTCAATGGACTATAAACAGAGGGGAAAATACTAACATTGATCCGGACGGACGATTACTACTATTCCACTCTCTCCTGGCCCAATACCATAGAAGTCGTAAGCATTTCCATGACCTTTGTTATAGCTTTCCTCGTCTACGAATGTTTTGTGGAGATCTAGTCGAGTTAGTGATTAAATTCCATTGAGCTTTTTGAACTTTGATGAATTAGCTTACCTCGAACTTTCCATTTTCCAGTTATAGGCCAGAAATATCCCGGGATTCGCTGCTGCTCAATATCTTCTCGTCTCCCCTGAAGGACAAGAATTGGCTCAATAAAGCTATCGATATCCTGATCTTTTGGTGTATATTTACGAACAGGTCCTTCTTCAGAAGCGAGGTAATCCGCAAGCTACTCCAAGTCAACAAACGATATTCTAAAAGGTCATAAAAGAAGCGAAAATACTGTACATACCTGCTCACACGCCTTTGCCATTCTCGGCTTCGAAATATCCCCCGCGAAAACAAGAATTCTCCAACGGCCATCTGAAGGAAGAGCCTTAACCAACTGCATAGCTTTCGCATCACAAAATCTCACAACCTGCGTACTTGGAAATCTCATCCCAACCTGTAAATTCCTCGGTAAAAGATCCAAACTCAGATTTCTCCTCGTAATCATAGAATCCGAATACATAGTTCCCAGACCAGCAGTGAATTTGCCCGCCTGGATAAACAGGTCGCTGAAATTTCCATTTCCATTAGTATTCGAAGAAAAAGCTTTCGCAAATTTCCGATCGAAGTTTATGAGATCCGAGGCTACCTTTTCTCTTTCAAGGTTATATGTCTTCAAGAGCGATGAGGGAGATTGTCCTTTAAGAACAGAAGCTAGTTTCCAACCAATATTATATCCATCTTGAAGAGAAACATTCATTCCCTGACCCGCCTTCGGGGAATGAGTATGACAAGCGTCTCCAGTCAGAAAAACCCTATTATCTTTCGAGAAATGGTCTGCGAGTCTTTGACCAATTGAATATGCTGACCACCAATAAGCTCCTCCGAATTCCATTTCGTAAGGTTGGAATATTAGTTTTGCTCTGGCTTGGAGGTCTTCGAGCGTTACGCTTTCAGTTGATGTGCCGGAGGGGAGTTCGATGTAGAAGCGAACAAGAGAACCGCCTTCTCGTGGGATAACGAGAAGAGATCCAGATGAAGATCGGATGATGGCTTTGAGTCGAATGTTGGGGAAATTTGTTTGTGGATAGATGTCCATTACGCCCCAGACGGCATTGGTTGAATCTCCAATCATTTTAAAACCTAGAGATTTTCGAACAACGCTATGAGCACCATCACAACCCTAATAGCAGATTAGTATTCATCTAAGAAATTTTCGAGTGAGAAGGCTTACGAGAACATATTTAGCCTTATAAATCTCCTCCCTTCCATCCCTCTCCGTAACAACAGTAACCGGATACTCATTTCCATCACCCTCCTTCTCCCCCTCAACAACCACACTCTTAACCTCTACCCCATAATCCACCTCAACTCCCCCCTCCCCCCTCATCTTCTCAGTCAACAACCCATTCATTCTCGCCTGATTCAAAATAACATGCGGCATATAACTCAATCCCCTCTCCGTATCACCATTCCTCCTCACCCTCTCAATCCCCCCTCCCCTCCCACTTTCCTCCCAAAAAACATCTTCAATCACATGATAACTCTCTCTTAACAGTTCCTCCGCAATATTAAAAGAATCGAAAATCTCAACCGTGCGGCATTGAACCCCATCTGCTTGACCGATCGTGAGAGGTGAGGAACGGGAATCTACGATTTTTAATCGGGTAGATGCATTAGGGAGACAGACTGATAACCAAGTTGCTGCGCAGAGGCCAGCGGATCCGGAACCGGCTATAAAGACATCGACTTTTTGAGACATGTTTTTTTTTATGAATTTGAACTTCAATTTTAGAGGGACGTCATGCAGGTACTTATACTCACTCCATTGTCAAAAGTTCGGGCATAGTCAGTAAGAATAATACCTCCCGAAACCCTCAGCCGAGAAGAAATATTGAAATATGCAATAGGCGGAATTAAGGTCCATTTTGTCCAATCTTGGTTCTTGGGAATGAACAGGGGGGTTGTGGGGTTCGGCTGTCAAACGCGGGGAGAAAAGTCTGGGGAAGAAATTCCCGATCGGCGAATGTTTTGGGAGATGTGCCGACGACTTTTAACGGCAGCTTAGTGGATGGCTTCATTATTTCTACTTTAGGACCCCGTGGATGAAGTTGGCGTTTAGAGGAGAGAGGTAATAACATATCTTAGTCGTCGTGCATTGTCTTTACAAGAATATGAGATTGAGGGATATAGATCGTGTGTGTGGTGACAAAGGTATGTAACCATTCCGTTTTCTATCAATTGCTTCTCTTCTGCACTACATCTTTTTCCCTTTCGTTTCTAATGTATTATCTCCTCCCCAATTACATCAGCCCCATCTCCCAATCTTAAAGCGTTCTCTTCACAAGCTCCAACAAGATAAGAAAGTAGTATTTTAATCACGTGGCATAAGATACATTCTCGATTTATAATTGCACTAGCTATGTCATCAAGCAAGGTCTTCTCCATCGCCAAGAAAGGCAGAGTCGATAGATTTGATATCATCCAGCATTTAGAAGATCAACGAGATCACCAACAAGGTTCTCAGTCAAACTATCAAGTAACGCGCTTCTTCTCCCCAAAAAAATACGGTTCAAAACCTCATAGTTCATTTATATCTTAACAATTTTACCACTATGCTATTATCAAACAATAAAAATACAACCAAAATTCCACAACAACCCCCTCAATTAACTCTCTCTCACAGCCTATGATAATTCCAAAAAAACCTCTTCTATTTCTGCCACTCCTCATCATCATGCTTCATAACACTCCTCTCCTTCTCATCCTTCCCACTCACCCACATACTCAAAATACTCCCTCTTTTATCCCCCCTCTTACACCCCTGCCTCCCAACCATCAACGTTTTCTCCACCGTCCTTTCAATTACACCATCATCTTCCTCATCCTCATCATCCGTATAATCATCATCATGAACCAAACCATCATTCCCACCCCTATCCTTCCCACTCTTCCAAACACTAAGTATCGATCCCCTTCTTCTCCTAATTTTCCTATTTGATTCAGGAGATGTAATATCATAATTATTATGAACGAAGAAAATAGATGCACGACGACGTTCTTTAATAGTCCAGGATTCTTTAGGATCAGTTCTGATACTCCAGTCTTGAGGGATGGCTTTTTCTTCTTCAGGATCAAAGTCGAGGTCGATGTCGAGGTTGGTGAGGGAGGGATTCATAATTGAGCTATTGGAGGAAAGTCGTCCTGTAATTTTCTGGGGGGGGTTAGAGAGGTTCTTGTTTCTTTATATTTATTTATGAGAAAGAAAAAAACTTACGAAGATGATCTTTCTCATCATAAAGCGCGAAAGTAATTCTAGGTTGTTGAGTTTGATTAGCCGTCATAATTGTCAGATTTCCTATATATTTTCTTCTAAATATTTCTATTCAAGATAGATGTTACCTCAATCCTCTTTATATATCTCCCCCTCCCCCCTCATCCAACCTTTCCATCCCATCAACAAGCCTAATCCCATCTCACCCCCAAACCCACAAATCATCACCCTCTAGCTCCTCGACTGCCATTTCCAAGACACCATACCATCCGCCACCACAAACCATCAATTCTTCCCAAATCAAGATTTAAGAATTTAATAATCCAAGCTAGTGCTATCTAATACTCACTCACTAGTAAATCACATACGAGGCTATCGTTGGCTCGCTTTAGAGATATACGCTTCGACGTTATTGTTTCGGTACTCTTGGTTGATGATGGAAGTTTAGATAAGAAGGGATTGATTGGTTAAGATGTGCTTATTTGAGATTTGGTGGTTAGAGAGAGGGGGGGGAGGGGGGAGGATAAGCTTAACTTGGTAATCGTAGAAAGTACTAGCTATATGGATTTATTTTTCGGGGAAGTTGAAAATTCGAAAGAATGATGAGATTGTTTCAATCAAACCCCTCTAAATAACTGTTTGTATAGAAGGCGGATTTGGCCATGCGTGAAAGAAATATAGAATTAAGACTTAATACACACCTATTATTTCAACAAACGAAAAAAATATAAATTTCTAACCCTGTAAACTTAAACCACCACCTAATAGTAATAACCCTCAATTAAACTATAACCAGATCATTCATTTATTCACCTTTAAATCAAAACTATCCTTCCTTCCTTCCTTCCTTAACTAACCTATTTCAATTTTTGATCCAACTTATCTCACTCAGCTTTAAGTAGTAAAATAGCATTAACTCTATCTATTCAATCCCAAATCCCAACTAATCTCCTCATTTTATGTGTGCTATGATCGGGTTCAGCTTACTCATTTTACTATTTCTTCCGTTCCCTCTTGGATTTGATTTATAATTTAATTTAATTACTCGTTGTCCTCACGATATCTTTGTAGGGTTTTAAGAGGTTTATTTGTCTGGGTCTGGGGATGGTGTGGGAGAGGAAGAGGGAGAGGGAGTGTGGCGGAGTTTGAATGAGGCATTAAGAATGAATGAGGGATTTACTTGCATACATACACGCACACTCTCTATATCCTTGGTTTTGGAGGGTAAGGTGTTTGAAGTGGAATCGTTAGAGTTCGTATTAATGGTCGATGGATGTGGTGGGGAAATATCCAATGTGGTGTGGGGATGAGGGATATTTGTAACTGTGAAGACTGATCAATTCGCGATGTCTTGATAAGGAAATGAAATTGACCATTCAAAAAATAAGAAGATTGCCTAGTTTTGGGGAACACAGCCTCCTTGCGAAGAATGAGAAGGGTGCTGGTTATGACGAGTCAAAAGATTTCACTACGTTTTACTTTTAGGATCTGAGATCGTATACCATAATACAATCATATAGTTTCCAGGAATCTTTCTCAAGACACTAGTAGTTAAAAGGTGGTTTCTTTTTTGAAAGACAGATTCTCATACTTAAATTTTAGCCATGAGGAAAAGTTCAAGGAAAGGTAATATTAAATGGCTTACACATTCTACATAGGACACTACCATTTCAGCCGCAAAGATAGTTCCTGAAAATAATCCGCTCATATGGGACCAGAACCACATGAGAGTCTCGTGATTATCTCCACGTGCTGGATATATACTCCGATATTCCCCGACGAAGAATTTTCATCCGACTACACTCCTTCCTCTTGCTTCCTTTTCTCTTCCCTGGCTAAATTTCCATTTCCTATCTGCATCTGCTGTTTTTTTCTCGACGTTGATTATTTTCCCTATTTCTCTGTCATTGCTCTTGGTGTAACACACCCACGCCAGTGTCCGAAAACAGCGCCAAGAAGTTATCTGGGCTGTCCGTACAAGCTGCAAGTGCAGACCGGCAAATATTCCAGGCTATTCACCATCAGGACGTTTCAATTCCTTGCTATATTCCTACTCTCTCTCTGTATGAAGATAAGACTTGATGTTTCGTTTTGTAGCGACAAGAGAGAAAAATCAGGTCATTTTCAGGTAGCACAACCTAGCCTTTGCGTTTCGTTACGTGGGCTTTTCTTCCTCAGAGTCAATGTGGGCTGGCTTTCATAAATCTTGCAGGTCGACTGCATAGCACGCATAGCACGCATAGCCATAGCGCTTGATGTTGATTCGCAATTGGCTGCGTTGGGAATTACAAACAGCAACCCAGACTTGCACTTCCGGGGCCCTCGCTCTCGCTCCCCATCAAAGCTCTCTTTCAACATCTCCATCGAGACTTCCAACCGAAGCGTAACGCAAGAGTCATAAACCTCCTCTTTCCTCAGGGACTATCCATCCTCCCCTTGCTGCCGCACAAGGACAAGTACCGAGACCAGCGTCGTTCCATTCCCCACATTCCATTGGCCGGAGACTGGTCGTGTGCGGGTCTCACATAATCCAAACCCTTTACCCCGCATTTCCTGGGCTCTCTTCCGTAGCGATCGAGCGATTGCCCTACCCTGCCCTGCCTCCTCTCTCTCTTTTGTCTGCTTTGTCTACTCTCTGCTTCGAATACTGGACGACGCAGAAGAACGACGATAACAGTGTAACGATCGATACAAGAGATACATTTTCTCAACTCTCCACTCAATTTGTGTGCTGTTTTGTTTATTCTGATACTTGATCGATCCGTTCTAAAGAGGAAAGAACAAGAGTCGCTTTTGATACTCTACCTACTATTCACACGACCTGATCAACAACCTCATTTACCATTTACCATTCACCATCCATCAACCACCACCTCATCTCCATCTCCAACCCTCCACCTAACAACCAACCCTCACATCAAGCACCAAACCCTCAAAATGGCACGCATCTCCGCCATCCCTTCCTACTACGCCATCCTCTCCGTCTGCAATCTCGCCCTCGTAAGTTTCGCCGTCGGAAAACTAGCCGTGCCTATCACGGCTCCTTTACGACAGAATAGGACGAGAAAATTGTTACATACCTATAGCGGATGGAAGATTGTTAGAGGGAAATTGAGTGGTGGTGCTACCGCTTAGTTGATAGCTGGGTGGTTGATTGTAAGGTTTCTAATTTTCACTTTGCTTTGGGGATAGTTACTGACGTTTTTGAAGACGGGTACGGGTTTACCTGATAACGACGATGGCGAGTTGATGGAGATGGTGTTGAGGTGATGAAACGAAACGAGATGAGATGGGGCAAAGATGAGAAATTCCTTCAACAAGCATCGATTCTTCTCCCTTTCTTTGGCGGGGTAGAGAGGATGGCGAATACTTGAAGGATAATATCATCATGCATTGTATTACACGTTCGTTTTTATTTCATTTTCATTCATTTTATATCCCAAACTACATGTGGAAAGAACAACAGGCAATGGAATAAGGTACTTGGGAATAGGAACAAAGATGCAAGGTCTTGGCGCATGATTGTTTTGCTATGGTTTTATGGTGTATTTATCTCTCGATGGATAGGAAATAGGAATGGGTTGATTTTTTTTTCTTTCTTTCTGTTCTTGTGGGTGAGAAATAACGATAAATAAAATGAATATAAATATAAAACCTACCATCCCCTCTATATCGTGCATATACTAATTTACACTACTCCATCATTTCCAACACCACCCTACCTACCACCAATTCCAAATCAATAAATCCTTCCTTCCATCCATCAACACCCCACCCAACCTACACACACAACAACCAATCCCTCACAACAACCAAAAATATAAAACCCCAACCTTCTTACCTCCACCACCTCAATCTTCCCCCCCCCCTCCTCCTTCCTTCCTTCCTTCCCTAACCCTCAAACTAAACTAAACCCTAACAACTATCTCCCCCTTCTTCCCTCTCGTTTCCACATCTATATCTATATCAATATCTAATAACCTAATAACTTAATAAACTTTCTTTCCCCTTAAAAAAATGTAGAATTGAGAGGAGAGAGGAGAGGAGAGAGGAGAGAGTGAGTAGGGAGATTTTATTTTTTGGGGGGGTTATTTGGGGTTTATTTAGTGTAATTTTTTAGAAAAGATGAGGGGGATAAGGGGGATGAGTGAGTGTATTTTATAGTATGATATAATGGAATGGAATAGAATGGAATGGGTGGTGTGTTTTAAGGGTATGGGGTTATGGGTTAGTAAGTAGGTATAACATAACTTATACCTCATACCTCATAACCCATAAACCTAACCCCCCTCCCTCCCTCCCGTTCTCCCTCCTTTTACACAAGACGTTTAAAAATCTCTTAAAATTTAAAAAAGAAGGGTTTAATATTCATATTCCCTCTTATTCTTTAATATCTTCATTTATTTATTATATCCTACTCCTCTACTCCCCCCCCTCTCTCTCGCGCGCGCGCTCTAAATACCATCTCTTCCCTCACACACACAACCCCACACACCCACCTAAAACCCCCTCTTCTCTCATCCCATAACGCATATCCTCATAAAAATCATAAACGAAAAGAAAAAAAAAATCCCAAAAGGCTTAAAAATATGATACATCATCTCAAGGATATAGAGTGAAACAGTGAAACAGTAAAAGAGAAGAGAAGAAAAAAAAATCATTTTTCTTCTTAACAATTTCCTATCTCTTACTATGTTTCCCTAATCCAAATTGCTAAATTGCCTGAACCTATCAATTCGCTGATCGCTGATATCCAAACGTAAAAAGGTTAAAAAAAAAAAAACACCAAATCATGCCATCATTCTCATCTATTCTCTCTCAACCATCTCATCCTCCAAAAACACCATCATTCTATTCATCAGACTCATTAACATCAGTCGAATCAGTACTCATCTCCCCGAACTCACAGTCAACCCCGGATTCCTGGTATACCCCTCATACTGGCCCTTAACGCTCGTTTCCCTTAACCCACCACCTAGATCCGGTCCCAACCCACCCGACATAATGGCATCTTCAAACGTAGTTCTCCTTTTAGCAGGTTCAATCATCATCGGTGCATCTCTGACTCTATCACCATCACTCAAATCCCTTCCATCATCATCATCATTATCATCTGTGGTTTCTGATTCGGAATTCGATCTCTGAGCTTCACGTCGATCTCTTTCTCTTTCTCTCTCGCGTTCTCGGTCTCTTTCTCCGCCGTGGGATTGTGATGACGTGACTGGTGTAGATGCAGAGTGATGGTGATGGCTGCGGCGCTCGGGTCGTTCGCCTCGGGCTGCTTCACTGGCTCGCTCACGTTTATGTCTTTCGTGTCTTTCGCGGCGGGCTCGGCGGCGTTCGAGAGCGGCCTCGTCTTCACGTTCTTCACGAGAAGCTAGAAGTGCATGTTAGTTTGGAAATTTGGAGAAACTGGGGCGGGAGAGGAGAGAGAAGAGCCTCGTTCGGTGATGGACACCAGAAAAAGAGGATAGAAAGAATATATATGGGGGCATACCCGGAGGAGGATAAGTGACGGATTGTGATAATGATCCAGAGCGCTCGGTCCAGTCCAAAGGGCAGCCGTTTCCCGGAAACGGAATAAGTTATGACTCAAAGAAGGGCAGATGTGAAGGAAGATATTTGTAAAGAGTGACAGATGGTAAGAAAATAGGCCGTTAATAAATACATGCTGGTACAAAGGAAATATATAGGACAATCTAGTAGTATACAAAAGAGTGAACGACAAGATGTGAAGAAATATAATAATGCAGAATCACCAACCTCTTAACTTCTGGGTGACCTCCGCATAGCCTTGAACCTCATCCCGACTTAGAACTCTCAGAACAATAACGAAGTCCTCTCTCGCTTCGAATCTCTCTTTACCGAGCTCCAAGGCCTCAGGATTAACAAGCTTTCGACTAATCTTAGTCCACCTGGCATCAGGAGGAATACCATCTTTCTTTGCATCTTTTAATGGAGCAACACCTTCTCGAATTGGCGCTGGATCTTCGGGGAACCTCTCTCGTGGTTGTCGTAAGATCCCTTTCACCGGCTTTTCTTCGGGTTTGTCTCTCGGTGGCGAAACTAGACGTGGTTGTCTTCCCTCAGGAAGTGCATCGTGGGACCGTTTAACTAATTCACCTCGAATATCTGCAGCTTCTCTCGACTCTCTTGTCATTGATTGGCGTGGTGTCCTGGTCTGGGTCTGCGTCTCTTTGGGAGCAGCAGCCTTTGGTGCTTCTTGCGAGTTCAATTCGTCCTTCAGAGCCATGAGGTCTGTGGTGTCTTTGGGGTTGAAACCGTGGGCCGCACCCGACTCTCTTCTTCGCGAGTCTCTCTTCGGACGAGGGGCCGCCTCATCAGATAAAGATGTGTCTGATTGAGAAGCAATAGCTACTCCTGAGAGAGCAGCTTCAGCTCGCCGCCTTTGACGGTCTCTGCGTTCTAGATTAGTCTCGCGGTCGACCCTTGAAGAAGATCGCTCTCGTGATGTACGGTCCTTCGAGTCAAGTAACTCTGCCGAAGATCGATCCTTGACATTTTTTGTCTCGTCTTTTGGAGCGGATGGGGCGATTTTTGGTGGGATAGGTGGGGGTACAACGTCATCGTCTCTGTGTCTGCGTTCCTTTAAGTCAACATCATCTAGCTCTTCTCGCTCTCTTCGTCTTCTCGAATCATCCTCATACTCTCTCCTTCTTCGCTCTTCCCTCTCTTCTTTGGAGTCCCGTTGATCTTGCGCTGTGTTCTTGACGGCATTGATGCCAAGAGCAGCACCAGCAAGACTGAGGCTGGTAGCGATTGCATCTCTACTATTATGCTCTGTCTCGGGTTTGCTAGACCTTTCTTGGCGGTCTAATCTGTCTGACCTTTCGTGTCGGCTTACTGGCTCCGCATCCGATCTGATACCAAATCCTCGCTGCTCAACAGCGGGGTCGTAGTTTTCATGTCGTTGTGTTCGCTCTGCACGCTCTAGTCGTTCTCTTCTTCGTAAGTCTTCATCCCTAACTTCGTAATAATCCTCGCGGGGTCCTCTCCTCTCACGGTCGTGATACAAGGGTGTTGATCTTGTGTTTGACCGAGAGTTGTTGCGTCTAATAGGTTCAATAGGGTCAAAAGCAGATGGTCTCTGAACCGGGTCGATGGGTGCCATAGAGGAGGGAGGTGGTACTGGCATGCGAACCTGCGGTGCCTGCTCGTAGGGAATTCTATCAAACCCTCGAGTCGTGGGCGGTGGCCCTCTCTCTCTCGCATCATAAGATCTGGGTGCAACGTCGGCGTATGTGCCAATACTGTTTGGTCTAGCCCTGCTTGCATCAAAACTGTCTCTTCTCAAACGGTGGTGTGTTGGTGGAACCGTTCGGTTGAGGTCGTACTGGACCAGATCCCGAGGGTTTGTGTATCCATATCCATCATCACCATAATCGTCCGCAACTGTGTCTGGATGTCTCACCACAGCAGCTGAAAACGGCGCTCGTGATCTCGTGCCCGTGTATACAGCTCCCTCTCGCCCAGAACCTGGGCGTAGTCTCTCCCCTTCTCGGCCATACCGGCTTATATCGCCATTGTCCATGGTTAGGCTGTATCGTTTCGAGTGGTGACTGCCATGCCGCGACGCAGGAATGGCGATATACTCCTCCTCGCTCGAACGATATGGGTTCTGCATGGGGCTGGCTGGTCTGGCACTATGCTGTACAACGGTCGGCCGGTGCCTGGGTGCAGCTGTAACTATCGTGGGCAGATTTGGTCGCAAAGTGTTGTCTAAGGTAGTCCGCCTTGTGTGACTTCCGCTTCTAACACTGCTTCCGCGGACTGGATCGGCCTTAACTTTGTAAGTGGTCGTAACAGTTCCGGCATTGGCTATCGTGCTAGAACTTCGAGGAGCGGGGGTGACCTCGCGACGGGCGGGGATAACGTGTATGTGCTGGTTCTCAGGATATGCTAAATTGATGGGCAAAGATGTTCTGGCGGGGTTGTATACCGGCGACAGTGGGCGGCCTCCATATCTATAACGATCCATCTTGTGCTTGTTTTTCTTCTTTCTCTCGAGGACAATAGGACCTCCTCTCTTTTTCTGTATCGTAACTTGGTTTCCTCGGGCTTCGAAATATTGTCTCAAGAGGCCGAGGACAGGGTTGTTGGGAGGGTCCTGCGAGATCACAATCGACGGACTCCTGCGTCGCACGTGAGTGCCACTATGCAGTTGGATGTCTGCAGGTTTGCTGGCGAACATCATCATGGTTAGCAATCATTCCGCGGTATTCAATAGCAACAGAAAGAATGACAGTCGATTTCAAAGCAGACTTACGCTCGTCTCGACGCACAGCAGTTAGTCTTAGGATTATAGCGTTCCCAACTGCGAGAGTTTGGGACTTGGGGTCAAAGCCGGACGCTTTTTTTGGGATGTTGGCTGAGGATGAGGATTGCTCCCCGCTGCGGATGAGGGATGGAGGGGAGGATTCGAGCAAAGCTGGTTGTGGGATCGCGCCTGGGGGGGGTGCTGCGGAACGGCGAGGAGAGGAATGAGCAGCGAAGAATGCCACACACTTGCAAGTGCAGAGGTCGCGATGGTTGTCAGGACAGGAGAGGGAAGTGCAATGGGGATGGTTTTCTGGGATGATGGCGGGGGGCAGGTCTAGATGATGGAGTTTGGGTTCAGCTGTCGAAGTGGGACGTGGATGGGCAGGGCAGGGCATGGGCATGGAGGGTTTGGTGGTGGGTGGTGGGTGGTGCTCGCCTCGGAAGGTCGAACGTCATTTTGGCCTTCGTTCGGGGTCTTCACCTCCATTTTATCCCTGCGACGGCGGGCGGCCGAGGGCCAGTACGAGGCATCAAGACTGGCGGTTTGCATCTGCTCCGCACGAAGCTCGAAGAGAGGCGATTCTGCACGCATCTGACGTTGTCGCAGCTCATGTCTCCACGTTGGCCTTCCTCTGCTCTGGTGTTTCTTATGATGCGACCCCGAATCCTCCGCCTGCGCATCACGAAGTCCCAGCCCATCACACCTCGCCTTAGGCACCCAGCAACGCAGTGCCCGGCACACTGCTGCAGCCCCATCCCACTACTGCACGACAGCCTTCCTCAAACCTGAGGGCAGCGGCGTGCGGAGCTGATGCTCGTGGATCTCGCTGAGGCAGACGAGGCAGTGTTCCTGGCGACCTGCACCGGCGTGAATCCGGTTCTCGACTCTCGCCGTCGCCGAGGGGATGTTCGTTCGTCCTGCGCCCCGCTGGAGAGGAACAACTGCAGCCGTCAGAAGCCTCCCGCAGCCCGTGCATAGCTGGAATACTCACTCGGTGAGGACGCGGTGAGGTTGATGTCGCGCTTGAAGGCCGCGAGACCAATGACTTGCAGCGCCGCTGGGTCACCTGCTCGCCCCGTGCGATGGTTGAGCCCGAGCCCTGCCCGAGGCAATATCAGGACCGGTGGTACTTCAGCGGCGGGACAGCCTCAAAAGTACGAGTTGTCCCCCCGTTCTGGGAACCCTCACGTCCATCGAACAGCGAATGCATAAGATCATCGCTATGTCTCCATCAACTCACGCTGTGACATCACCGAGTAAACCTGCCTTCCCTTTGCAGTCCTGCCATCGACGACGTGGCTACCGATCGCACATCCACGACTGGTTCCTCCACCAACACACGAGCATCTCCCTTCCATATTCAGAACTGCCATCTTATCAAGAACGCACTCAAGGAACGTTTCTGGTGGCGCGTTCCCAGCTAATCCTTACCGTCCGAAAAGCTTCCACTCATGTTCGGGCAGCGAGACTCCTCTCCCAATCCCCGCCGTACAACAAGGATATACCTTCATCCATCTCCCCCATCCAAAAAAAACTAATGGCTCAAACGGCCGCCTCAAGATCTCCAAACCCTCCATTGAGATACTTCCCTCGCTTCCCTCCAGCCATCAGTTCGTTGGGTACCATTCGGAGTCTTCTATTACCTGGCTAACTCATTGAATATTGGTCCATATCTGCCAGACTCATGCATCTCCAACACTTTTCACCACTAACCCTTTTTTAAAATTGCCTAAACAATTTATCCGTAAGCCCCAATCCCATCCGTCGCATTTCCCCATTTCTTTCCATATTTTCCCCCAACGACAATGGATAACAGCACTCGCATTTACAGGCTCGTCGCATGACCGAGAACTACTTTGATGCCTAACTAGGAGCCATTCCATCTACTCCAAGCCTAGGATCCGGAACACGCGTTAGCTGTATGAGGGCTCTAAGATAGGTTTGTTTTCCTGCCTTGCTGCAGTGTTGTTCACTTATCCCCTATCATTTCTTGATTCTGCAATGTTGTTGTCTCAGTGCTATGAAGAGAAGAAATGGAATTGGTTAGTTCGATACGGGGTCGTACAAATCAATCTAACGAGTAAAGCTCAACCAACCAATATCAAAGTTGTCAAACCAAACATTTTCACTCATAGAAAAGGGAGTCTCGGTAGACTCAGAAGCGTGTCTTTAGCACCGATTAGATCCATGCGTTATGCCCTCCGAGGCATTCTAGTTCACTTCCTGGTCTTACAAGTGTTCATGCTTTGTTTTTCTCTCACTCACAAGTTTTCACCACTTAGATACCTACCTTTCTACCTTACCAAACCCCAGTCCAAACACCCTCCATACATCAATATACCTTCCCTTCCCTTCCCTTCCCTTCCCACCCCATCCAGTATAATCTAAGAATCACCTCCCCCAACCCAACCAATCCCCCAGTACCTCACCTACCTTCCTACCTACCCTACAAACCACATTCCCATAAAACCAACCAACCAACCAAACAAACATACTCCATTCATCCATCCATACCCTCCCATCAATAATCAAAACAATCAACTCCCCTCAACCATTCCATTCCACTCCCATATCATATCATACCACCACCCTACAATCCTCACACCGAGATTCCCACCTATACTCAAGACTCTAATAACCCTCTCCACCAATCAGAAAGATAAACGAGGCGGGATTACAATTAGTAGATATCACGTGATGGTTTTATCTGATGGTTTGAGGCTGAGGCGGCGTGGAATTTGTGTGTGTGAGGAAGGAAGGAAGGATTAGTTGGTGGATTGGGATTGGATTGGAATTACTGTCAGATTTTAAGGGGGAGGGGGAGGGAAATCTCACACCGGTTACGGTTGTGAGGGGCTTGGTTTTATTACTTGGTAGGTGGTAGGTGGTGGAGGTGTGGTGGTTTAGAGGGTGGGTGGTATGATAGCTGACTACGTACGGGGTAGGAGAAGTCACAGAAGGAGAGGGGGGAGGTAAGAGATGTTCTTCTTATTTTATTCACTTTATTCACTTTATTCACTTTATTCACTTTATTAAAACTTAAAAGCTTACTACTACTTTATTATACGTACGGTACGGAAAATTAATAGGCCTAGATATATATAAAAATTATTAAATAGTTAATAAAGGGAAGAGGAAGAAGTTTAGGTTTATTTATTTAATACTTTTTTTTAAAAAAGGTTTTAAGGTTTTAGATGGAATGAAAATGAGGATAAGGATATAGGGTAAGGGATTGGATATTTTAGGGAAATTAAATGGATTCTTAGAAAAGGTTATTGTCAGTTCACAAGGCCTTTGAGGGGTGCATGCTTTACCACGGAGCATACACCTAGTATATATACTAGGCGTCGTGCCCTGTAGTAAAGTATATACCCCTTAAAGGCCTTATAAACCGATATTAATTAATATAATTAACTCACTTCCTATAAATCGATTAACTAAGTCCAACTCCGCCAGCTCCTCGATTACAAAAGGCCTTACCTGCTAAATACTTAAAACGACATAAATACGCACCCGCGAATGCCTATTCTATACTACAAGTAAAGCATTTAAACCCCCCCTTTCTCGCCCTTAGGAAGAACGCTCTCCCTTCCTACCCCGCGCCACGTTCTCTTTTATATAATATAATCATTTATAAGCTAACTATTTAAAAGAATAGAGATGAAGGCTATATATTAAATATATAGCTTATATTTATATTTTTAATCTTTTAATATTATAAGTAATATTATAAACTAGAGTATGTTTACTTAGTTACTTAGTTAAGAAAGGAGGATAATATACTTATTATAATTCTTTAATATTATAAGTAGAGTAGAGAATATATGTGCTCTGTTTATAGACTGCTCGGTCGAATATATGGGAAGATAATATAACTCTGCTAACTCTAGGAGCGCCCTACGAAGCTCCCTCCCCTCTGCTAATGGAGCACTTTATAATCTAGCTAATTAGAAAGAAGCTCTAGTGTAGAGTTAGTTAGTATAAAGCTACTAGTAACTCATTTAATTCTTTCTTTTATCATTCTATATATTTAAGGCCATTTGGTCAATTAGAGAGAGAGGTTCTAATGTTGGTATAATTTACTAATATAGTCATATAACCTACTAATATATTCCTTATATTAAGTCGGGTTATAGAGAATCAAGCATATTAATAATACAATGAGTATATACCTGGTATAACACTCGGCGTCGTGCCCCGTGGTAAAGCATACATCTATACGAAGGCCTTGTGAACCGACATATATTAAGAAATCATGCCAGACGGGCTCACAATCAATCGAGTATTGCCCTATCTAAGGAACCTTCGACTTCTCTTCAAGGGACCCCATTAGCAGTAACTCACACATCTTTATCCCCCCCCCCCCGGCAGAGCGACCCCAAGTAGAAGGACCAAGCAGGACGCTACAAGCTTCCATACAACTTCCAATTCCACATAGGCTCTTTTCCTTTTTTACTTTTTCTCGTCCTTTAAGATTTTAGCTACGTAGAGGGCTTGAGTTAGGGGTACCATAGCCTAGTTCGATGGCCAAGACGTAGCGGCTATGCTTACATCGTAGGGACTTTGGCGATAACAAAAGAGTTAATATTTTATTTCTTATATAAGTTAGCTTAATAAGTGTATTAAGTTATTTTACTAGTAGAATAAAAGCTTTCATTTTAAGCAAAGGCTATAACTTTTTAATACTTTTATAAAATATTAAAAATTAAAGACTAAAAATAAATATAAATAGCCTTTTATTAAGATGTATATGATAAGTGGAAATTAAATAATACTAGATAATAACACTTATTATTTAAACGCGAGTGACAGTCATTAGGTTATAACATGAAGTCCTGAGATCAGGAAGCTAAGGTATATAAGAAGCGAGAAGTCGGTAGTAAAAGTAAGAGTGAGGTTATTCCTACTTCCTAGATTAACTAGCCATTCCTAATTCGCTATTAACCAATTAACTATAATAGAAACAATGAATGTTGGCCTTAAAGCCTTTAATTAGTCTGAGTTGAATGAATGATATATTTGAGTCAATGAGATTTGATTGAGGATCTCATAAGGAGAAAACCTCATTATAAGTACTATGGAATCTACTCTACATCTGATGGTGGCAAGAGCCTACATACGCCTATTGACCAGGTACCGGACCGAAGCATGTGTGGCAAGCTATATGGCTTAAAGATGTAAGAGATTTGTAAGAAAGAAGTAACTAGAATGCTTGCTAATTATCAGAATCATCGGATCTGATAAGGGCTACAACATGCTACAATACCATGACCAATAATATAGAATATTGAAACTATGCATTCATCCCTAGGCATCCAAGTATTTGTAGTAGAAAACCACCAAAAAAAATTTTAAATCACAAATTCTATCCTCTCACACATACAGTTATTCATTATCACAAATACGTTATTATCAACTTAACTCAGACATTCAGAATCAATTAATATCTGTAGCTACAGGTAATTTCCAGCCAACCTAATTTAGGTAGTAAAACTCTTCAAATAATCCTCTAATAATCTCTCCTCCTCCTCTTCACTTAATCCAATCTCCTCTTCATTGCTCATGGCTGCCGTACAATATGCCAAAGCGAGGGGGGGCTCCTCTTCACTAGAAGTCGTGTCCTCCATCTTGTTCATACGTTTTGCAAAAGCTACCGCACCGGGGGAGGGTGGTAGGGAACTTGCAGATTGTTCGGATTCAATAATACTCGCCCTATCCGGATTTGAGCCTTCATATCTTCCAGATACTGAAGAACGCGGACGAAAGTAATCCCTCATTAAACGAGCTTTGCCCCTCAAGAACCCTGTTATATTTCCCCAAATCTGTAAGTTGGAAGCCTCTTCTGCGAAATTATGTGAGGGCCTTAATTCCGCCACTGCTATAACTTTTCTCCTATTAGATCGGCTAGCTGCATGTATACGGGCAAGTTTTCTCTTCCACAATGTCGAGAACTTCCCAGACTCTGTGTCCGATGTAGATTCTGTATTACTCCTAGCAACACTACTGTTAGAAGTAGTTGTTGTCCTCAGCTCTTCAATGTTTGACATTTTTGCGGACCACGGATTAAGGAATCTCGACGGGAGTGTATCAACTGAAGGTATTTCTTCAGGTGTAGTTGATTCAACGAAGTTTGGCGATTGACAACGAATGATAACTAGCCACGTAGGCTCAGCTTCTGCAATTCGTCTTGTATTCTCTACTAGACGTATTTCAGGATTAGGTTTTTCAATGATGTCAACAATTTCCCATCGATATCTTTCAGTTTCAGGTAAACAGGAGTTTTTATCTCGTAGAAGTTGCAAAGCTTCATGTTCGACCGCTTGGGGGAGGGTGCCGAGATAGTGGTCCAGGCCTGTTCCGTCATGTGGGTGAGAGGAGTTTGATTTCATCTCTCTCTTTAGCGATGGTAAGTTCATTGTGTACGGTCGGGTACGGTAGCATGTTTGATTCTGCGCCGAGACTTTCAGAATCCGTTTATTCAAGAAAGTTACTTGAAGTTTGGAGGAAAACGGTTCAGAGTTTTGATATATCATCCATCCTTCGTAGAAAGTGGTGCTCTCGGCTGGGATTGATCGAGTTTGAGTACTAAGAGCGTTAGATGAGCACTTGCATTGAGAAGAAACTGGTACTTGCTTTGGCGTTGGTCGATCCGAAACGTCTTCAGCTATGCTGGAATTATGTGTAACAAATTTCGAGACATTCAAACTCAAAATAGGGGACGAATTCAATTCACTGTCTACCCCTCTGACTCGAGGAGATTTAGAAGTAGTTGGTAACTCATTTTCTCTCAACTTGGGGTTACAGTCATTGTGAGGGGAACTCGGGATATCGCCGTACTCTGGCCCAGGCATTCCACGGTTGACTGGGGGACTACTTGCAATAACTATTTCAGTTTGTTTTGTTTGAATGACTGGTGATTTGCTCGGGACTCCATTTGAAGATTCTGGCCCAACTGCAAATATTTCCCCGGTAGTAGTGGTATTGGCCTGGTTTAGTTCTCTAAGGTCGATATCTCTTCCCTGTGCCCTCAAAATTGAGTTAAGGACTTCTCTCCTCAATATCCTCAAATCCATAGCTTGTTCCGTGCTTAAAGTGTGCCTGCGATTCTTTTAGCACGGTGTTACTAGTCGGTAGAAACATGAAAAAGGAGCTTACAGCTTTTTCAGGACAAACAGCTGTAAGGAGTTCAGCAACATTTGTAGAGTAGACTTTGATGTCTCAATTGCTCCGACCAAGTCCTTAAGTTCTACTTCTCCACCAAGAGCATACATAAGTTTATCCCATGCGCTGAGAATATTCTTTTCATTCTGCATACTTTCCTTCTCTTTGCCCTTTTTATCATTGGAGTCACCTGACCTAGCGATTCTGAGAGCCTTGCTCAGCTGTAGAAAGTTTTCCTCACATCTTTGTTTCGCATCGAAAAAATTGGAGGGTGTAATATGAAGCTCCTCCTTATATTGATCGATTGTATTTCCAAGCTCGGTCAAGATTGCGATTGTGATAGCGATGTCAGTGGAAATATCATCGATTCGTTTCTCAGCTCGGGAATAAGCGGTTGCGAAGGTCTTGAGGGTCGTTACAACAGAGGCACCAAATGTAGCGATTGATAAGATGGAGGCAGCGAGCCCTATGGCAGCTTCTGCCATGATATCGTTCTATTCATGTCCTTGAATGACAACTGTGGTGTTTTGATGGGAATTGAAGGTAGATGTTGCTAGGAGGCTGAGATAGTGGACTGAGAGTCGACTGACTTCCATCACATTCGAGGCTGAGCCCTAGGTTGCTAACAACAATACAGAGTTTTAGCCTATAAGTGTTGTTAGTACGGTTTCAGAGCCCCACTCGTTTAATAGGGTGCTACCGCCAACACATAGGGCGGTAAAGGGCAGGGCGGTATATCCTCAGGGTAAAGGGACCACGGAGTAGGTAGGATTAGATCAAGAAATTTATTCTACCAGTAAAATGGCCTAAATTCTACCTCCTCTTCTTTTTAACTTAGAGCTTAAAAGATTACTATGATAGTATAAATCAAATTGATATAAGAGAGAATCTTAATGTTGTTTAGTCGTTAGTCACACAGTTGTAGATTTTACAGCTTATCGCTTGGAATATGCTGCTTCTCTTTATCCCAGCTGGCATTTTCTTATTCTAGCAATACTAAGCGTTTCTAGGAGTGATTTTATCCTTTTACCTTCGCAGAAAAAAAATTTTCCTTCCTATTACATACATGAATAGGTTCATTGCAAGAGAAATAGCCTCCTTTCATCATTGAAACTTTCATGAGCCGACTTTGCGTAATACGGTTAAAACCCCAGAAATTGATTTGGAAAGGGAACCCACAGGTTTAATTCAAAACACTCCTGCTATCAACAACTAGGACTTCTAAAAGTGCAAGGTACCCCGTATGTAAGTATGCCGACACTAATCAGTAGACGCACAGATCAGATAAAACGAACAGGCACTACGAACAGATATAGAAACAGACATACCCAATAGACACACCTCAGAAATTTTTCAAAAGAAAGAGAGAAAATCAACCTTTAACACCCCTGTGATTACCCCCACCCACCATACATAACAACTGTTCGACTATTTGTCGAGGTTTCATCAATGAATGAATTGAATTGAATGAGACTTGATTGAGGATCTCATAAGGAGTAATCCTCACTATAAGTACTATCTTACATGAAGTCTGAGTGGCGAATACGCCTTACTGGCGGATTAGCCACTCTTGCGGCAAGTAAAACATGACTGATTTATATGTAAAAAAGGAGTGGAATGCTTGAGAAGGAAGTTATCCTTGTTCAGCTGAACGCATAGGTAATAAGATCAACAACAACAATAGGAATATCAATAACAAGAAGATACCCCCCTCCTTTAATCCGCATATTTACACCTATGCTAGAATCCTCCGCCTAAACAATAATACATACATAGGAACCTAGATACTCACAGCAACAACTGCCCCTCCCTTAGTATAAACGAGCTCATTAGGCCTAAACCCCCTTATACAGAGACTAGAACTAGGACCAACCCCTTTTATATATAAATCCCGAGTCTAGAAAAGGTTCCTAACCAACAAGGCAGCATTGCCCACCGAACCGAAAAGATTCCCCATTGAAGAGAGAGAAAAAGAGAAGAGACACAAGCTCTTCTTATACTTTTCATAAGAACAATGTCAAACCCGTGGGTCATGGCAAAGGGTTCTGATGCTAGTACACTTCTAGTTACTCTCTTGCACTTAATAGAGGACCAGTGGATGACATTTGCATTGCCAGATGTATCTACTAGTGCAATGACATATCCTATCTATGAGGATAGGTCTAAATTGTTTGCAAAAGAAGAATCTATAAAAACTAGTAGTTAAAGGTCCTTCTTATCCATCTCGCAAAACTTTAAACCTCTCTGAGCGGTTTCGCCATTCTGCACCCCAAAAAGATTTTAAGCATAGACCAATCAGCGTTAAGTCAGCTCTCCCAACGCTAAACCTATCATAGCTAATTACCTCTCGCATTTTTTGCCCTTTAATTCCAGGCTAAGAATACAGAAATCCAAAAGTGCTCCTTAATCGCTCGTGTTTGGTTTGTTGGTTCACTTTAAAGTCAAGTTTGTTATTTTGCTTTTTGCTTTCCTATGAGGATACGCCATCAGCGACATCAACAAATCATAGTTCAATTGCGTATGAGTGTTGCATGTTCAGACAGCCAGCCTATTATGTCCTACGCCTTGTCCCCCTCGACATTAGGAATAATCCACCTAACCAGCTCCCCATTCTCCTCCATCTCCCACTCCACACTAAATTTCCTCCCTTCAAACCCAAACTCATCCATCTCCCCTACCCCAACCTCGTCATTATAACAAAGTTCCATCTCTCCTTCCCTTTCTGCAAGCAAATTAATCGCCAAATCATCCTGAATAATCGCATTATTCTTATATGCTTCATTTTTAACACTCTTATTTCTTTTATACCAGATTTTACGAACGCGGAACGCGACAATAAAATCTGAGGTGTGAGTCCAGGATTCGCCTTCCGTGATCTTGGATTCGAAATTGAGCTTGCCTGTTGGGATTTCACGGGCGAGTTAGTATACGTTCCGTCATTTTTAGGGAGTTTGATTCTATTTTTAGGATATGAAATGGGCAGATCCTCGCTCTAATCTAAGCGAACAATTATAAGTAGGTAGACATACCGCCATACTGAGCCGGACTCTCAGGTGGTTTCAAACCTCCATCCATTTTCACCCCCATCTCATTCGCTTCACTACTATTCAACGAAGCTCCCCTCGCGATCTTAAGTCCCGTGACCATATACAATGGCCCAATGAAATTTGCTCCATCCATGAACAATTTAACAGTAAATAAAGCCATACTGGAGAGGATATAAGGGTGAGGTGGATCGAAAGTATGCGTTTCGAGGGTCTCGCAGGAGAGGATATTTGAGGATTCCTTTTCGTAAGAGATTTCGGCTCCGGCGCCGAAGCCTAGGGCGAGGAGTCGAGCGAGGAGTCTATGGGAATTAGTTAGTTATTAATATTTTAGGGGTTGGGGTAAGATATCTTAGGAGTTCGAATATTAGGGTTACCTTAAGGCATATACTTGAGGAAGGAGATTTATGAGAACTAGCTACTCACCCCAATTTACCACTCAAAAGATTACTCATTGAGGTCTTAAATCCGGTCTGCGTATGCACCGGATTCAAGTATTCCTTGGGTAGCTCAAGGACATCGGAACGGTTTATCGGTAAAAATTCCGTGAGATTATCGAGGAGGTGACCTAGCCTTACTGGCCCTTCGGGTGGGGGAGCTGTGTTCTTGTTTGGGGCTAGGATGTAGGTTTTTACCATTTTTGTATGGGGGTGGGGATTGATTGAATTGAGTTAGGGATTGGAATCGAAGACTTAGAATAGTCTATGGAATGAATAAAAGAGAGTAGTATTAATGAGATTGGAGTCTTTGGATTGGAGTTGTTGGGTATGAGGATAGTTGGAAGCCGCTGCGAAGAAGACCACTTCTTATCTTTCGGCATCTTTGATCGCTTCTTTGATGGTTAGTTGATCGCTAAGAAAGGCGAAGGGAATGGTGATGATGTCAGCATTCACGTCGGGAGATATTGCCCATTGATTTTGTTTGTCAGATTGATATTATATTCGATACAATCCCCCCCCCCCTTTAACAATCGTCAAAACAGGGGTTTTAAGATCTTGTTGCCAGGGCTTCTGGCCAATTAGATTTACGCTAATTTTAAACCTTATAAAGTTTTAAGATAATAATAGAGACCAATTTTTAGTCGGTACTAGGCGGCTGCCCGGATTCTCACTAGTTCGAATAGCTCCATCTATTGTTTTGACGATTGTTAAGGGGCGGGGATAGTATTAGACCACATACCTTGACGAACGGCTCTGGTCCTCCTTCCCACCGCTGATCTTCCGAAATCTTCGCGATGTAGAGATCCGCTTCCGGAGCAATTTTTAAAATTAAAGAAGCGACATCCGTGCCATGTCCAAATGAATCAGCAGCATTTGAGCCCCCAATAAAAGATTTCATGTGTTTGAAAGGACTATCTCTTTTCCCCCTTTTTTGCTTTACACCTCTGAAAAAAAAAGTGGCATTGGTCAACACCGGTATCTAGGATGGCGATACGAATCTTTCGGTCATTACAAAGATTATGGATGTGTCCAGTGTAGAATTTCTTTGCACGATTCAGGAAATCGTTCGCTCGATAGAATCTGAAAAGCGTTAGTTGTTTTCCGTGATTAGAATTGCCATAGAACTGTGCCAGAAAGACGTACCGTTCATCTTCCGTGTTGAATTCTATCTTCCTGCTATCAAATAACTGAGAAATGGCCATAATAGCCATCCCGGCTTGGGTGGCCCCATTGGTTGGTATTGCATTCGTGCATGAGCAATTAGAATTCACTGGTGCTGCAATATTTTCGGTTTTTGAAATGCTTTGACTTTGCACATCGTCTGATACTCTGAGCTGTTTTGGAAAGTTGGGGTCTTTTTCGGACATGAAATTTTTTTCTCTAGCCTTCTCGAGGTGCCTAATCGCTGTAAGAATAACTGTTATGCATTGAGTTTCCTCGTCTATGGACTCATTGTCACTATTTCTGTTGTCTTCATGGGAATCGCTATCAGAATCATCACCTTTCCTCAGCTTTTTCGCTTTGAGGCACGCTAAAATGGCATTAAGATACCCTTCAACAACAATATCAGCTACTTCATTCTTTTTAATAATATTTTCCAAGGCAACGTCCCGAGGAGCTTTGAAAGGTCCCAAAAGCTTTTCTAATGCGATTTCCAATAAAAGTTTCGCGAATGAAATAAGAACGGCAAATTTTCCTGGTCGGTCCAGTTCCTCATCTGCATGTCTCTGAGCTTGCTGAAGGGAATATGCAAAGTAAGGGTTATACGCCTCGTCTATTGTCAGTTCCACTGGATTGAATAGGAAGAAGATGTTTTCTGCGTTCCAATCTTTGCTTAGCAGTTCGCAACTGTACATTCGCAGGAAGGCCTGGGATAGGTTCCTTGCAATGATGACTTTGTCGAGTGGCTTGAATCGATATTCGCCGTTGGCGATGATGGAACTTAACGAGACTGTCGGCCAAACCAGACAGGGATTGATGGGATTTTTTTCCAATTCAGGGCAGCGGAAAATTTGACCTGAATGCACCAGGATTTCTAGAACTTGGTAATCCGCGAGAGCACGTTGGATACGTGTACAGATTTTATCGACAAATGTGCAAGTCGTTTCTTGCCATTTATCCTGGGCAACGGAACACGTAATGAATAGTTTGTATTTAATTCCATTATTAAGAGAGTCGTTCTCTGGATCTCGAACCTGGAGTTTGACGATATGGCTGTTTCGACAATCTGAATTCCGGATGTTGTTCCTCAACGCATTCAAGATTTCCGACAAACACTTCTGTGACTCGCGGATACTCTTTAGCCAATCCGTAGTGTTGAAGAGAGAGTGATTTTTGGCGTTGAAGTCAATTAAGGTCTGTTCAGCCTCTTTGCAGTCTTCCTTTGTTTCTAGCAGGAGGAGGAGCTCAGATAGATTGAATGATTCTGGTTTATCCAATGCTGCCTTTATCAAGGCCGTAAGTTTTAGATGTACGAGAGATGCTAGCCCATCCACAGCCACAGTTGAAGTGGACTGAGGGAGAGCCGGTAAATCGTCCTGGTGTTCGACAGGGCTCGGGTGGGCCGATGGAGTAGGTAATTTCTCGGTGATCAGCTCCTCGAGCAGTTGGAGTAGCCAGCGTAAACCGGTGAAGAAGGATGCGTAATCCTTTGGCTGTAGATCCTGTTTCTCCTTCAAATTCAGCAAGATCTGATCCAGCTCAGACTTGGAGTTGGTGATCTTGTTGGTGTTGTTGTTGATGCATTCAGCTATGACGGGCTTCAGCGTTTGTCGGGTGGCTGCCAATGCCTGTGATTCCTCCTGCCCATCATCCTCGAACCTGGGCATTGTGGCATACAAAGTAGACGGAAAGAGTCTAAGGGGAAGAGGCACCGTCGCCGATAGTGCTCAGGTAGGATAGGAAGAGGTGATGCTGATGGATAGAAGCACCGTGAGGCTTGACCATCAGCAGTGAGAACCGCCCAGCCAGGCCCTGCGGTTCTTCAATCATTACTATTCCCCCTTCACAATCGTCAAAACAAGGTTTCACTCAGATGGAGCTATTCTGACTGGTGAGAATCTCAGGCAGCCGCATGGCACCGACCAAAAATTGGCCTCTGCTGTATACTGTCTTAAAGCTTCATAGGGTCTAAAACAGGCGTAAATCTAACAAATTAATTGGTCAGAAGCCCTGGCAACAAGATCTAGATCTTAAAACCTTTGTTTTGACGATTGTTGGGGGGAATAGTAGTAGAGAAGTTCTCCACTGACCACCGTTGGCGTGGCGGGGCTAGGAGGGAGCTGGGCCTGCATCGTCACAGAAAATGAGAGCATATGAATACAACCACTCGACCATCTCCATCTTAGAAGCACTGTCACTAGCCCGCGCCCCCGAACGCCAGTTGCCAGATGCAGCGCCGGCCGTCGGCAGATATGGTGGAAAGCAAAGCCTCAGGTATATAGTTTGTCAGCAGGGTAGCGCTTTCAGATTTCCTTCCTTTCAGATAGCTTCATTCAATCAATATCCGCTTTGACACTACTCGGAGATTCTCTTACTCCTACTCCTGCCATTCGCCGTGCTTCACTGACCCCACCACGGTGAGAGCATCGAGCTCAACCTGTTGCTCACCATCAAGACCGTCCCCAGTGCATCTTCTGCGAGACGTGGCCGCCATGACCACTGCTGGAGTCGTCGCCGAGGCCAAGAAAAGAGAAATCTTCGACCTAGCTAATATCTGCAGGGACCTCTTTTGGAGATGTGATGATCTCCCATCGTCTAGGCCCAAGTACAGGGCAGAATTGCAACAAGATCGTTTCGTGATCTGGGCTTCGTATCTGGGAGTTTTTGAGGAATATAATGTCTCGCTCGATAGGTGGCTGCAATATAGTGACGGGGTCCGCAGTCTCGTGATGCAGAAGCTTTCGTTGATACGAAGAAACTTGAACTTTGGTATGTTCCCGTGGGTGCCATGCTAGCACCTCATCGCTAAGTACTCCGTTTAGTTTTCTCATACGAGAAGTATAAGGAGATTTCGCTAGGCAGCTCCAATTATGGCTTGAAAGAGCTCGATGCGAATACCAGGTTGGAAGGATTTGTCTCAGAAGCCTTAGATGAAGTTGAGGCTGCCATCGGCAGTTTGAAAATGTTGAGTACGGCCATTCGAAGCCATTCTGCACTGAGTCTCGAAACAGGAGTCGGAACCTCTCCAGCGAGACATGGTGACGAAAACTATTCTACATTAGCTAAGTTGATCGTCCGGTTCAAGTATAGGACAGCCCCCCCTTCCCTTCAGAAATACCTTGTGTTGTCGATGTCAGATCGGCGCCAGAGACTGCGATATATTCAAGCGAAATTTGACAGTCGGGAGAAGGCTCAGCCAGATATGATGCCACTAGCATTAAGGCAGATAACTGAAGCAACTCAAAATCGAAACAAGATGGCATCCAGTTCACCTCAGAATAATATATCTGAGAAGATGTCTACTTCCTTAGATATGGGCTCGGAAGCGTCAACATTCAAACCACCACCGTCCGTAGTTGCTCGACTACAAAGGAGTGATGGACCATCTGTGGTGTCTTCTTCAAAAAACAGCAAAACCTTACTGGTCGAGGATCTTGAAAACTATCCCGAAGCTCCTCAAAGAGAACTAGGAAAGCCAGCTCCTTCTTGCCCTTTTTGTTCCGAACCACTTGAGGACTCAGAGCTGAAGCCTGGGAACTGGCAGTATGATCCTTATCATAATAGTTAGGGGGTGTATGTTGATATGATTACAGACGCCATGTAAACAAAGATCTCCAACCGTTCGTCTGCATCTCCGAGGAGTGTAGTCGGCCTCCAGATTCTTTCGAAGACTTTGAGATCTGGGCTAAACACATGAGAGATTCCCACTCCAACAGATGGCCACAGGAAGTCCACAAACCCGTCATCTGGGAGTGTGATATTTTTCATGAGAAGGAGGTATTTGCTGAAGAATGGATGTTTGAAGAACATCTCAGAATTAAACACGCCGATCCCAGCACAATTGAATTGGATTGCATCACCTATTTCAAACCAAGAATCCGAAACAGACGTCAAAATATCTGTCCGCTGTGTGGTTACAATGTCGTTTCCCTAACCCAAAAGGACAGCACATCAAATCCGACGAATAGTGACAAGACTGAACTTTTACATAAACTTGCCAAGCATATAGCTGGTCATCTTCTGCTATTAGCATTTAGCAGCGTCGACAATCTTGATGCTAGATCTGATGACAGTTCTCAAGGGAGCATGAAGGCTGAAGATGGATCCAAGACACATCCACCTAGCGGAGTGGAAGACTTGTCGGAAGGCGATTTGTCATTTATCGATGATCCAAACGTACTCGGAGAACCCACACAGCAGCCACTTAGCCATGTTAATGCGTCTAACTATATGGACCCCGATTGGTCCACTGAGGAAATTGCGTCTTTGAACACAGCGCTGGAGGATATATATCCAACAGAGGGGCTGAGCTGGACTAAGGTGAAGGCAACCCTGTCATAGAGACAAACCATATGTTACCAGTGATTTTGAAGGATCCCTAACCAACGAACCACACTCGCTTATGATCCATAGTTTTTTTGCCTTATAACGCTGAATTTTTCGATTTCTTTTATTTTGCACTAGTTTTATATATAAAAAAAAAAAATCCAGCGTCTATTTGTTCTAAAGTCCTCCTAAAATATATATAAAAAAAAGTAGAAGTCGTTATTTATTAGAAATAAATTTTTTTTTTATTTTTTTTTTTAATATTCTGTCAAGGAGAAAATCATGTGTTACCAGTGATTCAAGTTGCGGGGTACTTAAAACTCAATAATGCCGTAGAATCAGCGGTGTCGCATTTTTACGTGACATATACTTAGACGTATTTTTTTAAAAAGAACTACAAGGGGAAAAAAAGGGTAATTAACTACCACGTAGGGGCTCGGAATTCGGGAGCACGAGTGATGGATGTAGTTCGCCTGGAAACCCTTTGGCGTACGCCGATACCCGTACTTACCTCCCGTTCTGTATCTCCCTAAGCAACTTCTCTCTCTCCAAAATTCGAGAGGCTTGAGAGGATCGAATTTTCGGGTCGAAGTTATGCCAAAACAAGGTGTATAAGTGACAATCGGCGATCGCAGAATGTTCCAACCGCCTACTATCATCGTAATGATCGAAGAGCTCTTCGAATGTTTGAGTGTCGGATGTTAGTCCCGTCCAGTAGTCTGCCAGCCTTGACCATATTGGCTGACATTTCGCGCATAACATGAAAGTTTGTATTTGCAAGTTAGGATTGGACTTCAAATTCATGGCTAGGGGGTTAAAATTGTTTGTACCATGGCGACAGCCTCTGAGGTTTAATTGCGGACTCCATACTTTGAAGTTAATCTTCGCGGGTGTGCGAAGCCTCACCTGTATACCTATCCAGTTGATGCAAGTAGCACAGCCTCATCGTGGAACACAACTAGCCAGCACGGGGAAGGGGGTAAATAGCCGAAATCCCATTGAGCTTAACTGATACTATTCCTTTCCTTTTCCTCGAGAGTACTTGATGAGTAAATTTATGTATATCTGCTCCTTTTCTAGGGAGGTGGTTATTTGCATTTCATCCCCACCAATAAAGACCCTCACTGTTCAAGAGTTAAGGAAAGCTTCTCCCCTCGACCAGAAATCCGGACTCCATTCTGCTTCCTTCATTGTTCAAGGACTCGCGCCGTGTAATCTACCAGGCTTAATAGATCTTTGAAAAAGTATATCTCCACAAGGTAGGTCCGCCTAGTCACCTTCACCTTCAACCCTGAAGCCCCGCCGGCGATAACCGATAAGGACCCTTGCCCAGAGATCCTGAGGCTACAACCTCGAACCATCCTCCCTACTCCTTTTATACTTCTCTCAATCTTACCCATCGCCTTCTCCATCCTAGCAGCTCGTAAGAAATCAGCAGATATGGGCGCCGATCAATCCAAACAAACTCTCACCAACGAGAAACTCGTTATCGAACGTCTCCGAGCTCTCCAGGTTAAGGAGCAGGCGGATAACGAATACGTCCATATCGACGAGAAAGCTGTCGGTAGTACTTCACGATTCAAAACGCCTTGGACCTCGCTATCTACAGTAGAGCTTGGGGACTGGGAGCATGAGCTTCTGCAAGATCCTAAAAACAGGTAGGGCCCTATCTTCATCCCTTACTCTCCGTGCCAGTCATTGACTCGATGTAGACTGGCTCTGTCGGCCCTGAGCATTGCGAATCCTCAGACTGTTCTTACATCCCAAGCGACCCTGATCAAAGACCAGCAGATCTTCAATGTCAAAATCCCCTTCGAAGGAGCTCCCATAACAAATCAGCGCTCCTCGGGAAGGTGCTGGCTATTTGCATCCACGAATGTCTTCCGCGTTGCACTAATGAAGCGCCATAACCTCGCCCAATTCGAACTCTCCCAAGCTTACTTTTTCTTCTACGACAAATTAGAGAAGTCCAACTTCTTCCTCGAACAAATACTCGATACAGCCAGCGAAGACCTCGACTCTCGATTGGTACAAAGGCTTCTTGAGGTCCCAGTCAGCGATGGGGGACAATGGGATATGGTCTATAATCTAGTTCACAAGTACGGACTGGTCCCTCAAGTGTTGTACCCAGACAGCTTCAATGCCCAAAACTCCAGTGCAATTAACAATATCATCACGACCAAGCTCCGCGAAGATGCTCTTGAACTCCGCAGTCTAGTTACATCAGGGGTGAAATCAGCAAAGGAGATTGTATCCATCAAGGAGAAAATGATGCGCGAAATCCATCTAATCCTCACACTCACACTCGGTCCACCACCTTCTCCATCTATAGAATTCACTTGGAACTATGTTGACAGTAACGGTTTCGCTCAAGAAATAAAAACAACACCCATCGCATTCGCGGAGGAGCTGAATACCCTGAAATCGATCAGAATTACCAAGTCCACCGTCCACGATATGTTCTCTCTAGTTAACGACCCCCGAAACGAATACAACACTCTCCTCACCGTCGACCGACTCGGAAACATTGTTGGCGGAAAGGGAATTACATACGTCAACGTTTCTATGAGCGTTCTCAAAGAAACTTGTGTCAAGATGTTACAAGCTGGTCTCCCAATATTTTTCGGCTCGGATGTAGGAAAATATTCCAACCGCCAAGCAGGAATAATGGATAATTTAATCGTCGACTACGAACTCGGCTTTAACATCCGCCTTGGAATGTCAAAAGCCCAACGTTTGATGACTGGTGAAAGTGCCATGACACATGCTATGGTTTTGACTGCTGTTCATATTGAGGATGGAAAGAGCGTCAGATGGAGAGTGCAAAATAGTTGGGGTGAGGGAGTTGGTAGTCAGGGTTGGTTCGTCATGAGTGACAAATGGATGGATGAGTTTGTTTATCAAGCTGTTGTTGAGCCGAGGTTTGTGAGTCAGGAGATTAGAGATATTTTGAAGACCGAGCCGAAGGTTCTACCTCTTTGGGATCCAATGGGTGCTTTGGCTTAGATAGTCAAATAGAGGAGTGGAACTTTCCCTGGTTCGGGGCATAGAGGGAGACTACTAGATAAGCAAGGGGCTGGTGCAACATGGTGCCAATAGCGAGGGGATACACAGGGAGGATTATGGTCATGGTATTTACGGTCTTCTCGCAAGGCGTTATTAGTTATGGATCAGGTGGTTGTTTGAGCAGAATGGCTTTTAGTCTGGATTTACAGATGGATACCTTTAATCTTATCTTACTTTGATAATATACCGATATTCTCGATGAACCACCAACAAATAGTATTCGCGTTTTAAATTTTCGTAATTTTTAGAGTCACTTTCAGACCTAATGTCTTATGTTGTGAACTCCCTTGGAACTAATAGCATCATAACAACAAGACTACTACGAAGCGGGCCTTAAATGTTGGAAGTGAGTTTTGAGGGGAAATCCAAGTATTTTTGACTACTTACTCCATCTGTTAGCTATTGTGTAATCGTTTTTTTCTTTCTTCCTCCTGTCATCCTGTCACTGAACTTAAATATCTCTTTAAACAGAAGCCCTTTCAACATTCTCACTACTCCTTTCCAACACCCTCTCCAGTCAAAGCAAAAGCATCTTCCACGCCTCCCCCCCTCATCCAGAACCCTATCTTCCATCCAAATTCACCGTTTTCCTCTTTAACTAAGACTTAAACAAGGAACATGGTCTCTTGAGGCCATGTGTAGTAGCTCAGATGCTGATGTTCCAAGAATACGCTCTTGGTGGAAATATTTATACCAACTAATAATTAGACCTCTGGCATATTAATCACTCAAAGTTGATGGCATTTTTTATCTTGATTTTAAAGTTGATTACCTCATGAATTTAAAGCGGATTACTTATGTGACAAAAGTCAGAGAGATTGAAAAGAGCCTTTGAGGGAATTCCCAAACGCTGACGATCGACTCTCTTACCTACCCTATTAAGGCCACCTAGAAGAATCATAACTCACGAAACAAATATTCATAAAAAGATACCTTCGAATATGCATGTGGGCAAACTTAGATCATATAATTCCTCTTATTTATTCTTTATCCCATCAACTAACTACCCATCTCCCTTCACCATTTCCATAAAATACAAACGCCCCCACACCTCACCAAAAAGAACCAACCTCTCAACTCCCCTAAAAAAACCAAATACAAAAATTGTCCCAACCATCCCCCTTTCTTGGCCCAATCGTCCATGCATTATGCTTGAATTATACAAATACACCCAACCTTCTACGGTAGGATCATATCATACCCCGGCGCTCTTCCCCTCAACCACACCATCAATCATCTATTCATCCAATAATCTGCCTCATTACACTTCATAAAAACCCTTTACTCATGCTCATCTCCCTCTTTATCCCCACACTACTCTTTCGTTTCGGGATCTGAATCCCATTCTCCTCCACTCCACTACCCCAGCCCATCCCACTCCCCCTCCGCGTAGCACTCGTGCCAGGTCTCCCACCCATTCCCTTCCACCCTTCCAATTCCCTCTCCAGCTTCAAGGCCTTCTCCCTCTCCTCTTGCAACGCCCTCTCCGCTTTCCGCTTCTCAAGTTGCATATTACTCTCACTACTTTGTAATTCATCAATAGTATGTAATAACTTCTCAGTCTTATCCCTCCATCTACCGATATCATCTTGAAGTTGCGTGTTCGTCTTATCTCTCCGTTCGATTTGGGTTTGAAGATCCTTGACTGTTCGGTCGACGTTTCGGACTGATCGTTGGGACTTATTGCGCTCATCTTCTTGGGCTTCGAGTTGAGCTTCGAGCTGTGGGGAATGTAAGCATTATTAATATAGATTATGTGAATGTGGAACACTATACCTCTTGAACACGGCCATGTAAAAACCTAACATCTTGACTAGCACTGGAATAACCCTTCGTCTCGAGGTCCACAAGTCTGACTTGAACTTCCGTAAGGGATTTCTCAAGAGCAGCCTTCTCCTTGTTGAGTTGAGCAACCATTTCTCGCTCTGCAACGATATCCTTTTGCATTTCGGAAGACAAAGCTTCTGCACGTCTCATTTTACCGACAGCAGCAACTGCAATATCTTCTTGTTGAGCTAAATTAGATTTCAGCTCTAGAAGCTCGCGATCTAGACTGGCTGCATTTCGAAGGGAAGGGCTATCGCTTCGGGCAAGTTCTTCGAGTCCAGACTTTGCTTCTGCCAATCGAGCCTCTAGGTTTCGTTTCTCTCGTTGGAGGTTGTCACGTTCGGCAGCAACATCATCCAGAGAGGATCTCAGGCCTTGAAGCTGAGACATCAAGGACACGACCTTGTCTTGAGCATTTGTGTGTGCCTTAATGGCTTCATCGCGAGACTCTGAAAGATCAGAAAGAGTGGATTCAAGACGTGCTTTCTCTTTCGACCAAGTGGAACTGTTAAGCACTTCGTCATCCCATTTTGAGCGGAGTTCTTCAAGCTCTTCACGAAGGCGGGTGCTCTCGGCTTGTTTGAAGAGCTTCTCCTCTCGTGCGATATCAAGTTCGTTAGTGAGTGTGGCAAACTCAGCCTGGTACTTCTTCCGGGTTTGCTCCATGCTGGTCTCCTTATCTTCGATCTCCATAGCTCGCTGGTTACGATAGTCCTCGAGTTCATGTTGAAGTCGCTTTCTGGCTTGCTGAGCAGCTTCCAAATCTGCAGATATGTCTTCTAACCTCTCCTCGTAACTTTGGTTTTGTCTTTGGAGATCTTCAATATGAGCATCCATCTGCTTACGCTCGGACATGATCTCTGCGCAAGTATCCTCGGCCTCTTTTGCCTGCGACTTTGCAAATTGTTCTGCTCTCGAAGCCTTCATAACGGCAATCTCAGCTTGTTCGAGCTTACTGAAGTACTCGTCTGCACGATTTTTGTATAAAGAGAGACTTGAGGAAACATCTGCAAGCTTTGAAGACTCCGTATCAAGACGAATCTGAAGGTCGGCGTACTCTTGTAATAGCTGACTTCGACTCGCTGCATCTTGATCTCTTTGCAAGGTCATATCTTCGAGATCTCCTCTAGCATCACGAAGGTCAACCTCCAGGGTAGCTCGTGTATGCTTAAGCGTCTCGAGGCTCTTCTTAGTCTCTTGCAATTCTGCAATGGCGCTCTTATGGACATGAAGGATTTCTCTTCGAGCGTCCTCTTGGTTGTTGATGAGCTCGAAAAGCTCCTCGTGTGATTTCGTCTGGATGTCTCGTAACGATAGCTCGCCGCTTTGGATACTCTTTTCAAGAATAGATACTTTCCTGGCCGAGTCATCAAGCATGTCATGAAGTCTGCTATTTGCTTGCTCAAGCTTTTGAACCCTACGAAGAGATGGGCTCTCATCTGGCCATAATTCGCGAGCTGGTGTAGAGCGCTCGAGCTGACTCTGGAGGTGGCGATTTTGCATTTGAGTTAATTGGAGTTGATTCTGCAACTCTTCGAGATCAGCCTTGAGATCCATGCGATTGTTAAAGCTAAGGATATCAGCAGTTCGATCCGATCTTCCGGAATCTTGTAGTTCTGTACCATTGCTGGGGAAGCGACGAGTTGGAGTTGACATGTTGGACTTCGGCCTTGCGTTGAGCTTATTCCGAATATGAGTAGGGGATGGATTGAACGAAACTTGGTTAGGATTAAGCTCCTCCAACTTGGGGCGAGTAGGAGACTGTTTGTCAAATGATTCGCCGAATTCTTCCTCGAACCTCTTACGCATCTCGAGAAGTTGAGCTTCTGCATTACTTCGGCCAGCAGACTGGACTCGTAAGTTATGGTGCAACTCTTCCACCTTCTGCAGAAGCCCTGGTACGACATTGGGTGACTTTGCTGGGCTCCTCTCGCTGGCTCCATCGGTTTGCGGTAGAGGAACTGTCATATCTGGGTCAATCAGCCTCATCAATTGTAGCACCTCCTGCTCCCGAGTCTCAACAATAGCTTGGAGCTGGCGGCTCTTGGCCTGGGCTTGTGCGTGAAGTTGACGCTCATCTTCAAGCTTTCTGTTAGTCTCGGCTAGTTGGGCAGCCACGGTTGAGGATGCTTTCTCGGCGTTCCGGCTGGTCTTATGTTCCCGCTCAACTTCGTGAGTAAGGTCTTCAAGGCTGAGTTGCAGCTTTTCCTTTTGTTTCTCCATTGCAGCTAGAGTAATCTGAGCATCTCCAAGTTGCTTATTAAGCTTCTTGTTTTGCTCTTCTACCTTAGCTTTCTCACGTTGCATATTCTGGACCTGTGCTCGTGAGCTTTCATTCGCCTTCGAGCCTGACCGAGCGAGTTCGAGTCCTTTTTGCTGTAACTTGTTTAACAAAGCACGATTATCATTCTCGGATGCCATCAGTCGACTCTTCGCCGTGTTTAGGTCTCGTTCAAGTCGCTCCTTTTCTTGATCGACGTTGGTGCCAAATTTGCCTGACTCATAAACAATTGCCTCGAGTTCCTTAACTTGCTGGTTTAGGCGTTTACATTCGTCTTCAAGGTACTTTGCCCGGCTTTGCTCAGCATCAAGATCCCTACGTAGGCTAGACTCACGTTCTCGAGCTAGTCGAGATGCACTCCTGTCATTTGCAAGCTCGGCTTGTATTCTTGCCTCTTCGGCAACTGATTTTGCTTCCCGGAGCCGCCGGATTTCGTTTCGAGCTTCGTTGCGCTCTTTCTCTGCTGTAACGCGAGCTTCCATTGCACGGCGAAGTGTATCTTGCTGAACGTATAGCTCCTTCTCAATGATGATCTTGGATTCATTCATCTCTTGAAATTTGTCATTCAGCTCTTGGTATTTATGCTCCGCTAGGAGTTGAACATCATCTCTTGACTGTAAGGATTTGCTGAGGTCTTTTTGCACCTCCGCAAGTTGGTGCTTGAGGTCAGCAATTTGCGCCTCCAGCATCTTGCGGTTCTGGCCAGCCTGGGCATCTTCATTTAGTCGTGCATCTAGGAGCTTTCTCGCTTCCGCCGCTTCTTTTTCGAGATTCGCCTTTTGAGATTTCATAGCGAACATCTCTGCCTGTACTTCGCGGAGTCGACCCACGACGTTCTCCTTGTCGGATACTAGGGTTCGTTTCTCATCATCAAACTTCTTCCGCTCTTCCTCATGTTTGCGGTTGTCAGATCTGAGGATCGCTAGGTCGCTTTCTTTCCTGCGGACAAGATCTTCATACTTGGTGGATGTGGCCGATAATTCGGAAATTTGTTGATGAACTCGACGATTTTCTGAAGCTAGATCTTGTTCCCTGGCGCGTATTGCATGAAGCTCTTTGGTTGTGTTTGCAAGCTTGATGTCAAGATCTTGGTCAACCTTGAGAAGCTTACCTTCTAGATCTTGCACTTTTCGCTCTTTCAAATTGAGCTGACTCTGGAGCATGTTTACTTCTTGAGAAAGACGTGCTTCTTCAACGCTTCGTTGAGATTGCGCATGACTAAGATCTTCGAGTTGAGCATCCAGAGTATGTAGCTTCTCCAAGAGCTCTCGCTTTTCATTTTCAAGCTTTTCGATGATATGCCCAGCGTGCTCAAGTTGAGACCGCCACTCTTCGGACTGTTGTTCTGCTCGCTTCTTGGCTTCAAGCAGATCGTCTAGTTGATCCTCGAGTTTCTCCTGATCTTCTAACGCGCCAGCTAGTTTGTCGCTGAGCTCGGCTTCTCTTAGCTGGAGTCGCTTGAAGATTTCTTCCTTGTCAAGTGCCAAGGCTCGCTCGCTCTCAAGAGTTTGTTGTATTCTTTGCATTTCGGAGTGTGCATTTCGTCGCTCTTCATCAATTCGTTGTCTCTCAGCGGCTTCTTGCTTCATCTTCTCATTAAGCTTTAATATCATTTCATCCCGCTTCTTGACTTCACCTGATGTCCGAGTAGCCCCAAGCAAGGGCTTCATCTTGACAAGAAGTCTCCACCATGGATTCTCACAGAGATCAAGATATACTTGGAAGTTTCGCTGGATAATCCTTGTCGCTTCTGCTCGGTAAAGTCGTTTGTGGGTAATCCGTCTCTGGATGAATCCTCGAGCCACAGATTGGAATCGAGACATTATCTCTCTGATCAAAGTATCCCGCTGTTCTTCCAGCTCCGCCAAAACGCCAGCTCGGAAGAAAACCTTGGTCAATCCAACCCGATACAAAGACTTGTCGAGAGTCAGTTTGCCAAGCATAATAGTGGCTGCCGTTTGTCCCTCGAGATAACCTTTTGGCATATTTTTACACAAAACCTCGTAGCGCTGTCTAAATTCGGAGAAAGGGAGTCGATTGGGAAATCCAGTTCGGGCAATGCGAATACCTTCAAGCACACCGTTACAGCGGAGTTGATCGAGAACGAGAGGAGCGCTCAATTGCTTGGCTCGTTTCTTGTGATTGGGGATGATACACCTAACGAAATGGGGATGTGTAGAATGGAGTTGTGCCATTAGACTGGAGAGCTGTTCCTTGTGTCTCTGGGCTACAGTGCGGAATAGCCCTTTTTTGACCCTGCTTCGTGTGGCGCCGACCTCGTCATCGAGGTCGGAGCAATCTGCAAAAAGGTTTGCGACGTGTTTGTCCGTTGAAGCAGCCAAAAGACGTGTAATGTTGTCATTTAAGGGATCTTTATTCTTTTCTAACCAACCTTCCGTTGAGTACTCGACCTCCGCGGCGTAATGAGTAAGCAAGAAACCTTGTCCTAATCTAGCAGCTCGATATTTGGGGGTCTTTCGATCCCATAAGGAGTGCAACTTTTCTGTAAAGGACTTGTCCGTAGCCTTTGGCATAACACAGTCTTCATCTAAACAAGAGAAGATACCAATTGGATTTGGTAGCTCGATGAGGTCGATTGTAGGTTGAAGATCATGTCCAAAATCGATAAACTTCCACTCAATTTTCTCCCGTGCATATTCTTCTTGTTCCAGCACAAACATGTGGTGGTTGAAAAATTGTTGAAGCTTTTCGTTGGTATAGTTGATGCAAAGCTGTTCGAAGCTGTTCTCTTCAAAAATCTCAAACCCAGCAATATCAAGGACACCGATGAAATGGGAATCGTCCAACCCCATCCCTGTGCGATCGAGCTGTTTGTTGATACGTGTGACTAAGTCCCCAAAGCTTCTCTCATAGATACCCTTAGATAGGGCATCGATTGCAAGCCGCACCTGCTCCGGAGTTTGAACCTTTTCCACCCATTCTCGTCCAGCTTTCACTCGGGGATGGAGGAGACCCTGGAGAAAAGGCTCCACAGGGACGCCCAGAAGTCGACACACCTTTTCTGCATTGGCTTTGGCATCCGGTGCAAGGCGTGCCTGGTCTGCAGCTCTGCTCTCTTTCACAACGCTGATATTTCCTAAATGCAGAACTGCTGCGACAGTTCTCAATATCGAATATTGATCCTTTTCAGTGAACCCCATGATATCAAAAGCTTCGATGAGAGATGTCCATTCTTCGCGATCAGACACTCCGGTGATCGTATCGTGCCCGTCACGTGTATATGAGAAATCCTCTACATCTAAGTTATCTAGCAAAAATTCTTGTTTGAGTTTCCGATCCCCACCCTTCAGGAGTTGATAAAAAATGTGGTAGTTCCGCTCGTGGGGGTTGAGGCGTACAACACGGGATTTCTCAAGCAAATACCAATCAATGAAAGCACCAGCAATGGTTCCTCCTCTTGTGAACTCAATTCTGATAAACTTTCCAAAGCGGGAGGAATTGTTGTTTCGCACCGTTTGGGCATTTCCAAAAGCTTCAAGAATCGGATTCGCCCTAAGAATTTGCTGAGAAAGATTCGAATGCTGAACCTTGTTTTTGACTGGAGAGTCTGAGTGTGCTACTGCGGCCAGGTATTGGATAACCTTCTTGGTGTTCTCTGTCTTTCCGGCACCGGATTCCCCAGTAACCAAGATACTCTGGTTTTCCCCCTCGTCCACGAGATTCCGGAAAGCTTCGTCCGCCATGGCGTAGATGTGGGGTTTGGTCTCCTCCCTGCCTTGACCCTTGTACATGTTGATATACTCATTAGTATAGATTGGGAGTGGACAGTATGGATTGATTGCGACTAAGAACAATCCAGAATAGGTATAGATGAGGTCGGCTTGGTACCTCATGTGCAAGTTATGGACCACTGATGCCTCGTTGAGGTGAGTGAGTTCTGCCATATCATCTGCCTTGTCGAATTTCGCTGGGTTGACGGGATCTACAGTATCTGCGTTCACCTCCCTTTGCTACTCGTCTGTTAGCGTCGCCATAGTCTAGACTTGTAAAATACATACACTATCGTCATCGCATTGGACGAGTATCTGATTATCCTCCAATTCTTCTACTATCCATCCTTTTACAAAGGCCACCTGGGGATCTTTGAGCCAGACATATCTCTTCCCTGAGAAGTCATTTTCCCCTTCGATGCCCTTCACCACCTCCGATCCGCGTCGTCTTTCATCTGAATTGATGAACGGGGGGGCAAATGTGCTGGAACTTGGTGCAGCTGTTTTCGAATTCGAACGAGTCCTTGTGCTTAGATTATGCTGAGGCAGTATGGCTCCCATGGGAGAATATGATTGATTCCGGTTATGCCCAGCACTTAAGGACCCTGATAGTGGTGAGGGTAGGACCACAGACTTCGGCCTGCCATTAGGTAGGCCCGGCGCTGGAGATAAGGATGCATTTCTGGAGAATGGATTGCTGCGCTTCTGCGCGTGGTTCGAGGCCATTTTGTGCTATGGCCCCCGAGCTGAATGGAAATGGGGGACGGGTTTGGTCGTGGAAGAAGCAAAACGTTACGCCATATGACCAGGAGTCCGTAACAGAAGCTGACGAGGAAGGCCCCAGACCAGTCGAGGAAGAGGTTGTGAGCGAAGATGCCGCGCGAGGGGGTGCAATCTCATTGAACGAGAGTGGAGTGGTGGAATTGAAGGTTGGGAAGTTCGAAGTAATCGTGCGAAGCGCTTTCCTTCTGTTGACCAAGCTACGTGCTGTGAGTGGCTCCCGCCGTGACCCAAGTAAACAACGGCGAAAGGTATGGCCGCCCTTCGAAGCAGTGCCGATCAGGCGACCTTGGCGTGGTAGCAGCCGCCTGAGGCCGCCCTTTGCCCTTGCTCCCTCGGATTTAAAGTTCGTTTGCCTTTGCGATATTCGTGCATCGCATCTTGCTCCTCTACGCTCTCGTCGCTTTCCATCACTCCTCAAGCCAAAACCGGCTCAACGCGTTCAGTTTTCGAGTTGAGCCTTTGATCCAGCACCTCTCTCCTTTTTCCTCCACTGTCGCCAGCTTGCGCTCCTCCTTCACCCCTTGCCTGCCCTTTCTTTTGTGGTCGAGCTGATTTAGTCCTCCGACGCGCTCGCTGTCAAGGCCTCTTTCCAACTGGCTATTTGCTCCCAAGCTCCTGGGACTACAATGCGATAAGGTCGGAGGCACCATCGCCATGTCAGAATATCCGCAGTATGGTGCTAGCTACGGTCCTCAAGACCAGTCGCATCAGGGCTATCCAGCATATAGTGTTCCCTATCTGCAAGCACCAGATCCAAGTCGCACAATCCAAGGGCATGTCGCGCCACACTACAATGGCAATGCTGCTGCATATGGCTATAATACAATGGTCCCTGCGTTCGGTGCGGCGGCAGTAGCACCAGGAGTCCCCCCTCTGCCAATATTTCAAGGTTGGAATCAAGATCCTATTCCCTTACCCGCATACACTGCTCAGAGTTCTGCTCAATATGGCTATGCCAATGCTCCTAATACCCAGCAATATTTCCAGCCAGCCCCCCAACCAAATTATCCCCAGAATGTACAAGGTGACTTGAGCGAAGGAGAGTTTGAAGATGGCGCCCACACCGCCAACAGTCCTCGAGTTGGTTATGCCAGTCATCAATTTAACTCTCATGACACACCGAGTTACAATGATAGTTCAAATCGCGCTATCTACCCCAAGCCGCAAGACCTTGGGTCACAGCAGACCAACCACTCTAGTAGGTAGTCTCAGGCTATAACTCGCGCTCTGGCTAACGTTTGCTAGCAGCTAATAATTACCAATATCCTAAACACGCCAATAGTCAACTTAAACGGCAACAATCAGGATCGTATTCACCATATGTTCAACCTAGTGGGGACAAGAATGATCAGTCAAAAGAGAATCAAAATCACCAATCTAGCTCATCAATTTACAAACAAGCTATGGGAGTTATCCAGCCCAGCTATCCAACCCCAGCTCCTCCTGGCAAACCCAATGTATATCAAGAGCATGTGGGAGGAAGTAATGGTGCCACGCAAAATACGAGGGAAATTGTGCCACCCCAAGCTACACCATCTGAAGCCAAGGTTCCAGCTCAAGGCCAATCGGTTGCCGAGTCTCGTAAGAAAGCGACAGCAGCGATCCTGAACTTATGGCCCCTTGGCATACGATATGATACCTATATTCAAGAAGGCTATCCGGCAGACATTGTGGGCAATATTTTCGACGAATTAAAATTCTCAAGATTGTCCTCACCAAAACCTCCTGATGACCTCAACCCTTCAACGTTAACAGTGAACGGCACACAGAATGGCCAAGGTTCAATATTGCATCATGATACTGCGTTTAATGGGAAAGGACCCGCCGGTCATCTACCTGGTAACTCCAGCTCAAGCAGCCAGGATGCACCATTGCAAAAGCCGCCTCCTTCCGCCAATATTCCGAGCAAACCGGCAGTCCTTTCGGAAAAAGAAAAAACCCTCCAGTCGAAGATGGAAGCGCTCCGAAAATCGAGAGAAGAGCGTGCCCAAAAAGCGGCTGCTAAGAATGGACCTAAATCTCCTGTCGAGACAATTAAGACCCCTTCAGCAGTGGCAAGTACGAAGTCTCTAGCCATATCAAGCAAAGAACCGACAGCTCCAGTAACTGAGAATATTCCTGTAGTCTTGGCACAAGGAGCCGTAGTTATTCAGCCTCAAGCCGACGCATTGCACACTCCTGAAAAACCGTTGGCAGTCTCGCCGGCTATCCCTAAGCCAGCAGAGTCGGTGGGATCACAGATTCCTGGACGTCCTTCGCCAAGCAGTCTGCCTCCACGACCTGAACAGCCCTCTGTACCACGACTGCAAATCCAAACTGGGCCAACCAACTCTACACCATCACTTCCTATGATTCCAGGTTTATTTCTTGCGTCTGCGGTTGCAAGCCCTGCTGTACCACTGAGTTCCAACACCACGCCTGACCAAGTACTTGTTCAGCGAAAGCGGCCTGTAGCAGCCGACTTCGACGAACCTCCAAGGTCCACGCCACCATTCAAGCGCCCCTTTGGCCGCTTCGAAAACACGCATGAGTCGTTAATCATTGACGTTAGTGACCCTGAATCAGATGACGAAGATGTAGCTATGGACCTTGACTCTCAGGCCGATCAAGATTCTCCTCAGAGATCTGCAAGAAAGATGTCGGAGCAACAACCTCAGTCTAGTAATACTCCAACTCCAATGCGCAAGCCTTTCACACCACCCCCAAATGGCTCACACATAAATACGTTACCCCAATCAGCACCAAATAGTTCGGCTCACCGTCCCGACATACTTGAAAGAAAATATAGTGAAATTCAACTATTAAAGAACAAGATTGCAGAATTCGAAGCACGAAAGAAGCTTCGTGGAACGCCTAGTGGAACACGGACACCACAAAGTACAAATGCCAACCAAAACGATACTAAGGATATAAGCCAGGTTACCGAAAGCCTTGCAAGTAAAGTCAGTGCTTCGTTAGAGGTGCAAAAAATGGCGATACCAATTGAAAGTCAACAAAATTTGACTCAACAGAACCTTGAGAACGCCCAGGCTGTTGCGATCAAGCAAGCTAGCGAGCTAAAGAAGTCTCGTGCAGAAGAAAGACGTCTTCGCCGGCAAACTATCGATGCAGATCAAACCCAATTAATGGCTCAGATTCAAGCGGAGGAGCAAGCATTGGAACTCCTTCGCACGGAGGCTGCTCAGCGTACAGCTGCTCTTGAAGCGAAGAGAGCAGAGGAACGAAGACTAGCTGAGGAAAAAGCCCTCCTCATGGAAGAAGATGAGACTCAGAAAGATAAACCTACAGAGAACGCCAGTGAACCGCTACCTGCCAATAACGGTACGTCCATAATTTATACCCTTACTTCGATGTCTAGATTTCTCTTACCCCTTTTGCCGATTCCCCGGTTTATTGCGAAAAGTTTACGTACTCACTCTTTAGCCCCTTCTCATTCACCATCTCCTGTGTCTCCCCCAGACGCAAACAGCCAGGCTTTACAAGAGGTCTTCGAGCCATCTATTGGCCATCTCTCTATCAACCTCGACAACCCCACTCCCCATGAGGATGCAATGGGCGTAGACTCTAAGCAACCAGCGGACTCAACTACTATCTCCTCGATACTCACTAGCGGAGAGAAACATGTTGAAAGCTCTTCTGAATCTTCGTTGGAACATCGTGTGCCTATCGAGGAATTGATTAAGGACATTGTCTCTGCAGACCAAGCTCTTGACGTTGCATTACAAGAGCAGATTCAGGCAGAAGCCGATGCACATACTCTTGATGCCGAGCGAACGCAATCAGAGCAACCAATTCAGCCAGCGTCCAATCAACCTGAAATAGATCCGGTTCTGACCAATATCGAAGTCGATAATCATAGTCCTGAATATTCTCCAGTCCTAGATCGATCTATTGCTGATGACGTCCACGAGGACGACTATGAGCCCCCCGAAGCTTATGAGCCTATTGAAACTAGATCGCCCATCGAGTCACCCCCTTTCAGTCCAGCTCCGCCAGAATCAGCACCAGAAATGGAAGAGCAAAGTAATGATGTTAACCCGAGACAGGCCTCAGAAACTATCATGGAACAACAAGCCCGTACAGAGGAGCTGCCAAGTCGAAATGGTAGTCTCCCAAACCTGGTTGAAGTAACAAAACATCTTGAGCTATAGCCATGCCTGTTAGGTTTGCTGACGTTGACCAGGCTGATGCCGAGCTCAATGAGTTCCCTTCCTTCGTTCCCTATGAAAGCCCCCTGAAAACATTTCGGAAGTATCGATTTCACCCTGAGTACAAGGAACACGTCTCGAGCGGTTTGAAATCCTTAACTTATAGCCATAAAATCGATGCGCAAAAAGAGTTCTGTCGTTATGAATTGGCAGGTGGGATATGTAATGACCAAACCTGCGACTTCCAACACTTCAAAGATATCCGACTTCCTGGTGCGTGGGTTACATAGCTAGCGCATTCTAGGCTCTTTCCTTCCCAACATACTAAGTCTTCTAGCTGACTTATACCTCACAGATGATGCCGTTCTGACCGCTCTCGGATCCCCTGAAGAATTTAAAGGAGAGGAACGTGATAGATTCTGTGATGGTCTTAGAGAGGTTCTTCTGGACCTGCGAGTGCGGAAGATCGGAGATTTTGATGTTATTGCCTCGGAGATCGTTGCACACCGTGCAAAATTCCTTGCTGACAAGTCCAAAATTCTGGCACTTGGCGACATCGACATTTGATCCTTGACGAGACCTCCCCCTTCAACCAAGCCCACCTTGTAAAACAAATATGCTGGTCATGTCAGAGTATGCATTTCTGGGATATATTTTTCTGAAACCCTAATTGTTTCCTGCCATTGCCTTCTGGTTTTAGCGACGACATGGAAATTATTTTCTTGTTTTGTTCTTTTTCAGCAACCAAAATATCTGCATGGACGGAGTTATAATGGGCATTGGTTGTGGCCTTGCTACGATACCCTGCCACTGGATTTTGGCGTGAGGAGATAAAAGAAGAGAAAAAAAATAAGCGAAACCCAAGAATTGTGCATTGTCTTGGTAGGCTGAGGATAATTAGAGACAACGATAGTTATCTTAACAAATTCAATATTTCCAACCTATCACCTCCTTATTGTTCTTTGAATGCTTGTTCTTTACTAAAATGTACTTCATGATCTCAAATCTATCTCAGAATCAGGTATTGTATGCCATCTATTTCAAGATCCGTTCCTATGCAAAAATTGAACCATAATCTATGATACCACGCAACTCTCCGCAGTGTAGAAGTCGCTTATTGGTGGTATAATTTACTTGGCATGTTCTTTCTGCGAGAAAGTGGGGATAAGCTTAAAATGCCACGATCCTGTGGTCCTTTACATCGAATTTATAGTTACTGAACGACAAGAGGACTCCTAATATCCCCTATTAACCCAGTTGGTAATTTTAAATATATTTAACACTCTTCCCCCAGCCGCAAGAACAGATTGTTCTTCAGAATTTCGAGGTCTGGAAGTCCACCTCCGAAAAGTGGGCCATATCTTAGCTCAGCCCTGTGCAATGAAATGTCAAAAAACTGGAGAATCCCCTGTTATCCACCCTGTCGGAGGAAGGATTAGAAGGCCTTCTTGGCACCTGAACACTGCCTGGTACTTTTCTCACCGTCTCTTTTGGATTTAGAGTTTGGCGTTTTTGTTGTGGTCGCCAAGGTTGGGAAATTAGAGTTTTATATAAATCCATAAGCCCTCCCTTCATATGGCTTGCTAGTTTAAACCAACAAACCTCACAGCGACGCTACATTCTTCCATCTTCGACTTTTTGATATTTCGGTATAAGGGGGAAACGCGAAAATGGATTTAAACACGTCCCTTCAACCCCTCATCCTCACCCTCCCCTCCAATCGCCAAATAGCCTACACAATCTATGGCGCTCCTCTTTCGCCAACATCCCAAGCAATATTTTACATCCACAGCACACCCAGTTCACGACTCGAAGCATCTATTCTCTCCCCTCATGCTGCCTCCCTAAACCTCTCACTCATCTCCCTCGATCGTCCCAGTATCGGATTATCAACACCTCTTCCCTCCCGCCAAATCACAGATTTCCACCTCGATATCGAAGCTCTAAGTTACCATCTCCAAATCCCAAAATTCGGAATCCTGGCTTTCGGTGGTGGTCTCCCTTACGCCCTATCCTGCCTTTATCTCCTCAGCCCACAAAAATTACAAGCTCTAAGTATTATCTCTGGTGTATGGCGTGAAGAACTAGGTGGTTTACAAGGGTTGCTAATCATGAAACCTCTTCAAGATATAATGTCAAAGGGGATAAGTAAATTAACGGCGAAGAGTTTGGAAGATAGTTTTGGGGGGAAGGGTGATTGGGAGGAGAATTGTAGGAGGGATATGGAAGCTAGGAGTGCGGTCGAGAGAGAGGATTTGAAGGGGGTAGAGGAGGAGGTTCTTTGGGAACCGAGGAGAGAGGCTTTTAGACGGGGAAGGAAGGGGGTGGGTGAGGAGTTTAAGTTGGGGGCGGGGGATTGGGGGGTTGATTTGGAGAAATTGGATGGAGGGAGGGTGGTGATTTGGCATGGGGGGAGGGATGAGAATGTTAAGTTAGAGATGGTGAGGCGTGTGGTTGGGGAGTTGGGGGGGGCGAGGTTGGAGGTGCTGGGAGAGAGGGGTCATTTTGGGATACTTGGTAGGGAGGGGAGGAGGGTTTTGGAGGAATTGAAATGGAGAATGGGAGACAAATATTAAGGTCGAGGGATGAACAAACCTATCATGAAACTCCGACGATAAATTTAACCCGACTTGCTATATTAAGAAGGGAGTTAGTAGTGTTATCCTCTACCTACAACTGGGTGAAAATTCCATAAAGTTTTACACCAACAATTCAAAAGCGTCCTCTTCCTACCATCTTTCTTTCCACAAAGCATTTCCGAAAATATCCCAAGATTAATGATTGAACGTAAAGTTTCTCCTGTGTCAATTTTTCATTAACACAGCTAAGAATAATGTGTTAATTTAATTTTAAAAGAGATATCCATATCTCTCACTCCTCACGGCTGGTGAGACAATAGTTCTACACAATGGCGGTGTGCACCTGCAGAATCGACTTGGCACCAGCCAACCCCCTTCATGTAATCATATCCCCTCAAAACAACACAAAGTAACATGAACAAACTCCCCTTCACTTGGATGCTCTCTCTCATAACCTGGTAGTACAACTTTGATGGCCCTTTGAGTTAGAGCTGCTAACAACTTTCTTCCATATGCGCATGCTCATCATTTGATTCATTTCTCATTCTGAAACCATCAGCTTTTCAGCACCTTCATGATTACCTTGAATTCCAACCATTCACATCATGGCTCCCACCCACCAATGCCACGCTGCGGAGGAAAACAATCCATTTATTAATCTCGATAACCTGTCCATATATTGCCCTCTTAACGAGGTCTCAAGGAAATTTCAAAATCCAATGCTTAAACCCCAAGGTGAGGATGGAGTCAAGTCAGGAATTCAAAACCTTCCTATCGAAATTTATCAAGCATGTCTCTCGAACCTTGATATCCAGAGCTTGAGTACCATGAGAAGAGTTTCGCAATACACAAGAGCCACAGTCGACTCTATACATGAATATCAAGAACTCTATAATCATGCGCCATGCGCGCTGAGGGCTGTACTATACACTGGTGTAGCTGCTCATATTCCCCTGGTCCGACTTCATGATTCTTTGACTACTATAAAATGCCATTATTGTGAGGAGAGGTGAGCTTAAACTTACTCGCTGTTTTGTGCTTCAAATTACTAATAACTTGGCCAGAGGAACTACCAGCCGGTTTGGGGCATACTTATCTCTATATGAAGGCCGACGTTGCTGTCTCCCATGCATCAACCACGAACCCAGACTCCGCCCCATCAACCTCAAAGACCTAGTCTCCCTCTGCTGTGCATCTAAGAAAGCCTCCATAAGTCGCTCCTCCATCAAAACTCTCGCTCGACTTCGAGTTCTTCCTGGATTCTACGGACCACATCGTGAACGTCTCCCAGATACAACAATTCTCGTTCTGCCTCATACAATAACCTCACCGCTCAATCCTAATCTCACAGATAGAGAGCAAGACCAACTTTTCGGAAGCGATCGTAACGACCTCCCTTTCCATCATCCATTAATAACACGAGAACAAGAATCAGATATTTCTTCTGATCCTGGATATATCGACCCCGACGAGACACCTAAGAAACTTGCTTATCGCTTTGCTTCCGTTGTAGAATTCCCCTATCTCACAAGTCAAAAAACAAGAGATTACGGAGTTTTCTGTATAGAATGTAATTTACGAATGAGGTTCCGGGAAGATACATGGAAGGATGAATTGGGGAATAGGAGACGGTGGAATCGTGATGCTGTTGCGAGTGAGGAGAGGAGGCAAGTGATGTCTATGATTAGACTGAGAGGTTGTGAGATGTTTCTCAATTCGAAGGAGGGAACACAGGATGTTATTGCTTCCGGGAATGAGAAGGATGAACTCAGTTTAGATGCTCATCGGAAGGCACATACTCATGCAACTTCAGATGAGGAAAAGGAATGGAGGAAAGCATTCGGGAGCAATAAGTCGCCTGTTGAATTAGTGGAGTTAAGTCGGTTTGCTTGATTATTTTTCGCTTCTATAGGTATGGGTAACTAAGGCAATTCCACAAGCACAGAGTTATTAGACATCTAGCAGGCGTTAGGCGACATCTACATTTACAAAAGCTCCCAAATACAGATATTAATATTACAATAAATGAGGCCCCAAATCCCTCCCACAACATCGAGTTCCAATCCTACTAACAATAGCAATTTCTATTCATTTACCTAGTTCCTATCAATGAAAATTCTTGTACCTTTCCCTGTTTCATACTCATATATATTCTTCTTCTTATCGTCAACTATCTTTATACCGAGCCTCTCGCCTGTGATCCCTTTTCCTGTATTTCCACTGCCTTTTATATATTCTCCCTCCCTTACTAGGTTATAATTTTTATCTTATTATCATGTTAATTTAACTATAAATTGATTATTGTAGGTTTATATTTAATAAATACTTCTCTTTCTCTACGAGAATAAGTTTTTAGTAAACTTCACTTTCTCTTACCTAAGTCCCAAGGATTGGTAATCCTTCCTCTCCTCACTTTATATAACTGCCCCTCAATTATCTCTTTTTCTTTCTTATAAAATCAGAGTAAATCCTCGACAACGACAAACGTAGATTACCACTGCAACCCCGCGCCGCTATCCTGTTGTTCGACCTCCTTCACTACGAAGAATCTATTGTTTTCGGTGTATTAAGAGATTAGGAACCAGAGATTTTTCTTCGTTTCATAATAAAGGCAATGATTTTCTAGAAGATAAGTTCTTTATTCGAAGAGGTAGCTAGCTATGGCGGTTATATTTCTTTAAGGTGAGAGAGGCGCATTGATTTTACTTGTGCGATGATATAGTTGTCGCTTCTCTGGATTTTGTTGCCATTTCTAGAATCCTTATCTACTACAATCTAATAAAACCTAACCTACTCTAAAACCCCATATCTAAAACTAAAATGTAGTACCTTCCCCTAAAACAAATTAAACAATTATCCTCCCCCCACCTAGCCTCTGCGCCATAATTCGTCTGCTTTCATTCTCTTTTGATTTAATAACTTCAGTATGAACATCTACTTTTATAATAATTTAAACGACGCTTTTTACAAGTTCTCTCCTAATAGAGCTGTGTATAGAATTTAATTGAAAAGTGAAAAGAGGAAAGGCAAAATTAGGAGAAATTATTTCTATATTCTAGGTGGTAAGGTAGTAAGGTGGAACAAAAGTAAGAAATTTATTAGTATGAGGACTATATATAAAGAGCCTCTTTTGGCGTAAGATGAACGTTAGACAAAGCGAATAAGCATGTCTGCCTGTCAATTTGTACATATTGCCCTAGATATTTTTAGCCGCAGGATGATTTTTTCAATTTTTTATTTGATAGCACTACTTCTATCATAGGGCTTAGGATGGTTCGCCTTACAGCATATCTACGTTTATTTCTCCAGGCGGAGATATTTATTATCATCTATATTTTTGCTGTTATTACCGCGTTTATCATTCTATATATGGCAATCAATACTTTTCAAGAATACCCTTATAAATATATAACTGACGAAAATAGGGAGGATCTAACCAAATGAACTAACTTTATTACGAGTTCATGTCAATGTAGAGGGAGATCCAAAGGAATTCGAGGAATGTCGGTTTTTGCCCATATTTAGTCGTGCGATATACTCTCTTGATGTTAGATGGTCAAGGGGGTTTTATACCCTTTTGCAAGTCTATAGCGTTTTAAAGATGACTTATAATCCGTAATTTAATAGCAGCTAAAAGTGACTAAGTATCCAATACTAAAATCCCAACCCAACCCCCTTCTACCGCTGAAACACCCATTCCAACCTCTCATCTCCCCTCCTGTCCCTTCCATTCACTCCTCCCACCTCCCCCCTCTCCCTCAACACCTCCTTCCCCTTATTCTCCCTCCCCAAACGCCACCACAGGACCTCGGTAACAACTAAATTAGCAACCAAATACCCCAACGCAAACCCATGTCCCAAATACCATCTCGGACTCGTATTCGGTCTATAAAATCGTGTACCTAACACCGCACCAAGATTACCACTCGTGATAGTCATTGCTGTTGCTGTAGCACGTTTGGTTTGACCGGATACGTTGGCTGCGGGCCAGGAGAGGATGAGAGCTGTTGAGGGGTAGATACCTGCCTTTGGGGGAGTTAGCTTGGGATATTATTTGTGATGGGTGGAGGGGGGAAGTAATATACGGCGACGAATACAGTTCCTACGTAGGAAACTCCTGCTTGATCAGCAGCGAGGAGGATGATATATCCGATAATTGCGATTGTCGAACTTCCCCATATGAAATATGCACGTTTGTGATATTTCTCACTTCCTATTGCTACTAAGACTGTAAGAATGGTTGCGGCTGCGTATGGTGGTACGGTAAGTAATTGTGCTTCGGCATTTTTGTATCCGAGTTCTTTGATGATTGTTGGGAGGAAGAGGGATAGGGTGTAGATAGGTAGAGAGAGGGTGTGGAACCCTAAGCCATAGAGCCAGCATTTGTAATCTTTAAGAGCGAGTACAATATTGGGCCAGGAAAAGGGTTCGTGGTCGTTGGCGTCGGAGGAGAGGGCGAGACAGGTATGAATATGTTGACGTTCTTGAGGAGTAAGGAAGGTGGCTATGGAGGGGTAGTTGTGGATGAAGAAGTAGGATGCTACTGCAAATACGACTGTGAGAAGTCCTTCCTGTTTTCAAATAGTCTTATTAGGATATTTTTTTTACGGAGATAAGGGAATTGATGTTATAAAAAGAGGTAGAAGAAAACTCACGAGAATGAAAATCCATCTCCAACCTTCCTGTTCAGCAACTCCTCTCATAAATCCGATCTCATAAGCCAAAACCCCACCAAAATCCCCAGCCAAACTAGCCGCAGGAAAGAAAAGCGCAACTTGGTAATGAGTTTCACTTCTTTTATACCACATACTTAGATAAAACACTACTCCAAGAAACAAACCGCTTTCTGTCACGCCGAGGAAGGATCCGGCAGCTAGGAAACCACCAAAGTTTTGGGCGACTCCTAGGAGGGTGGCAACGACGCCCCAAAGGAGCATAAGTATTGGCAACCATGTTTTAGGAGTAGTGAGTTTGAGGATGCTGTTACAGGGAACTTCGAAGAGGACGTAGCCGATGAAGTAGATTGTTAGGGTTAGAAGGTATTGGTTTCTAGTTATGTGGAGAGAAGTTGTCAAGCCTTTGAGTTTGGCATTTCCAACTATGAGTTTGTTAGTATTTGGGGTCTCGTTTTAAAGCTAACAACTGCGTTGTGCTGGCTAGACTTACTGTTACTTCTGTCAAGGAGAGAGAGGAGATAGAGAAGTGTCAATGGAGGAAGAGGTTTTAGATCCAGTTTCCGAAATAGTGCTTTCTCTTCCGCGTTGGTTGGAGCCGCGAGAGATTGTTCAAATGTAGATGGAGCATCACTGCTAGTGTTGCCTTGACCTCAACTTGTTTCATCTCGAATGGCCTTTTCTTTCTCAACATTATCTTCTATTCACTTTCCAACACATTTCCCGGTTAGATAAACTCATCTTGTCTAGCAAGGTTGGTACGCCGCCCGTAGAGTGAGAGTTCAATCGGTACTAAATTCGTGTTAGCACTAAATATGCTATCTAGAGCACAGTTTCGGCGGCATAAAATACCTCAGCTACACTATTAGAGCTAGATACTAATACTGCGGATAGAGTAAGAAGTTAGAGAGCCTATCAATATATTGGTGATGTTTGTGTTGTGCTCAATCTCGTGACACAACTAGAAGTAGAACTATCTCTCGCGTGACAGCGTGCGTATCCCTATTCCCGCGTGGTCACCTCTGGGGTTTTGCCTCCGCAGCCACGAACCCTTCAATGGCCATTTCAATTGTCTTCCCTGGCTTAGGTTCATCCTAAAATTTCTGGCCTTATCAAGCACAACATGTGGCATCAGGTGATGGCATCGTCCGTGCACCGTCCGTGCACTATCTGTGCCCCTCCAACCACCAACTCTCTTTTCTCTTCAACTATACTACACATAACCAGGACCTCGATACAACTCGTAAATAGAGCCTCACATGGTTTCAATGATTAACTTCTCTCCTCTACGCCCAACGATCAAGATGAGCTTTCCCCTGTTCAGTCAGCTGCCGCCCGAAGTCAGATTGATGATTTGGCATCAAGCTATGCCCTATTATCCCCGTATCGTCGAGCTAAAATTTCCAACCCGAATGTGTTATTACTGTACCCGAGTCTTTTCCAAAGTATGTCCTACCTTTTTACTATCTTATAGAGAATAGGAGCTATGCATGCTCTGAGCCTTTTAAAGTTGTTATCGGAGCTACAAAGTCTCAATATTAATTTGGACCATACTGCCTCTCTAATCACGGAGTGGCGCCTTCACACTTCAACTATGGCTGCCGATGTGCACTCAATATAGGTATTTCTACTGTCTTAAATTCCTTGCCCGAATTCAGGGGAGGAAACGGGCTGTGTTATTTCCTATTGCTAAAATTCATGTTACGTCTTGAACAATGTGATAGCTAGTTCTAACCTTCTCATGCTACCCTGGCCTTCCAACCTTCACATCTACAGTCCCTTTTTAAGCTGGCCCAAGAGTCTAACATTTATCTATTATATAACTCTACAGATATTTTTCTTTTTACTAAACCTACTATTTCTCTTAACTAACAGCTATACTGGAATTGCTATTTCTTCACAGTCTTAATTAGCGATCGTGTGATCGATAAACATTCTCGTGTTGAACATGGGCTGGATTTCAAAGTATCCCCCCATCAATTGCATTCAATGGGCCGTCCCTCTCAGATTTTGCAATAACTTCAATTATCGTGCATGCACACGCCCTGTTCATATGATGGTTGGTCTCACGTGTTACACTCGTGTACCTCATTGGGGCAGTGCTTTTTGCTGCGGTTGGTCAGGCATCGCTTTTATTCCTCCTAAACTTCAGAATTTCCAATATTATGACATCCGACGAGGGAATAATGTTGAAGCCTAAAATAATTTAGTGGGTCTAGCTTCTCATTTAGTTCAGATGTCACTATGTCTTACAACGGGATCTGTTGTACACTCGCTTGGCTTGGGGCTGAGTAGTGAAGAACTATTATTCGGTTGAACCGACGTGAGGGGTTCAAGCCATTTTACATGGCAGGGTAAATGAACCACTAAGAAGTTGTTAAAACGGACCGACGAAAGCCTCCCCCACTTCAGTTCAGTCTCGGAGCTATTGTATTGCATAAAGAAAGGGTTCAAAAGTCAACCACTTTCCTCTTTTTTGTTTACTCTGATTGCATAAATCAATTTAATTTAAAGTTTTCATGAGAATATATTTATAGCAATGATGGTGTCCTTAAAGCTATTTCAGACACTAAGTGTCGTGTTGCAATTCATATCAATTGCAAAAGCGCAACTCCAATTTCCAGCTCTTACAGGACAACACACTGTAGGAACAATCGCACTAGAATTACCCAATACTTCCAGCGGACGAGATCTCATGCTCTCATTCTTCTACCCAACCTACTCTTCCAATGCTAATAAATTTTCCCTCGCACCAGCCTACCCACCAGCATCACTTGCCTTCTTCGCCGCAGGTTCCGGTCTCCCTCCAAACTTCCCACTCACAATAACCTCACAAGCCTACCTCAATGCCCCCCTCCTCACGCCCTCCTTCCCAATAATCTTCTTCTCCCCCGGATACGGCGCGTCTCGTCTCCAATACAGCACCACAATCGAAGACATAGCCAGTCAAGGATACATAGTAATCAGTATAGACCATCCTCTCGACGGTGAAATCATCGAATACCCCGACGGTCGAGTAATAACCCAAACAAACATCCCTCCCACCAACATAGATGGTTTCATCCCCATAGTAAACGCCCGAGTTCAAGACGTCCTCTCCAGTCTCGACGCCCTCTCAAACACCACCTTCACATCTAAAATCCCCGGTTTCGGAAAACGTTCAAAATTCTCTCTTGAAAAAATTGGAATTATGGGACATTCACTTGGTGGAGCCACAGCAGGAGCAACTATGCTTGCTAACTCTCACTTCATCGCCGGTCTAAATTTCGATGGTTCAATGGTCGGTTCGGTGGTAACTCAAGGTCTTAAAGAACCCTTCTTATTATTTTCGGCGGAAGGGCATAACCGTACAAATGACGATAGTTGGACTACATTCTGGGGTAATCTAAAAGGATGGAAGAGGGAATTGAGTGTTAAGGGAGCGGTGCATTTGAGTTATAGTGATTATTTGGTTTTGGGTGATGCGTTGATTGCAGCGGGTATTTTACCGGTTGAGGTTTTGGGTAGTTTGGGAACGATTGATGGGACGAGGTTGTTGAGTATTGAGGGGAAATATGTGGGAGCTTTTTTTGGGAAGTGGTTTAAGGATGGGGAGGGGAGGGTTTTGGATGGACCGAGTGAGGATTGGCCGGAAGTTACGTTTCAGAATTGAAGGGGGTTGAAGTAGCTTTAATTGTAACGTTTATGCTGATGATGAAGTGGGAAAGGAATGAGAAATAAAATGACAATGCTTTATGGCATTTGTTATGTTACTTAAGCTGTACAATGAATCTTCTTCTCTTCGTGTATTTTCGGCCAAAGAGCAGAAACTAATATCAACCAGTAAGAGCCTGTAATTACCCTGTATCCTGGAATTCATTGCTCTACTTCTCTGCAATGGCCTACGACATATGTCTCTCTTTCCTATTACCTCTATCGACAAAGGCCACCCACTCACTCATCCAACGTCATTCGGCCTTTCTCCTTCGCTCGGCCATAGATGCCGAGACCCCTATTGTCCCTCCTCTGCACCACAAACGATTTCTCCTCCTGAGGAAGCAAAAGCCGAGGCAAATCCACCAACGAACCACTCTTCCTCTTCTCCAAGGATGGTTTCTCCTGAGATTGAAACCTAGGCAAATCCACAAACGAAACGTTACTCTTCCTCTTCTCTGTGTTTCTCTCCTGTCCCTCAAACTTCAAAATTCCCCCTGGAATAGCACTGCTGCTCTTCCTGCGGCGAGCTCCATCCTGGATACCTCCACCACTCTTTTTCTCCGGGGGAGTCATATTGTTAACCCAGACCTGCACCTCCTCACTACCTCCACTCTTCCTACTCCTCTCCCTCTTATGTTTCCTCAGTTTATATCCCTTTCCATCCTGTTCCGGACTACCATCTCTCCCACCCTTAGGACTATGATAAAACCTCTCTTCCAAATCCCCACGTTTATGATACGTGCCACCAATACTGACCCTACTCTCCCCACTATCACTATCACTATCACTATCACCCCCACCATTCTTCCATGTCTCCTCTTCCTCAAACACCTCCTCCTCTTCCTCCTCAACCACACTCTCACCCTCCACCCCTCCCTCCATCTCAACAATCTCCAACTCCTCCGGATTCTCTTTATTTCCCCATCCCCCCTCCTCCTTAAAACAGTCTTCATAGGGAAATTCATATTTCTCATATTGAAGTTTCGATACACCAGAAACAGGTGGAGAAAGTCTTGCAGTTTGACATATGAAAGGAACAGGGAGGAGTTGAACTGTGAAATGGACTTTTTTGTCGACATCCCAGTCGTCGGATTTGAAGGAGTCTTTCCAGATTCGTGGACGGACTAAAGTGCCACTTTCGAAAGAGGGGTGGCCGGGTTGGTGGGGTCCGTGGAAGTAGTCTAGGTAGACGTATATTGTATCGCCCTGCCGAGATATGTGAGTTTGGTATGCTTGATGGGGAAAGGAAGAGGAGGAAATTTACATTCTCAACATCTAGATCTTCAAAAGTCTCAACTAATCTTTTCGTCAGCATTTCCATCCAAAAAGAATAAGTCAGGGGGACGGACAACTACCCACCTGACCCCCAGCATAACTAACGAGTAAAACGTTACTCCCACCGACCCACCCAGCAATAACCTCCCTCACAATATGAATAACACTTTCATCCTTCCATACCTCCACTCTCACCAATTCAAACCCCCTATCGGGTTTAAACGCCATATAAACCCATAAATCCTTTTTCTTCAACGGTACAATCTCAAAAAACAATTTCTGATATTTATTCCCCTTTTTCTCCACAACCTTATCTCCACTTCCAACTCTACTTCTCGTCAGAGGGGTAGGAAGAGGAGGAAGGATAAATTGATGTTGAGATTGTTGTTGAGTTAAAGAAGGGGAGTCGACGACGAATTGTCGGACGCCGTTGAATGAGGTAACTCCATCGACAGAATGTTGAAAGGGAGTGATGATGTAATCTTGTGTTTGACCACTGATCCAAGGGTTGGGTGGGAAGCCAGCGGGGGGCTTGGGAGGTTTGAGTTGTCCGGTCAGGATGTTGATGTCGTTGGAGTAGATTTTAATTGCGAAGGGACGATTGGTGGTGAAGGAGATGAAGAGGGCTTCTCTTTCTGTTTTTTCTAGTCAGTATGTTTCCTACTTAAATTGGGAATAAAGGAGAGAAGGACTTACGATACATTGGAATAAAAGCCCCTCCATATCTCACCACCTCCTCTAGTAATTTCCCATCAAATTCATCGGTATTGTATATTGGAAAATTACCAAATCCAGGTGGTGGAGGAGCAGATTGTCTAACGTGACAGGGAACGCGGAGGGTGCGTTGGAAGGTTATTTCGAGGGCGTCGTCGTTGGAGAGCTGGCTTGTGTGGAGGGCGCGAAAGGCTTTGGATTTGGGGATGGCGTCGTGGAGGGAGACTACAAGGGGTTTGGGTGGGGGCTTTTTGGTGGCGGGTTTGGGGTAGAAACGGCTGTACATTTTGTGTGTGCGCTTTTGGGAGGGTCTTTGTGGGTTGTAAGTTTGTCAATTTATCAAGGCTGAATGACGCGTATCGACGGTTCAAAATCAGAGATTTTAAGTATGAATACTTTTGTTGTATGGCGGGGGAGGGGTCGATGTATTGTATCGGCGACCTTTTCCGGGTTGAGTAATGGGATTTTGAAATTAGTGTTGACAGTGGATTGCCGAGATTTTATGCGTTGAGGGTGAATGGGGAGTAAACGTAGGGTGACTTGATCAACTGCGCGTATAGCGTTTGCGATTCACCTTTGTATCAAAATAGCTATCTGAAGTCGAACGGTTTATGCCCATATACCGATTCAAAGATATTGTAGTCGTTGGCCAGAATCCTAAGAAGCTTATACACGTCAAGTTATGACAAGTTGGCCTACGCGTTTTAATGACGTGGATACAGAATGGCTAAAAGCGAGGAGTGGAAACTACCAGAAGACATCGAAACGAAGATGAATGTTACGGCCGCAGGTTGGAACTGACTCACATCTCAAGAATAGAAAGTTTGCCTAAAAAAACAACAGAAAAGTGAAGGACAGGTCGTGTGACCAAGTTAAATCACACATTATGTTCCTTTGAAAACAGCCAGGAACAGCTCCGGGACTATCTTCACTTGATAAAAATATAGGTCTGGCCCCATAAAGTGCTAAGAGGGATATCTAGTCCAAACCCCAACCTTAGCTTCCAGTAGTCAAACATACCTTATGGTGACATTTGGGCGGATCCTCATTTTACTCTCCAACTCTCTATCCTCTTTATACTTTTCCAAAAGTCCATTCGCTTTATTTTCCAACTTCTGTAGCTGTTGTTTAGAACAGCTTACTGGAGTACGGATCAGTAACTGTAAACTTTTCAACGCCCTAAATTCTTTCATGATCTCATCCAGGAGTGTTGGGTCTTCAAACAAAAAACCAACTGATGCTCCAGGAAATGCAATTTTGATGCACGTGATTTTAAGCATTTCCTCCTTACTTAAAATCAATAGTTCAGGCGTGTCTGGTCTTAAAGGAAATAACCACCCTGCTTCCATCCAAGTTAATTTCAATGCGTCGTCATTGAAATTGAAAACAGAATTCCACCGAGTTGCTTTTCTGCCCCAGTCGATCATACGGTTAAGGTGTAGGTTAGAATAATGTGGTTGGGTGATATATCTCGACTCTCGATTAACAAGGAGAGTTGGAGGATATCTACAAATAGGCTTTTGGTCGGCCGGGAGGTTTTGGATTTGAATGAGAGCTACGTCTCGTGGATGTAAGCTCAATTCCCAGATTTTGAGACGGAGCTCGACGGGGAGTCTGGGAAAGGGATGGAATTCCATAAGGATGTGTGAGGTTTTTGAGAGCGACTTCAATTTGTTAGTATAATTTAGATGGGGCCTTAAAGAGGCTATATACCGATAGGGCCAGGCGTCTTAGGTTGCTTTAGAGATAAGGTGAGGTTGTTCGGGTTATCCAGATAATACAACGGCTGAGCCCCTTTGGCTGACTAATCGGCCAAGCTTTCAACTTCTCGTAGCTCCACGTGCTCTTGTCTCTTCATTCTATTGTTTTTCTGGATTTGGAAGTTAACCAAAAAGAGCCATAAACGCTTTTGAAATTCAGCATCCGATTACTAACCTAAAGTACTGCTATTCCTAGAAAGGACTAAAACCAGCAGATAAAGTCTGAAATGTCACGTGTTACTTGAAAATTATCCATCTTCGCAAGACGATCTGCCCCTAACATCTAGGTGTAATAGTGGCCGAATATTCAACTTCAATGAGTGTTGGCACCTCCTAATACTATGGATATTCGGGTTCCCAAAAAGTTAAACGAAGGCCAAGAAGAGGGAAGAGGCAAGCTGAAAACATAACAAAAAGTAAGACTAAAAAAAACCTACTTGAAGTCGTAGGGACTCGAACCCAAGAACCTCTTTTCTATCAGACACCTACATGATATCGAGGGTCACCCGCCGCGGTCCATTGTCCACGTCAAGTTGTTAGCGGGGGTGAAGCCTCTTTAATCAATCTAAATTCTGACACTTGAGAGATACATCTACCAAATATACTACAACTCCTTTTTGATGGATGAAGGAAGGGTTCAAACTAGCGTTATCTATGGCGATTGTGGGGGATGAAGGATAAAGGTGTATAGCTCATTTTAGATGCAAAGAAAGAAACATCTAAATCTGCTAGAGAATATGAAGCCTCGGAAGAACGATATCACAAATTCCGCTCCTCTGCTCCCCAAAGCGGTGTTCTCCATTTCATAGACTTTGATAGCGAAGGAATAGTCATCTAGCCCGAACATCTTAGTGGAATATGGCGGAAGAGTCCAAAGATTCGAAAGATACCTAGCAGTCGCTTTTTTTATTCCCCTAACGACATTTACAAACGGGAGCCAAGATCGGGTGAGAGGTTCAGTGGCGCAAGTAACAATGGAAGTTCGTGTGCGATCAAAGTATGGTTACACCGGAAATAAACTCGCCGTTAGCAAAGGGAAATCCGCATTGATGTAAATTTTGCGACCCATGAGGTAATCTCCAATGTAATTTAAGTTTAAAGACCAACATCTCCAATTTCAAATCTTCACGTGAATGTTGACTAAATTCTTGGAGCCTAGAGGTAAGATATGCGCAATAATCAGATTTAGCTAACTCAGTGAGAGGAATGATTCATAAAAGTAATGTGACACGTTTCAAAATAAATACTCCCACCTAGAACATTCGTAGAATATGACAACAAGACTTCTCTGGCTGTTGCCCTATAATCTTATAACAGATACTTCCTGTCCTCCGACACATATATAAGATTTATATGATCAGATCCCTAGATAAAGCGTCAATAAAACTCTCGAATTCTTTTACAGAACCTCCAAATCTACCATACCTCGAACCCCTGTTTTAATACATCAATTCTCCACAACAAACGAAGGAAATAGCTCAACCCCCAGCTCAAACCTTCAGCTGCTCCCACTGCCCTGCAACATTTCCTTCCAACGAGGATCACAAAGAACATATCATTTAGATCCACGAGATCCACATATGTCCGTGGACGACTACTCAAAAGCAACTTATATTTTCAGAACTAGAGCTTCTCTTGTGAACATCACAGAAAATTTCACCGGAACTATTATTTTTTTTCTGCCAATTCTAAAGGAAAAAATTCATATTCCACTTTTTGCTGACTTGGCATCTCAATAAGCGCTTGGAACGTAAATATTGTTGTTTTATTATTATAATGGTCTCCGCGATGCTAAGGTCTTTACTTGGCTATAATGCTGGGAATGGAAGGGGTGCTTGTCTTTATTTAAATAGAGCAACATTTTAAAGTCACTTTTAAATTTGTAACATGGGAAGAAAAGCGGGTGGGTTGGGAGTTAGATCCAGGTAGAAAGTTAATGCAACCTAGCTTTATCGAGTTGGCATCTAGGTAACATAGTTAAAGATTCAAGCCTTATAATTCAATTTTGATGCTTCCAAAGATGTACCAAGCAAACCAACCAGTGAATAACATGTTTGCATAGATCCAGCCATGACTAGTCGAAAAGCTTTATCATAAGTCCTGTGTGTCTCTAAAAATAACTTCTTCAAGGCCACTTAAGTTAAAAGTGAACCGGTCATTTCAAATATACTCATCCTCCGATTTCGACAACAGATTCAGTCACATCCATCCCATCGACTACCACCACTACCTTTTAATCCTCATTCCCTCCCACCCTCTCATAAACGTTCCAATCCCCCACTCGAACAAACTCCACACTCCATCAATCTCCCCCTCCAACCCACCCACTCAACCCAAACAACCAAAAGAAATGCCAACCCCCACCCCCCAACAACAACAACAACCCAACCCCATAATCCGCCACTGCGCCCTCTGCCCCCTCGTCTTCACCACCCCCTCATCCTACAAATCCCACTTCCGATCCATCCACGAGATCTTCCACTGTCCCTCCCCGGGCTGCACAGAAGCATATACAACGAGCAAGAATCTCGAATTACATCATAAGATACTACATCCGGAGGAGAGGGTGGAATGTAATCTTTGTCATTATGATTTTATGAATCGGGCTGGTTTGGATTATCATTTGTCGAGGAATTGGAATGGGTATTGTCCGGATCCACCGCCTTTTTGTTGAATAGGGGGATAAGGGAGGGGTTAGAGGAGTTAGTGGTAGGGGTGTTTATGAGGGGTACTTGATCGGGGGTTGTAGATGAAGAAGAGCAGTGGGTTCGAAGGAGGTTTTTCATGGACATATATCCTTGGAGGGCAAACAAGATTAGAAAATCAGGATCCACAACAGAAATTCTATTCACCTCCAATTAAAACCATAACTAACTCCCCCCCCCCCCCAAAAAAAATTTCAAAAGTGTGAACTAAACCCTAACACCCACGCCCTTAAAACAACCCAAAAGAAAAACCCAATAAATATAAATTATCAAACGCCCAAGACAAAAAATTTCCAACCGCAAAAAGCATACGATAAAGATAAAAAGACAGAAAGTAAAGTAAGTATCTCACTCTTAGACTCTCATTAATCTAATGAGAGAGAGACCCATATAGAGAGAAATAAATTCAATAAATTTTCAATTCAAAAATATCTTAATCCCTCCCCTTCCCTTCCCTTCCCCCACCTTTTCTCTCTCTCATTCTAACAAATAAATATCACACAAGATACCCTCCCTCCATTTAATTTCCCCTAACCCATTCCCAAAAAAAATTTTCAATCCGACCCCCTTCCCCCCCCGGCCCCCTCCCTTCCAATAGCCACCAACCCAAATCCCTATTCCCTAACCCCAAACCCCAACCTCACCCACTCCCACCCGTACTCCCCTTCCTCTTCCTAGGCCTAACACCCCACCTATCCCACTCATCCCTAACACTCAACCCCCTCCCACTCCCCTTAACCCCAATTTTCTTTCCCATTTCACCCCCTACACCCCCTTCTCCTCCTGTCTCAGCAATACCACTCCCTCCTACATCACCAGTATCCTTCATTCCACCATCACCATCACCATCACCACCACCAGCAACATTATCCACTCCAACCTTAGCTACACCAGGATTCCCCACCTCAGCACCATCTCCAGGCCCCCCCCACCCCGGAGGATAGACCTCCTCATCGCCAGAACCCACACCCGTCCTAACATCACCCTTTCGTTTATAAAGAGTATATGCAAAACTCGTACTTGTAGTTCTTTTCCCAACAGCTACAAGTCCGCCATCAACCCCACTTCCACTTTCACTTCCGCCTCCTACCCCAGGTGCATTTTGATTATCAATCGTCCCATCAGTCCCGTTTCCCTTCCACCATTCCTTCTCTCCAGATCCCGAAACCGTACTTCCAACATCAAGTCCCTGCTGGCCATCCCTAACGACCTCCTTCCCCTTATCTTCCCCCATTCCCTCACTCTGGGTCTTATCCCCAGATCTATCGAGATATCCACCTCTTCCAAGAACAACAGTTTCATTCCCAACCCCACGACTCAAATGAACATCCATATCTTTTCTCTTCTTAATAATTTTCATATCCTCAACCCCCCCATCACCAGCAGAAGCAAGACCCTCTCCACCACTACTCCGTCTCCCACCACCTCCCATCCCCATCGAATTCTGATTTTGTCCTTCCTGCCACTCCCCTCTCCACCTCTCTCCATCCTGAAAAGAGGCCCCAGTAGCATTTCTACTCCCACCAACAACAGCTCCAAGACCAGGATCAAGATTCGGATCAATATTCGGATCAACACCTCCGATGGAATTCCCACCCACACCATCAACCCCAGCAATATTTCCCTTTCTCTCCCCCACTCCCATCCCATTTTGAAACCCAGCCATCCCCTCAAACCTACCACCATATCTCCTCTCCTCCATCTGCTGCTGACCTCCAAACTGTCCACCAGGTCCGTTATCATAAACAATATTTCCACTCATCCGATTCGGTTGAGCTAAGGATTGTGGAAGGAAAGGTGTCTGTGATGTCGCGCCGGGCTGTGGATAAGGAAAGCTTTGTCGATCTTTGGTATATTGATTTATCCCTCTTCGATTCGTTGGGTGGTTGCGGAGATGACGGTTTAGTACGTCGCTGTTTCGGAAGGTTGTGTTAGTTAATGCTGGTGAACTTTGGGATTGTGTTGGAGAGAGATAGAGGAGAGAAGAAACATGAATCACCTTCGAGAAAAACTCTTGTTACATTCCGGACATGTATATGGTCTCTCGCCTGTATCTATAACCTCAAAGTTAGCATATCCCTCTCTATTTTACCCATATCCAAAAAATTCAAACCATCAATAATATATCCTCAGAAAGTCCCAAAAACATAAAAACAAAAAATAAATAATCTCTCTACCAAAGTTCTGAAATTTCAAAACAGCAAAATTAAATCCCGTCGAGATAGAAAAAGAGAGGATAAAGAAAAAAAAAAGGGGAACTCACGACTTCTCTGATGCCTCTGCAAATGTTCCGTCTTACTAAACTTCCTCTCACAATATCTACACTGTTTATCCTGGACCCCACCATTCTGATTCGACCCCAGCTTAATCATCTTTCCCCCCCTTTTTTTCCTCCTTCCCTTCTTCCCAGCCAAAAAAAAATCCACCCACGCGAACGAAGCGAACTTCTTAAACCAATAGGAGTCTTAAGAATATCAATGTGGAGAGAATTCTTCCTCAGGAATTGAAAAAAGATTCCACAATTCGATAATTCCTTGTTTGACAAACTAGCCTAGCGTCGGGGTATGCTAAAAAATATTTCCAAATTCTAGAATTGGTCGATTCGTGATGAAGACACGTTCTTCTCGTCAATGACGACAAAAACCCCTCTTTCCAGTCCAACGGTCGGCAAGGAACGGACCGTTAGCTTAGACTCAAACTGATTTCCCGGATTTGGCACAGCTCCCCTTCTAAGACCAAATCAATTTTCCGCAAAGTTTTTTCTCGCCTGATCGTGACGTTTGATTTTGTGGTTTTTGCCGGGGGGATTAGTCTTCTCTGTTTTTACCAATTCTGGAAAGGTTTCGCCACAAGACTTTATTTGGTTCCGAGGAACGTTGGATGTAGAGTAGGTTGACTTCTAGTTCAACGATTGCTTATTGAAAATAGAATCGTCGAGAAACCGTTGGAAATATCGAACCGTGTTTCAAAGTGAAATCTAGAAGGTTGTCCAGGTATTTAGTAACGAGTAGTATCCTCCCCTATAGTCATTTATGACTTCAATTCAACAGCTCTTCGAAATAACTTGGATCCGAAATAAAAATCCTCTCGATGTGGGAACCTTCTTAATCGTAGTTGTTTATCGAATGTGATATTCTTTAGGATGAAGGTTTTCCCCGTTTTTTTGACGTCGAGTTCCAGATATTGTCGGACACCCAGTCAATCACGAAAATCAACTTGTATAGCCCAAAACCTAGCACCTTCGTCTCGATATCGGGAGCCTGTATGCGTAAAAGGGCTCTGGCGATGCTGAACCCCACTTCGTCCTCTCCACCGTTCTTGTAATGTGGGGTGCGTGTGGGGTCAGAGGGAGGGGCTCAATTCCAGGTACACTAAAACGGTAGTGGGACCTTCTCGTGACGTTGCTAGACAACCACACAGTGCATGAAAAATCGCAATACTGAAACCTGAGAGTGGGAGAAATGGAGTCAAGTACTTTGATGAGGAATTGTTGACAAGGACAGAAGAAGTGACGTTGCGGGTAGCGCATCTTGAGATGTTAGCGCTAGGCTGTTTTCGGATAGCGCGCTTTTGGAGCTCGCAAACAGACGAGGTCAGGAATCATAACTTGAGAGTAATAGCTTATTATTCGCCTATGGAGGGTAGCTTTGATATGTAGCAGGAATAAAGCAAGGATTCAAGGGGAAAGGGGGCTTTGTCATTTGAAGTTAAGCGTAAAAGGTTCTAGAGTATCTATTATCTAATTACTCTTAAGTTCTCATCCCAATTTTTACGCCTCATAACTGCCCATCTCTGCCAAACTCCCCAAATTGGTTCCTACCCGCCCCTTCTGGCTTTAAAGGCCGAAAGAACCTAGTCAGACCTCCATGTACACTTTGGTCCCTTTCATACCCACTCCGAAAAATGACAAGTAAACACGCTATAAACACCATCCCCCAAGCCCGCTCCCCAATCCACCCCACACAAGAGCGCCGAAAAAAACAGAAAACCACTCTCATAAACCTCGTAAAAACCAGTCTATCAATTTCCGTGAAGAGTCCCCCGTAGGAGGAAGGAAAGCAACAAACAAAGAACCTCCCATCGTCATAAAAAGTGAACGTATTAAAACAAAAACTCCCCAATATCGCTCAAAACTCGCTAGTTAGCACCAGGTAAGTAAGTATATATCCGGACAACAAAGAACACCAAGCTAGTGTTAGCATGTGTTTTTTGACGCTTGCAAGATACTCAAAAGAAGGGAATGAAGTAGACAAGTGAAGGTATTTCCTGGGTGTTGTGTGAAGGAGGGCGCAGAACATAGACTCGAGTTGCTTTTGTATCAACTTTTCGCTAAAGAGAGGAGTGTTGAAGAGCGAGGGGTGCAATTATTCTATGCCTTTGCTCACTCTCATGCCCCTCTCAATCCACAGACGTTTTCCACATCTAGTTTCAAAATGAGGTGCTGTAGCTTGGACATCTTTGCCCGTGTTACCCATCGTTTCCCGGACTTTATTGCGATACGAGTCAACTGAACAGCAAGTTAGCAATGCATTCGTGTTTCAATTCTAGGGATGCCAGAAAGAGTTAGGGGAAGAAGGACTACTAACGAGCTTTTTGTAAAAAGGCGGTCTTGTCGGCAAATACTCTGCTCTGGTGCCAAGTCATTCTATAACCCAGGTCATTCAACTTAACCTCCTTTCTTCTGATACTCTTTCTCATTCTTGGGACTCCGACTTCACCGTCTTGGCCACCACCAAGTGGAACGTTGACTAGCATCTTCCCCTTTCCATTTCTACCCCTTCTTCCTCCATCAACCTCGACCATATCATCCTCCTCATCATCCTGGAAAAACCTACTTCCATGAGCTGATGGTGGTGGACTCTGCATCTGCAAAGGAAACCACGATCTCGGGTAGACTGAATTGGATTTGCGGAATGAATCGGGAATCTCCTTAATATCAACTGTATCAAGCGTAACGCGAACCCGTACTCTCCCACCCTTTCCTGGATCGTCGACAAGAATAAATTTTCTCTTCTTTGCCTCGGGTATGTCGCCAAATAGATTCGTACGTTCTTCTTCATCCATATCTTCGGTACGTTTGCTGTAGGAATGGGAATGGGAATGGGCTCTTGCTGCGATGGGGTGCGATTGCGGAGGGCCGTTGTGGGAGGAATGCATATTTGGAGCCATACTTGGGCCCCCTACGGAGGGATTGGGAGGATAGGCACTCGAATAACCCGGGAAGGATTGCGCTTGACGAACATCTTCTGCGGAACCAGGAGCACCAGGGGGAGGCGCTTGGTGGTGATGGTGATGTTGCTCGTCGATGTATTCTTCGTCTGTTAAATGGGAAAGAAGACAGGTTAGCCTCACGTTTGAACCGGTAAGCGAGCAGGAAATGTAAGCAGTGTGTAATGCAATGCGAGGAGGATGGAAGTGTAACAGTACAGTGTTGCAAAGACATGATATCGAGGGGTATAAGGTATGTGCAAAGAAGCAAGGTGCAACACCCAAGCCAGTTTGTGCCAAGCAAGCAACAAGAAGTGCAATGATGTATTATACAGGAATTTCCTTTAGAGGCCCGATAGACAATTTTCTGCTCCCAGAATTTGATGTCCTCCCGCTCAACGGGTATTTATCGCAAGAGGTATCATAACATAATAACAACAAAATATCACAGCATCACATCTGGTGAAACATACCGACATCGTCCCCTCCTTGTGTACTTCCATCCGGGTGATTATGGTGGTGATGTAGCTGTGGACCACCCATCCCACCCAAGCTAGGTTTGCCCATGTTTCCCGCTCCGCCTGGACCCATGCTCTGAGATGGTGGCATCCCTGCCGGACCGCTGGGACCAGCCATGTGAGGAGTGTGAGTAGCCGCTTGAACCGCCTTTCGATTGTTGATCTTGGCCATTCTTCGGACACGTCGACTCCGCAATCGTGGATCTTGATTGCTATTCCGCCAGCTGTCGACTGCTCTCTGGATCAAACCTCTCTTTCCACGCAGGCATGGATTCAATTCCGCCAAAGCCCACCCCACGGTGTTACATTCGGTCTCGTATACCAAGCGATTACCGCGATATTGGTCCTTGGGACAGCAAGCTCTGGGGTAAACACAGTTCTCATGCTTGAACTCGGGACTCAAATTCTCAACATTCACAGACTCGACATCACATCGGATGGTATACTCCATCTTAACACGATCGCGCGAATACTCGAACGCGATCCATTGCACACCATTGTTATCCTGTCGCACTACCAATGGAGTGGTTGCCGGGATGGGACCTGGCGCAGCATTGGGGTTGACACCACCTTGTCCACCTGGTCCGTTCTGGCTCATTGGGGGTCCATTTGGTTGATGTTGGGGGGGACCGAGAGGTGCAGAAGGACGTTGGATCTGAGGGATTTGAGGCTCCATCTTCGTTCTTGGACTACCCGTCATACCTTGTTGTTGCTGTTGCATTTGATGTTGCGGCTGAGTATGAGACATGAGAAGATTCGGCTGTGAGGTCATAGATTGGTGGTGCTGTTGCTGCTGTTGTTGCGCATAGGATGGCGCACCTTGTGGAGGCATCGGTGGGTATTGTTGCTGTGGCGCCTGGTAGTACATCTGTGGGTTCTGCTGAATCTGCGGTTGTGGCGGGCCGTACATGCTGCGATGTTGGTCCTGTCCCGAAGGAGATGCAACGGACGCTGGCGAATTCGATTGCGGAGTGTGATATGAGATCGGTGGAGGGTACGGGCGCGTCATTTGTGTTGCCGCCATAATGTCGGGATTTTCTAAGTCTACGAATTAGTTGAAGTTCGTGAATTTTGCGTGTAAAACGCGTCGAAAGTCGCGTCAAACTTACCGGCTGAAGAGTATGAACCAGATGCGGGTGTGCTGTAAGGACTTGGATGACTGTAGTACGGAAGTTCCTGCGGTCCTCCTGGGCCTGAACCGCCTTGAGAGTATTGGGGGAGACCGTGGTGAGGAGGGGGATATGGGCTACTCTGTTGGGGAGGAGGAGCCTGCTGGTGTTGCTGATGAACGATGCTCGAGGGTCGAGGCTGTTGGAGATGATGGGGAGGAGGAGGTCCCTGCTGGGCGTGAAGGGGATGATGCTGCATAGAGACCAATTGTTAGCGATAGCTCTGGCGTACTAAGATGCATTCAATGGCAAAATATAATAACCATTGGGAAGTTCAGTCGCGATGTTTATTTTGACACTTGCGATGTCAGATAGGGAGGGCGCTGGTCAATCCTTGATGACGAGGGTGTGATGCAGCATGCGGTACCCAGAGTCCGATCTTTCTCTGCTCTGACCGTATGCCTGATAAATAATGGAGTAAAAAAATGACAGTCTTGCAATGCTGGGGACAAGGGAAGACAACGAGGGTGTACCTCTCTGTATAACAGATGCCTTGTTCTATTACGAAATGTTTAGACGATCAACAAGGGGTAAGAAAAGGACCAGGTAATGTCCGAGAGATGAATGATTTTCGCAGGGCATCAAAAATTTAACGCGGTGGAGTGACGAGGGCCGCGGAAGCTTGAGAAATAACGAGCAAACGAACTTTGGAACGGCGCCGGGGAAATAGGGCACAGGAGCTGGATAGAGTGCGATCGGAGCGAGGATGCTGGCGGAGGAGTTGGATGGATTCGAGAAAGTGTCCGATGGAGGGGGTTCCAGGGCCGAAGTCAGTGGTTGCGGTGGAGGGCACGGGGGGTGGTGCTCGAGCAGGTGCGTGAGCAGGTGGGAGGCGTGATGGGATGGCGACGGGGTGCTGCGGGTTTGGCAGGCTCGCTTTGGATGAGGAAGGATTGTCGAATCTTGGGTCGGGGCATGGGTATAAGTCGCCAGTAGGGGTCGCAGGTAGGGTGGGGATAAAATTGAAGTTACGCAGTGGAGCAACGACAGCGCATGGAAGAAGTGTGACAGGGTTTGGAGGGCATTGCAACGAAGTGGACGAGGACCAGGACCAGGGAGCCGGCCAATGGAATATATGGGGGGCAGCTGGAGATGCAGCTAGAGCTGGGCACGAAGGGAAAAGACCCGGCAAGGATCGCGGCTGGCGCACTCGCACCAAGTGTGAGCCCACAGGCCCACCGCCAGGCCAAAGCACCGAGCAGAAGCAGACAAGCGTCGGGCTGCAGCGGTGAGGCCCCTCATTGACTGAATCCACTGGCAAGCAGCACCTGCAGCAAGATGACGCGGATCTAACCTACTGTAGCGAAGTGCCAAATTGCTAAGGCTGCACAGGGGCGAGCGGTGGTGCCCATGCCCACCGGATCTCCGTCCTTTACGGTGTTGGGTCTTGGCAGGTCGCTGAGCTGTGAGCCCCTACTTGCGTTCAGCCTGCCGGATGCTTTCAGTGCTCCAGGCTCCCTTGGGGCGGCACTGGCCAAACTGCTCACTAGGCGCAACTACTGTCTCTGGTGCTCTACTATCCTGACTCGACTTCGAGAATGAACTTCGTGCTTCGATCGGTCCCATCTTCATGCGTTAACTCGCAAACGAATCACCTCCACCCGATCAACATTGCCGCTCGAGCGCCCGCTTGAAGCTGCACACTTGCGCGATATCAACGGCGAATAGGATGTCACCAGAGCCAGAGCAACAAGTGCGCCTCACCCATAGCCTCACCAAACAGACGCTGACAAAAGCAGGCGCAGAGAGAATCCGAAGCACAATCAGGGGATGTGACCAAAGCCGTTAAGCGAGCAATCGATCCGCTCTGGCTCGTCCGTCTGCAGGTGGGATTGGGCAGCAGAGTGAGACCTGCGAGTCGTGATGCATGCATCCCGAGCAGCACTGTGAAACGCCGCCCACAGGTTTCGCGCGCGTTGAGACTCTTGTCACGGGCGTACTCGTGATCTTCTGGAAAGCCACACACCCCCTCCGAGCACCGCTGGTCACTATGCCTGCAGCCCTGGACTGAATTGGGGTACCTTGCGAGTGTTCCTCACAAAAACATAAAAAACAATAAAAAATATACAATCGTGAGGCAAAGCAAGCAACGCGCGCAGAATTTCGAAAACGAAAATGCAATGCGACAAGCAGGTAACAGTGCATCGCGGGACAAAAGAGCTGTATTGTACTTACGTGATCTCCCGGCCCTGCAACGCCGGGCTCCTCTTTGTACCCTCCACTGCTCTGTCGGTGGGCCATCTCGGATTAAGATCTGAATTTCCTGGTTCTGTGGGAGATCGTGTCAGCCTCGTCTTTCAGCCAAGGTCCAGCCACCAGATGGGCGTTGGGATGAGGGGGGCATCTTTAGATGGATACCAACCACCCAGGGGATTGATCATGCGATGCCTGCAACATCTGTGCGTCGCGCATCCATTACAGGGACAAAAGTTCAGGGAGAAGATCATCTCAACTCACCAACAGCGACAAGTCGAGGTACCGTGACGATATGCTCTGAAGCAACTTGCAAAGTCGAGGTGAAACGTCTGGCGTAGATTGGATACTCTCAGCCGGAATGTATCTGCTTCAATTGGAGTCAGTAACTGGTCATTATACGGTAGAAGACAATGCCACTGAAATGCGATCACCGAAACGCATGATTGCGCATCGTGAGACCAAAAATAGACCTGGCAATCCATCTTGCCCTCCACCCTCGAGGCGATCGCTCCGGTGGAAACACAAGGGCCGAATCCTAGGAGCAGGATCCGGAGTGCTATGCAGTCGGTGCATGGAAACGGCATGACCTTATCTTAGAAGCCATCTCGAGGCACAGATGGAGGTCGTCGCGCCCGGAGCAGCCGCAGGGAGCCGGCCGAGTCGATTCCGAGCATCAGATGGAATTGGAGGTTCGGTGGGGTTTGTTGACGAAGACGATGGCAGTGGGATACCTAGTGACAGGTTCGCGTTGCACACAATGGGACGATCCGAGCTGGACTGAAGGGCATTCTCGACGTGAAAGCAAGGTCAAGGTTTGTGGCGTACAACGTTGTGGTGACCATGGACTGTGGACCGTCGAACAGCGATGTGGGCCTTTGCGTGCGCCCTGGAAGGAACCCACGTTTTCGCACAACCCAGCCACTGACTAACTAGCCCAGTGCTCCGCGTGCGAAAACCAAGGACCAGGAAAGGGCAGAGCTTGCGGAACGACCACTAGACTCCCAAATACCGAAGTGTAGAAAATATGCACCTGAACTTACTTTACAAGATCCTGCAAGGGAAAACGTTCTGCTAAGGCCGATGTGGTCTGCGTGTCTCGCCCGGATCTGCTCGAATCAGCGCGGTGTCCACAACCGGAGTGCAGAGCGGTGGGAGGTCGAACAATGGCAGAGCAGGCAGGCTAGCTCATGCGTGCGATGGAGAGTTGCATACCTACAAATACAAAAGGCTCTGCGCGTTGACTGCGATGTACAGCAGGAGCAGGAACACTGAGTCGATGACGCAACGAGGGCGCTGGGCGAGGCTGATGGCTGGTCGTTCGTGCTGGTGGGAAGACGGGGAGTGAAGACTGGGTAGTCAGGTCAGTTGAAGTGCTGGGCTGCGAGCTCTCATATACAAGCATGGGTGGTTGGTAAACCTCGCCAGGGCCCAGCTACTGGCGTCCGGCACATTAATTAAGGAGACGAGGGGTTGCAACCTCGAACAGGGTCCATTTTGCTGGTCATGCAGCAGGCCATGATTGCGGATGACACCCTCGCTTGCACTCGAGGCCTACCCGTGTGGTGGGGAGCAAACAGGGATAGAGCAGCCGTCCAGATGACATGTCGCAAAAAGGAAATCTTACACACAGATGGGGGAGCAGGCCACGGCCCAGAACAAACGTACCTTTCGATGCCGTGGGAGCGTTTATCGCGTCTTGGGGGCAGATGTTGAGGGGATCGAGTCGGATGTCGGCGCCTCGATGTTTGGACTCAAAAGCGGTAGGTATTCTATCATGAGTCAGCGAGATTTCCATACAGCCAGGATCCATGGCGGCTATCAAGAGCCCCAAAATCTCGAGAGGAGAGCTCGTTCCACCTTACCTTTTTGACTTCGAGATAACTCTTCGTCTTGCCGATTGCGACGTCTCGAAAGGACGGAGTGTATTCTGCCGCTGATAGGGTAATTAGAAGGTCGGTCTCTACAGGCAGATTTCCGCAAGCGTGACCAAGCAATCTCTCTACACTCTTGGGACGAAGGCAATGGCGTTTTGGCTGCACGATGCTGTCCGAGGTAGCCTCAGATATTGGTCGGCGAGCGCGCCAATATTCGGTATTGCAGGTATGGGTCTGTTGTCCTTCGAAGTTTGTGGTCCTTCTCGCAAATGCGCTATCCAGGCAATTTCGAGATGTCGAGATACCAAGCCCAATATTCGGATCGTTTATCCTCGTCAAGAGTTTGCAGGTATGAATCTTGGGAGACAATTTCTAGGCTATGCAAAGGATACCTGCGGTTGAGGAACGTTCGACGGGTGTGTAGGCTAGGATAGGGACAGGAACTGGGAGACACGGTATTCGGATCTGTGGGACAATTATTAGCATTGTGTCTCTCAAAAATCCGTTGACACGGAGGACTCGGCACCAAGAGATGATGTTTTGCGTGCTGCATTGCGGTTGTTTGCAGTCGCCGAGAGCATGCGCAATAGCTTCGCTATGGCTGAAGGAGGGAGCAGCGCGTGGGACACCTCTTGTGTCAAGAACCACGTTGCTATGTTGCATCGAGGTGGTGCAAAGAATCTTTTTGCCCGTCGAAACGGGGCAGCCGTCGTAGTTGACAGTCCGGCTCAAAATAGCACGACAATGAAGCGGCTCCCCTTTGCCACCAGGCCATGGAGTTGATGCAGAACATCCCATTACCAACACCCAACTCGGCAGGAGAATAGGAAAATATTGAGCCTTACCTGTTTCTGCTGCTGAATCTCAGCGATTTACGATCTGCGGTGTCTGATGCAGGTGTAGGAAGGGAATCCCACGAGGTCGGTTGTCGATTTTCTTCTGCACGAGAGCCGCGTTCTTGCAGAGCTGATGCCGCCGACAGTTGGACAGTTCGGAGTCCTCGATTCTCGTTGCGCCCACGCAGCTGCAGGCCGCGATAATTGTTCGACGGGAGCAAATAGGGCACGTGTACGCGTCGTGGGACGGTGCCGGTGCGACGGTCTGGTCGGATTGGGGATGCGCTGTTTGGGGCACGTCAATTCACTGAGGGCATTCAGCGTCGCGAACTTTTTCGGCGGGGGCGACTTGCGAATAGCTTCAGGGTGTCGTCGCTCAACGGTATCGCCTGTGCTGTCGTGCGGGATACAAGGTCAGGGGGTGCGCCGTGGAGACGATCCTGGGTGGGAGAAATGCAAAGACAGAAGCGCAGAAGCGCAGAAGAGACGCTGCCGAAAGCTTGATTGGAACTGGGAGTGACCTGTGGCTAGAGAGACCAGGGAGCAGGAGAAAGAGCAGGCAGGAGGAGTGGGGGGGTGTGTGTTGGCGGGGAATGGTGGAAGGAGGGCCGGAGAGGTCAGGGAGGAGAACAAGGACAAGGGCGAGAACGATGGCCGGGTCGTCGATGGGCAAGGCCAGAGGGAGGTCGCCGTGTGGTGCGAGGGCGATTGTTCCGTTGAAGAAGGGTCAACGGCGGGCCAGGGGGGAGCATGGAGGGAGGCACGAAAGAAGGCACGAAAGCACGCAGCTCACATTTCACATTCTGCGCGCGGCCCAGCGCTGGATGGAAGGCGATTGATAAGCCGGCCAGCCACGACGCGGCCCATTAATCGCTCCTCGTCGTGGCCGCCTATTATTAATGACTGCGCGCCCATCTCGATCCGTCCAGCGACTCATGGCTGCGCGGGCAGCGCGGGCCAGCCAATCAGGCCGCGGCGCATTCCGCCGGGGCCTCTGCGGCCGGGGTGCGATACATATTTCTCCAGGCAGCCCCCTCTGTCCGCGTCTGGCACCGTATTGCCAGAAGCCCTCTCCGCCGCGTATTCATCCAAAGCGCAACCAGCTTCGCCCGTCCTGGGCCACTCACCTGCCCAACGCTATAAGGCCTCTGCTATTGCAGATCGCCCCCCATAGGCCCAATAGGGAGACGGTGACTGCTCCCCCCTCCCGAAACAACTGGTTTGGCCGGCACGACCGTTCTCCCAGCCTCAGCTCTGGACGCGCAATTGCATGAAGTAGCCCCGGAGATGAGCCCTCAATGGGGCACCTCCGAATATCATGCTGCCCTTCTCAGCAACGAGCAACGCCAAAAGACCTAGCGGCGACCGAAACCTAGCTTGCGCTGTTTCTCCCCCCCCCCATACGTGATAGCCTCGCAGTGTTGGTGTTTGCAGTTTCGACTCCGTAGCTTCCAGCCTGATCAGCCCACCTTGATGCCGAGCTCGAGCCAGCTTCCTCAGCCGTCCTCAGCCCGTTGTCGTGCTCCCCAACGAGCCCGTTTGCAAATGAAGTCTTCATGCACAGCGGCTTCCACCTGCCCATCTCCAGCAAGTGCTGTGCCAATTCAGGCCGTGGCGCCGGCTCGTGAAGGATCCGATGGACGGCCGCGATGTGGAAGCAAGTGATACTGCAGCGCGGTTTATTCGCAATCACTGCTGGAGGTGCCGCGATATGCTATCATTGGATATCGCCCCCAAGTCGCCCAGCGTACGGGGGAAGACGCTTCACCGCTCTACAGCGCAGTGCGTTCATTCGAAGATATCTCGGTCCTGGGGCTCTCTTGGAACGTCGTCCTCGGATGAAGTGGAAGCTCTCTCGCAACGGCCTTTTCCCGTCGTGGGCATTCCTGGAACTCCCTTCCAGACTCCGAGTCTGCTCTCCAATGCCAATCACGAACCCGGTCCGCGAGGACCGTTTTACCCGGAATTGAGGCCTCTCCTGCGAGGAAGACCTGACTCCGAGATTTGCCTCTGCAGATGGCATCGAGCCCATCCGTGAGCGCTCGACCACCAGCAGCTCCAGCGTTCGCACGAAGTGACGTTGAAAAGTGCAGCGCTCGCGACGTTTAGATCCATCTTGTGACCCATGGCCGGCAGATCTCAGCGTGCTAGGCTGAGAGATCCGGCATCGTGAATCCCTTCATAAGGCTGCTGGTGGGTTGGCGGCCAGGCTGTTCAACCCTCGAGGCCTTTGCACCTTGCCTTGCTGGTCGGAGAATTTCCACGGGTGCTGTCGACGTCTGCCCTCGAGGGTTCAACCGCTTCACCATGACCTGTCGGCGGGTTGAGGGCGCTGGGAAGCCACGGTGCCTGGTCGGGCGATCTGGAGCGTTGAGCGCGACCCCTACCAGACCTGTTCACGGTCCGGCACGAACTCCACGCCCAACGTCGCGACCGCACCACCGCCGCCAGGCAAACCTCTGCTCGCTCTCGCTCTCTCGCTCTCACACTGGCACCTTCACAAGCCCGGCCGGATCTCAGTATCCTCGCCGAGCACGAGACTGCAGAGCCGCGGCACAGCTCCTCCTTTCAACTGCCGCGCAATATCTTCGCAGAAACAATATCCACGGCGCCAATCACAGGCGCTGGCATCTCGACGCCCTCCCCCGACTCGTTTCCCGGATCCTCCCATACTCCTTCGGGCACAGTGAGATTTTCACGCAAACTCTAGCTCAGGTCATGTCCAGAGCACGCGGGTGTGTGCCATGCCTGCCCTGCTCACACCACCGGCGTGCAAGGTCTTCTCAACGGTGCAGGAAGGCCTCTTCCCTGGAAGTGGACGCCATCATCCTTGGTCTCGCCCCCGTGGTCTCATGCTGACATCCACAGCTCGCACGGCACCGTTGAACGCCTCCGTCGCTTCCCATGTCTGGCAGCTTTGACTCGCGCACCCAACCTTGCTGCCCTGCCTCGAGCCTTACAGCTCCAAGTCAAGATCAACATCGCCGCCAGCAGCACCCGCGGTCGCGTACCTTACAGACCAGGCACGCGCCGTCGAGCTCCCTGGCCGGGCCTGGACAACCCAGTGCATATTCACGAGCAGTTTCCCCCGTCGGTGGAATCAGGATGAACTCTGAACAAGTCGGTCCTCGATTTCGAGGTGCTGCCCGGCGAATGTCGGACTACATATGTCAGGAACCTCGGCAAGATCGGTTCTGCTTCCTCACAACCGCCGGTCGATGGACAGATGTGCATATCCGACCCGTATCAAGAACGAACGGCAACTATCGCAGTTAAGCACGCTTCTCGGGCAGTATTGAAACTAATGCCACCCTGTTAAAATCACCTTCTTCACCCTCACAAACCGTGTGCTTGGCCAATCAGCTGGCTTCCCGCTCTTCAACCGCATCCAATCTCTTCCATCAGCCACATCCCCACCTCCGTTTGGGAAAGTCTCAGTCCCTCTTCCTTCGAGAACACCAAGCCGTCTCTCGCATTCCTTCCACAGCCAAATCTCGCCCGCCGTCTCGCACACGCCGGAGATATTCTTAGTTCGAAACCTCTATCCTTCTCTGATCCCAAAACGGAACAAACCCGTATTCGAACCCAAAATCTGCTTTAAATCAATTAAACATCTGCTTACCCTAGCGCTTACCCAAACATCTTTAACGACCTAAAAAAAGAAAAGAAAAAACAGCCGACAAATACTCGTTTCTCAACACCTCTCACGTTTCACAAACAAACGGTAATAGCCCAAAGCGCATGGGATCATATCACACATTAATTTTCGTCTCCTCCAAACACAATCCAAAACGATAAGCAGGCTCATTTATGCAGGAAGAGGAAACAAACACAGCCTTGATTTATGGACCACATATTCAAACAAACTTGGAAATAATCGACGTCCCGAGCACGTTTGATTTTCGCCTTTTCTCCTCATCCGATCCAGGATGAGAAGAAACGCGGGGAAAGGAAGAAGAGATAGGAATTTCTAACCGAATTGAACTAAACAGCTTGAAACAAGGAATTCCAAGCCAAGTCTAGACTTTCCCGGTTCAAAATTTTCCGATTCATCAATTATTCCTCGATCAAGATTTCGACACCTAGATTTTCGCCAAGGAAAGCAGCAATCCATAGCATATATCACAAAATCACATATACATCTCACGCAACCAATACTCCGTACCCATTACCAAACTCTCTTCTTCCTCTTCTAACTTTTTGACAAGGTCTACCCTTCATCTCAACATATTCAGCTAACCACCAACCAAGCCTCTCATCTCAATAAAGAAAAAAACACTATATATCAAAAAGCAAGAAAGATTCCCAACCTGCCACGTCATAAAACTCTCATCTCATATCTAACAAAAAATCCCGTTATAAATCCCATCCGATATCTCTTCCTATCTCTATACGTCAATCAAACCCCATCTCCTATCTCATCTAAGACAATTTCCCTCATCCAACCTCGTGTTTTCCGTCCTTCCTCATCCCATTAAAGCAGCACCAAAATCTCACACCCACCTGACTTCCTTCCCCATAAAATAAAAAAACGCACGCAACGCATGCTAACCAATCAATCAATCCTCTCCACTTTTCCACTCGGTGGAGTTCTCGCTAATGCCAACACATACTCCGTAAGTAGTAGGAAATAAACCCCCCCTACCTTATATTGGAAAATTACATATACCCTCCTTTACGATTTAAGTTCTTTAAAATTCAAGCTGAGAATGAGGATTAGTAATGATTTCGTAAGGTGTGAGTGAATGTGTGTGAATGTGTGTGTGTGAGTGTACTCGGTCAGGGTAAGGTTAAGGTAAGGTAATTATTTGTTTGTATTTGTATTTGAAATTTATCGATGAGGTTGTGGGGAAGTGGTATGTATAGATTAGGAGAGAGAGAGGAAAGTACGTTTGTAGGATAAGATAAAATAATAAGGTAAGAAAGGAATTTCTTGGTGGTGTTAAGAGTACGAGGGAGGTGCTTTTTTTGTCTGTAAAGCGGTTTATGTGTGTGTATGTGTGTGGTTTAGGATTCCGTGAATCTTTAACTCTAAGAAATTTAGTTTTTATTTTTCATAGGGAGTTAGAGATTTAAAATAGAAATAGAGGGTTTTAGATATAATATCCTCCTTCTTCCTCTTCCTCCTTATTCTATATATCAATTAATTCATTAGCTCCGAAGATTAACTCCGTATGAAATATATAAAGTATAAATATTAAAACCCCTTTCTCTTCTTTTATTCTTTTATATTAAGGATAAATTTATTTATTTATTCATTTATTCACAAGAAATATTTTTTAAAAAGCTAACTTAACTTAATTTAACTCCTTTTTATTTCTTTCTTTTTTAAAAAGGAAAGGAAAGAATTTAAAGAATATATGGGATGTGAAAAAAAAAACGAAACGTAATAGGTGGGTGGTTGTTTTTCTTAGATTTATTTCTTCTTTCTCCCTCTCCTATCTTATTCTTATTTTTGTTCTTATTAAATGCTACCTTAACACACTATCAATCAACCAACTAATTAATTAAGAAATTAAATCGTATTATACTTTATAATAAATAATCTAATAAGATAGAAGAAAAGGGGAATTATAAAAGAAAAGAAAAAGAGAAAAATTTAATTTTTTTTTAAGAGGGAGGTTTAATTAAATGAAAGTTCGTTTTTATTTTTTCTTTCATTCCTCATCCTTAACCCCCCGTCCCCCCCATAGAAGAAAAATTTTTAATGCCTTTTATTTCAGTTTTTTAAGTTTCATTATAAATGTACATACCTGACCTGTCTATTTCACATGCTTACCTTGTGAACGGGAGACTTGGGGGCTGGCTAAATGCAAATGCAAATGCAAATGTACATACCGGGTAAGATGGGCAAGGTCGGACCGAATTTTTGGGTTGTGGCGTTTTTGATTGGGGAGGGGATTTCCTTTTTGGGGGGGGCATGGGGATTGTGATAGAATTGCGAGACGAGGGGGGAGGGGTGGGAAATTGATGGATGGTGGATGGTGGCGATGGTAGGTAAGGTAGGTAAGGTAGGTATGGGAGGGGGGAAAGCGGATTATCCCGTTTGGAGATCTGGAGTTTTTTTTTTTTTGTGTGTGTGTTCGGATGGGGAAGGGGGATTGTGAAGTGTAGTGGGGTGGGGGAATCGAGATCGTGTGTGTGTTTGGTTTGGTGAGGTGAGGGGAGGGGAGTGTTGATCCTCAGGGGAAGGATGGGGGAATTCTCTTGGGGGATTGATGGGTAGATGGGGGATTTAGGATAGGATAGGATAGGGGTTTTTTTGCGGAGGGGAATGGGAGATGGATGAGGCGACTGGTCAGATGGGATGGGATGAAGAGAATTTCTGAGAGGAAGGTACTTTATGCCACGTACTTCAGTAAGAATTATCGTGGAGTTAAGTGTAAGTTTTGTTTATAATATATTGAACATCGTCCTACCTTACTTGAAAATATTGTATTTGTTAATATACCCCAATTATCAACAGAAATTTTTCCACCTCGAGAAAGTAAAGTAATTCTATTCCCAGAGTATCTTTTCTCCCACATCCTCCCTCGACTCTTCTTTAGCTAGAAATGCTATATATATATTTATTATCTAGTTATAAGTCAGAATACTGATAAGGTCGGAATTCGGGGCGGGTGTCACTAGAAACCAGTTCTCTAGGAATAAGTTGATACTAAAGATTTGAGTTATAAATAATTTAATTAATATACTACTCTCTTTTATATAATTTAGTCGTGTTCTTGTTCTTCTTCGAAGAGGTAAGGCAGAATCATAGTTTTAGAGTTAATATTAATCCTATAAGGGGGGGGGTAATAATATTCTTATTTGAGTTTATCTAAGAATATATCTCTCTTTCAGAGTCTAGTTCGTTTATACAATTAAGAGGTCGTATAATTAATTGCAATAAAGCTTTTTTAGGTTATTATCAATATATAATGCTTCTTTTAAATAGGAGGCAGTAAATCTTATATAATTATTATATAATTTAAATATCTCAAGCTATTAATCTTTTTAAAAGAATAAATTAGGGCTTCTAAATACATATAAAAAGAGAGGAAGCTATAGTTTAGTCTTAACCTTTATTTTAGAAGCATTTCTATTATCTAGCCTTAATAGGATTATTCGGAGTAGATAATTCGTGGCTTTGTAGTAAACTCTTAATATACCTCGCCGACTACCAACTACCTCTAAACAAAGCAACCAGTATAACACCTCATCCCCCTAAGTTCATTTGCTTATGCCGTTTAGATAGATGATACCTCTTCTTATCTTGATCCCGAGTCATGCTATACTCAAAATATAATAATAATATTGTAATTTGAAATTGTGCCCTTTGAGGCGGAGGCGGAGAGAGAACATGGATAAAACATATCTTGACCATCTCTTATTCTAGTGTAAGAATAAAGGAAGTACTTAGCTTTGTTCCACCTAGATAGGTTGCCTTCATTATATTACTAAAAACTGTCACATAAATATTTTATCCAGAAAGGATATCAAGAAATTCCTTTTAAAAAACGTTATCTACTATCTCCCATCCCCTTCCTCAATTCTCTCATACCTCCTCCTTTCTTTCTCCTGCTTTATCCATCCAATATTCCAAGTCCAGATAAAGAAACACACAATACTTATTCTAATCCCACTCCCAATTTTCTTTATACTTAAATCTATTGCTATAATTATCTACATCTAAAAATAACACCATGGTTTTCTTTAACAATCTCGTTCTTTCCATCTGCAATTGAGTGACAAAGGACAGGAGACATGACGACAGGGGTAAATGTTATGGATGGAGTGGAGATGGGTGAGTAGTGTGGCTTGGGTGGTAAGGTGCCGGGGATAGGATGTGAAGAAATGGAGTTTGGGAGGGTTAGGAAAGGAAATGCTGGTGGTGTGGGTCGCATTTTCTTTTGGTGTGGATGGGCTGTGAAATTTAGGGATATTGGAGAGGATCCTAGGGTGAAGGCCGAGGAGAGAGAGAGAGGGAATCTAGGAGGTAAAGGGGGGTGGGGGGTTGATGATTACAGAGGGAGTTTATTTGTAATTAAGAGAGATAGAAGTCCTATATGAATCATATGGGACATGACGCAAAATAAGTAGGGCGAGGCTCAAAGGTTATTATAATATGACAGAGAAGTGACCTGTCATCTAGATGTAGATGCTCTCCTAATTTCCTTCTTGAGCAAATATAGAATCTTAGTATTCGAGGAAAACTTCACGAGGAGTTAACGTCTGTTTTAGTGAGTTCTCTTGTCTGGAAAATATGAAGATGCTACTATTTTATAGACAAGGCCTTACTTAAACAACGTCGACTAATCCCTTTTTATATGGGAGCAAATTCGCCGTTGCGGAAAGTTGAATAGACCTAGTTTTTGTGGGAGAAGGGAGGTTATTAAAAGTTAAGATCATTACATACTCTGCACATACGCTCAAAAAAAAATTTGTAGGCCATCATAAAATGATTTAAATTTCATATAGCTGAATATTCTAATTTTTATTTTAAAATAAAGTCTCTTTCTTTATATATACCTGTTTTAAGATCTTCCAGGGTCTCGCCGTTCATCATTCCATACACGAATACTTCACCAACAAACAAATAATGGTCTTCGAACGAGCGAAGAACAACAGGAAATCTACACCCTAGAAGAATACATATGAAGTTACCACATCGACTTTCTAAAGGAGCAAGGCATGAGAGTTTCTGCTCTGAAGATATAGCGAAAAGTTTCTCATGCATACGGAGACTTGCTGTTGAGAGCATAGCACGATAATCCTTCTCACTGATGGAGATCTGCTCGTTCCTTTGTTTCCGAAGTGTTCTTTCTTCAAGGCTTAAGACTTTTGCAAGTGCCCAAAAGGACTCAAATCTTTGCTTTAGTAGTAGTAGGTGAGAATATGAACCCTATTCACCTCCGTCTACTGTTAAGCAAAATTCCTAGGTGCTAGCTTTAGCTTTTTGAATGCTTTTGTATAAGTAATACTATTTCGTGAATGTGCTGATTGCTTGATTCAACTTCTTTTCTGGGTTCTCGCTTCCTTCCATATGGAAAGGTTCCCCCGTCTGGCCAATTTCATCAATAATAAAGCCAGAACATTTGAGTGTAACTCCGTTATCAAGAAACTCGTAGGATGGGGCCAAGTCCCCCGAGGCCCTACAGGGAGGCCGTTGGAGGTAAAGGCCCATGGTTCGATGATTTGGTGATTTGATCCGTCGTTCCCAATCTGGAACCCAAGAAGGGGGGGCCATACTTGTTATCTTCATTTTGGCGTATACATATGACATCCAGCCTATTCGTAGTTTGGACGATGTGGCTAGCAGTGTGAATGAATGCTTCTCGCTCCGAGCATTCATAGTTGATGTGGTCAAAAGTGTTGTATGATGAAGATAAACCCACAAGCGCGTACACTTTATCCCTTGGATCTGTCGAATCTTTGCTCTTATGTGCTAACAGTAATTCGAAAAGACTTGGCCTGGCCTTTTCCTTCGAGAATCGCGATAATTGGAGACTCTTTGGGCCACCGTTCAAAAGAGTATTATTTAATGTTGGATCACTGGGATTGATAGATGCTGTATTAAGTTTCTTATGAACCTCTCTTAATTTATCACATACAGACTCCAGGTCGGCCCAAGGCATAGATTCTTCTCCGCAAAACACTCTAACAGCATTCCCACCATTATTTACTTCCTGGATGACCCAAATGCGTGTCCAGTATGGCCGTCGAAAAAGTCTATGTAGTGCACGAAATTGTATGAGATGAGAAGGATCTTGAATTATTTGGGAGATTGAAGATGATGTCCCACTGGTAATGTCCCGGATGAGTTTCCATGCAGCCGGGCTTTCGTTTTCCGCTTCCCCTAACTATACATAGACCTCGCTTGATTTCTTATAAATTTCTGTCATTTTTCTAGCTTGCTCTCCCCTTTCCTCAAGATTTCCTTGATCGATGCAAAGCGAGTCAATCCATATTCGGAGACTCCCTTCTTTTTGACGGATACGTCGAAGTGCAGCATCTAGGTTCGGTCTAATTCAAATTTGTTTCCCATCCAGCCCATGCACATCCGCATTGTCAATTGTGACTGACTCGCATTCGTCCTCATTCTCTCATGTGTATGACAGTGATTTATATTGCGGAGACGTATGAAAAAAAACGTGAACTAAACGACAGTGAAGTTGATCCGAATGATTTTGTGCTGGAAGGAGCTCCGCGATACGAATTTCGTCCAGTTTCCCTCTTAAAGGATGATACGAATACTTTCTAGCCATGCCTTTGTGTTAGCTTATGTGTTGTAGTTGGGCATCACGATCGGGTGAACTTCACCCTTCTTATCGAGCAATCTCACCCATGCTAGCGCCTCGTTAGGGGCCATTTATAGTCGAAGCTACACCAGTTACATAGCAGGCCTGATATCTGGTGCCTAGCCCTCAACAACCGACTGCCACGACTGCGCTAGGCAACTCCTCTACAGCTCTAGTAAAATTAGTGGAGTGCCTCAGGCGCACACTTAATCAGCGCTTTAGGCCACAAAGAGGGGTCTTAATTTCCTTTCATTCATTTCAATACACTTCCCCTCTTGCTACACTTCTTTTTCTCCAGTAAGCGTGCGCCACCAACTTCCAGGAACTTAAAGTTATATTTAATCTCTTTTTCAAACTCACCATTCCGAAAATGGCACCAACGATCATTCTGATGCGTCATGCGAAAGCTGTTCATAGTATATCCCACAAGTTAAGATTTATATAAAAAAATTAGGACTGACAAGACACAGATGTAACAAAGACGGCGAATCGTCGCCTAAAAATGCCATATACCTAACGTCTTATATAGAAGATAACACTATTCATGACCCGCCGCTCACGGAGTTTGGAGTTTCCGATCAGTGCAAGAAACTTTCCCAGAGCCTGCAGAACGACTTTCCCCTGGCCCAACATATTGACCTTATCGTAACCTCACCAATGCAACGAACACTGCAAACGACACAGCACTCTCTTGGCTGGCTCATGGACCGTGGCGTCAAAGCTATCGTTCTCGCCGAGTTTCAAGAAACGACAGCAAATCCGGTCGATGTGGGACGACCAATCTCACAGCTGAAAGCTGAATGGCCAACCTTCGACTGGTCCGAGATAGATCCAGTGTTTCTCGCAAAAGAGGGAATTTACGGACCTTCTCCAGAAGCTCTGCTAAGGCGAGGAGTAAAAGCTAGGAAATGGCTTAGAAATAGAAATGAAAAGGTCATTGCCGTGGTTTCACATGCGGGGTTTTTGCGGATTGGTTTGTGTAATCGGAAGATTGGTAATGGGGATTGGAGAGTTTTCGAGTTTGAGGATGGTGAAGAGGATGAAGAGAAGGGCCCAAGATTGGTGGAATGGAAGTTGACAGAGGAGAATGGTGGTGGGAGAGGGACATGTTTCAAGGGTGTATTTGGTTGGGAGGTCAAAGACTTCAAGAACATGCCTGGGAATGAAGGAAAGACGCAAGAAGAATTGCTGGCTTTGTGTTCAGAGACTCCTTTGAGATAGAATACCAAGGGTTGCAGATAAACTATCTCTAGCTTAACTTCCAGCAGGCGAATTGAGCTCACGTTGCTTTTCTCTATACGAATGTCAGAAAGGCGGAGTTGTAAAGAATAACCAGGAAAGGAGTATCGCAACGTACCCAGTACAGATTGAAAATACTGAGATAAACGGTTTTGTCGTTGGTTCTATCATCCATGACAAGGGTATCATCACGACATGCATAGCCGATTGTGTGCTAACCAGTTTTAATAACACGTTCTTGCTCTCCTTTGTCGTTCAAAACAATAGTATTATTAGACATTACTACAATCGAAGATGACGTGGTCTTGAGCCAGCCAATGCCGAAGTTGGCCACGAAGGTTGTAAGTGGCTTCATCTAGTATTGATAGGAGAAGGAAGAACAAAGGTGAAATAATATCTAAATTTTGATACAGACTGCTACAGACATGAGGGTGAGAGCTGACTAAATAAATAAAGAGCTGAAGACAAAAACACGCCAAAATGAACAAAGCCCAAGCACCATACGCCAGGCAGCAAGTCTTCTTTCGTATACTTGGGGTTCGTCCCCGGCGCCGAACAGACGCCATTCGTGCTCAAAGGTCGTAGTAGCGCGGGCTCACCTCTCGCTTCCGCTTCTGTAACCTCTTGCTCTTTCTGCCGATGCGCTAAGAGCTTTACCCTGACATGGATGGACCACATCCGTACCATCTAAGCGACATCCAATTTTTTTTGCACGATTTCGCACTTGCTACCTTTTTGACATCGTGCTTCTTGTCGTCTTTTGCTCTATCTTCAAGGATGTTGATATTGGGGGTGGTACCTGTTGAGATAGGTTCGGCGGCTTCAATACCCGTACTAGTTGGTTCTGAGCGGACTTAGTAATCGCTTGCTCCTGGTACTGCGGTAGCTATGATAGCAAGGTAGATGGTGATACCGGCGGTATAAATGGCGGTATGGATTTTTGATAGAGTAGTTAGTTGCTAATGAGATGATAAAAGAATATGTTTTATAATTATTTTTTGTGTAGGTGCTCCAATTTTTTATGGCCCGTGAGGTGAGGACCTATAAAACGCTTCTTATCTCTACCGTAGTAAAGCAAAGGGATCACCCTATGAACTCAGCCATATGGGGTAATGCAAATCTTATAATGGGAAGAAGAGACGCATCCTCATTGTGTCACTTTAGTTATGGAGCTGCTTTTACTTTTGTTTACAAGGCGAGTAACCCTTGCAGTATTATTAAGCTTCTATTTAATTCTACGTTTCCAAAGTTTAAAAATGTACAGGAGATGCAGTAACGATGATAACCCGTTGCAGGTCTTCAATTCAGCTGAGGGCATTTTTGGAAATTCTAAGCATTATTGGAAAGAGAGGAACATAGAGAATCAGAGGAGTTTAAAAGAATTATCCCTAAGTTTAATGATACGACATTAGAATTTGAATTCGGAGTATATGTGAAGAAAGAATATATTCTCGATATTAACTAGCCAATTGATTGAGTTAAGAAATATAGAATTGATACTGCAGTTAATTAATAGGCCTACAAGGAGAGAATAGGCTCGAGAGAGGGAGGCATTGATAGACAAGTGACTGTGAACAAAATTATAAATGAGCTAGGCACTGGTTGATTAGGCGTAGATTCCAGTTAAAGGGGAAGGAAATCTCGTTATTTTTTTCTATGGTAGAGTCATGCACATAAGCCTACTCCTGGACCAAGGCATCAGGCACAACGAAGAAATTGGTATCAATGGAGTAAGAAAACACCCTTGACTTGTATCCTCTGTAGACCTCAGTAACTAATGCACATTCTGTGGAGCTAACCGTAGCCTACACAATTCATATCTAGCTTGGGGTACGCATGCACTTGTTCTAGACCTGCAAACCACCGACTTCAAAACCACCCATCTTCTTCCGTTTCTCTCAGATTCTCCTCCAGTTCAGCCAGATTTACCCTCGAATTGCAAACGAAAAACCATCTCATGAACTTGCCACGCTTCCAGAAAGTCATGAACTCCATAGAGAAATGGAGATCTTATTATCTGCTACCAAGGATAATGAATGAAAGTTCTAATTGGAAAAAGAGCACTGAAAGCCAAAAACCGTCCACACTGGCGTCCTTCATCACTTCTCCCTTATAGCTCAGTTTTTCTTGGTGACCGCATCCATTAGAGGTTCTACTTGTTGTCCACTCCGATTTCCCTCGCCAGAGCTAGATGTACCAGAAATAACATTCTCAGAAGACCGTTGGGAAGCAACCGCACTGTCGTTGGACAATGCTACACCACTAACCCTAGTCTTTGCACATCCTTTGATAAGATCGTACTTCTCCTCATGTATTTTGTGAGATTGTCGAGAAGTGAATGGATGCTCGCAATATTTACATATGTACCGTTCTCCCATATGTTGGGTTCTATAGTGCTCGATTCTAAGACCTTCGACTCGGAAGATCTTGTCGCAAGTGCCACATGCTGTCCACCCATGATCTCTTAGGCGGTGGCTGCAAAGCTCGTCCTCACTTGAGAATATGGTGTTACATTCTTTAAAATAGCAAGGGTGTTGTTGGTCTGGGATGGGGGTTGCCATCATATGGAATAGGCGAAGTAGATAAATTTAGTCAGAAGCCTTTTCTTTTTATCCAAGTTAATGCTGCTCTCTTGAGCTTATGGTGGTTGAAAGGATAGGTCTGTTTAAGTGTTTTGCAGCCATTCAACTTAATATAAGCCCCCAAGTCAGCGTGTTTGTTTGGTGATGACGCCAAAATGTCTCAAAATGATTGCTTTACAGCTCATTGACCGTATTTGTTAATACCATCGCTTTTGACTGAAGATAGGATGGGTAGAACTATTGCAACGGATTGGTGACTCACGCAGAATTCTAAATTAGTCGACAGATATGGTGATAATAACATGAATCATGAAGTCGTTGATGGATTGTTTAATTTGTAAGGATGAGGATAACACCTAGTGTAATTACTAATTGTATACGCCTATTTTATACTAAAGGGGCTCTAGGTTCATTATATCGTAGCTTCTGTCTTCATTAGAGTTGTTGTCTAATAGTCATCTAAATCCTATGATCAATTTCAGGATCTCGAGTGGTGCATATATAACAAATTAATTCCCCTTACGTTATCCACAACTATTGCCCTCTATATAACCTAGAGCAGGTGGTAGAGGGAGAGGGGGAATATATAATAAATTGCTGAATAATGGGTGTAGTATAAGTCATTTAATAAGTGATTAGAAATTATCTCGATTTGGTAGCTAGCAGAAGGCCATAAAATTTTGACCCGAGCAATATGCAACAGAGGATTGCTAAATTGAGGCGATGGCGCCGGTCGTTCTATATACAAATCTTCTCAAGTGTGCTATCGAAATTCCTTCTTTTGTGAGAGCTATCTAAGAGTTTCTTTTCTGGGTACTTTTGGAAACCATCGACAAATGGTGCTCGTCCAGTAATGATCCATTTGGCATCATCTAGTTGGGCCTCTAGTCGAGCCTCCAACCTCACTAAGTTGGGATATGCGGTGCTTAATCTCATCGAGTTCTAAACCAAAGCCCTCTTCCTCACCAGCGCCCGCTGAGTGATGATTAGATCCATTAAATCAACATATTTTAGATATGTTACGCCCTGCAGGCAGAAGATGGGCAGGGTTAGTGAGGCTGTCAAAAGGACTGTTAGAAGGAGACAGTCACGATTGTCCGAAGGGAGATTAATGAGCTAAAAGAAAAGGGACATCGAAGACGTGAACGAGAGTGTTAAAGCGACTGTAAAAAGGATGGTGAAAAGGACGAGAAAAGATGGTAAAAGGATTTTCAAATGGCAAAAAGGACTGTTAAACGATAAATCCAACCCTTTGCGGAAATCAGCTCGCGATAAGTTATCTACATGAACAAGTCAAGGCTATGCCTCACAATTTGATAAATGGAAGCTATACGCGGCTCATTATGAATTCTCGTTAGACTAGATTCGTTGACAAATCTTTACAATTGGGTTCTATCTGGTTGCTCTATTCAACCTATTAAATTACCCTAGAAGTCTAAAACTTTAATTAGTAGCAGCTATAGTATTAACAGGTATTCTGACATAAAATATATCGTAAGGCAAGCACGATGGACATAATCAGACGTAGATGTCAATTTTCCAGCGTTGGTTTTTTCGGACGGCGGAGTGAGATTTTTTGGTGGGGCTGATGCATCTGAAGCTCCACAAGGCAGGCCATGTATGTTGGAATTCAACTTACATGCATCAATCACCTCATGCCCTGCAAGGGAGCACCAATTCCGCTGAAAGCCACGGGCTGTGTTGGCGCTATCCTGTCCAGTTTAGGGTTCCCCACTCTCACTCCACGTCGGATCTTACGAGCCCAAGAATAATCGATAAAAGTTAATATATATAACATCAGGTAGTAGACACTTATTCTAACCACTCCTCCATTTTCTCAATTCCCTTGACAGCTGCTGTCCGGTGACCATGGCATCTACAGAGACCCAGTATGATGCTATTCAGGATGCTTACGATTACGCCCGTAACAAGCCCATTGCCCAAATTGAGCGAGACCAAGTGCATGAAACCGTAAAACCGTTCATCAAGGGCGCCCGCGTTCTAGAGTAAGTGGTGATCGGAATTCAATGATTCATCTCCATCCTATTTCTAACTTATCTATCACGCTGCTCGGTACTTCTTCTGTTGAAAAATTACTAACTTTATGATTATCTAGATTAGCATGTGGGTCAGGCTTCTACACCGAGAGTCTCCTGAAATGGGGAGCCAGCTCTGTACTAGGAGCAGACATCTCTCCTGTCATGATCAACAAAGCAGCCAAGCTACTGGAGGGGAAGGAAGCATCCTTTATTCTAGCCGACTGTTCGATCCCCAAAGCTTACGATGGGGGACCTTTTGACATCGTTTTTGGCCCCTGGCTGCTTAATTATGCTCCTGATTACAAGAGTCTTCTCAATATGTTTCGCAATATTGGGATAAATCTCAAAGACGGGGGCCGTTTTATCTCTATCACGGTTCCTCCCTCGTCGAACCCGATAGATTCGATGAATGCCGAGAGTAGTGCTCGTCCTCCGCCCGGGGGGTCGGGCTTAATGAATTATCACCACCTTGAAGACGTTGAAGATGGGATCCTTTTCCGCGTGGATGGCGACACGCCTGTTGGGAAACTGAGCTTTGACTGTTACCATTTGAAGAAAGAATTGTAAGTAGATAATGGGCCCAACTATTCCTTTTATTTTCGCTTTTAAGGAGCGGTCATTTACTCTAATTCTTGATGCTTTTGAAGATATGCAATTCTGACTCTCTAATCAAATTAGGTACGAGAAGGCAGCGAGAGAGGCGGGGTTAACGGGCAAACTGATATGGGAGGTTACGAGAGTTCCAGAGCGATATTTTGAAGGCAAAGAACCTGGGGATGCAACTTTAGTTGAGTTGAATACCTACAAGACCGTACCTAATTACGGACTGCTGGACATCACTAAATAGTAACTTGTGGAATGCAATTGAATATAATTGCACGACGATTGTTGTTTCACAAAATTATCAATTCTAAGCAGCGCTTTTATAATCCATTTTAAGTGTAACATTAGCGGTAAATCGCTGCCCAATCCCATGCTACCAGTATATACACAGCACCCCTCTAGAGAGACGAAGGCTATGCATCAGCTCTGTATTGAGTGACAGCAACGGTCTTCGTGATCTGAGAGGGGTTTGTGTCGGAGTCACGGTCTTCTTCCCAGCCACTACTGAAAACATTCGCCTCGGAGAATCCTTTCTGCCCCGTCAGATCAAGCTTGTCTTCCTGGTATGCAGAGCCTTCGGATTGGGATTGGGCGTTGCCAGTAATTCTCTCTTCGCTTCCAACAGGGTTGAACGTATTGCCCTTCTGCATAGTTTGCATTGCATATGAGGACTTTTGTTTGGTCGTATTTTGTGAAAAGGATGACAGCTTGAATATGCGAGCAATCAATGGCCACATATGTGGCACATTTGCGACGATCATTGCCGTTGCGGTCTCGCCGCAGTACCAGTTGAGATACGACAAGGAGCCGATTGGAGCAAGGAAGTTCGTAATTCGATTAAGGACGGCGCAAAGAATCTAGAGTAAATTAGATTAAGACTAGAGCGAGTAAGCTGAGAAAGTTTTAGTTTAGACGTACCACGAGACCACCCAGACTAAATATCCCAACCAGAATACATTTTCTTTGGGAAAGTTAGATCTGCTGCATGAGCTGGCTGACTGGAGCTTTACCTGGCAAGTGGTAATTGTGCCTTGAGTAATAATGGTATTGGTAGGCACAACATGACAGCATCACCTGTAATATTAAGGCATGCATCGAGAATCATGTGTTTCCGGTAAGTACTACATTCCTCTATTGATATATCTGATTAGTACAGGTGAGACGGGGACGTATAGTGATAACGTAACATACCTTTTCCTGCTGGGACAGGAATCGGTGTCCAGTAGATCGTGAAAGGACGGCACCAAACGCCTGTCAAGAACGCAATAACAAGAATATAGCCAATTGCTACGTAAACTGAGACGACAACCACCGCTTTATGGTACTTTTCTAGCCCTTTCCTAAGCCGTTGAAATATCTATTAGCATGTCGTCTCCTAATTTAGTCGTAAAGATTAACCCGAGCAGTATGTTAACAAGTAACTCACGTCATGCTAAAGTACAGTATCAGAAGGCAGGCCTTGCACCCCCAAACACACGTAACTTTACAAATCTCCATCGCAATCGCGAATTTGCTGCCCAACTCAGCCAATCGAAATTGTTCAGGTGTCCAACCGACTACATCCGCTGCTACAACATAGTTGTTTCCCCAAAGAATTTGTACCCAGATAGAGTAGGCAATAACAGCAAAGAGCCCCTATTGTCACCATTAGCCTTTACGGTAGACCATTTCCGCCTGCAGAAGACTATATAGTCATAATACCTAGAAGAAAGGAAGAAGAGGTACCAGATTGAAGATCATGATATAATCGTCCGCACCGAAGACTCGAAGCTTATCTAGAAAGCTACTTGATGGTCTAGCGCCCATGGATTGGAAGGAGCTAAGCTGTCGGATTATTTTAGAAGCTCTTTTGCCAGGTTAGAAAACATCTAGGTCACAAGGGATACCCTTCAACGTAGGACCAAAGGGTAGAATACTCACAGCCTGGCTATCACGGCAATAGTTACAAACGTGCTTAGAACAGCCACCTCAGTCACAACGGACTTCCCCCCAGAAATCATCTTCAAATCAATATACAGGTCAAAATGTAGTATATCTTACGAATTGCTATGCTTGGCCTGCGATGAGAAAGAAAGTGGTGTGCGAGCAATGAGTCGTCTCCAAGGGTAAAAAATCTTAGGTGGGAGGACGGCCTAGATATTAAGGAGGTATTATCGTGCCTCTGGCAGCCTTCCAATATCTAATCTTGATACCGATTGCCGGGGATTGCTAGGCCGTGTGAGAGCAACTCTCAATCACCTTCTACTGTGCCTCTTGTCTAGGTGTGGGATGTGGGCGCAACCTGGATGATTGCTTTGTCTACTCATGGATCGGCTCAAAGCTAACACGGCATCCCGTGTTGGAAGCTAATCAACCCACTCCTCCTGGAAACCAACACGGAACGCTGCCGAGGTTTGAGATAATGGGGGATAATCACATGATTAATGGATCCCACCAATAAGACTAAAATGCCAGCTCGCTTGTCTCGGGGACTATGCGTTCTCTCTTATTTGCAACTATCTAGACTCGCTTTCTAATACGCGCACGCCACTGTCTGGGTGGGATGCGCACTACTTCGTCCTTCGGGGTGCCAGTTGGTTGGTACTTTGATCCAATTGGAACCGGCCCCTCGACCGGTGCTTACCCAGTGGAAGCCCTTGCCTGTGGCGTTTTTTATATTCAGGGCGAAACATGTTGGTACTTTGGGCCAATTGGAACCGGCCCAAGTGATAGCCCTCGCCTGTGGCGTTTATTTATCTTCAGTGCGAAGCAAGCTGGTACTTTGGTCCAATTGGAATCGGCCCTTCGACCCGTTCCGTCCAGTTTCTCCAGGTAGATGGCACGGCCCGCTTATAGCCCTGCCTGTGGCGTATCTTATATTCGGAGACTGATAAGTAGAGAAGCAACACCTGAACCAATTTTGTCCGCACATTCAAGATCAGATACCTCCGCAGAATCTTTCAGGTCTAGCATAATGCTAAGATTACTGTTTTAATAACACCTAATAACACGGCTTTTCTTTAGTTAGCTAGCCAAGGGCTCTAATCGGAGCACTCGAATACCATGTAATCCAAGGCACTATAACGTTCTTATCCTGCAAATCCTATTGGCTATCTAATAATTCGACTACAACTAATAGAGAATAATAACGCTATAATTCATCGGAACAAAGGTAGAAAGCGGATTTAAAGTTTGTCCAGTTCCCTGGAGTCTATGTGAGCCCAGAGTCAGCAATAACAGGGGGGCAAGCAAGCATCCCAACAGACGACGAATCCCGCCTGCAGGAAAGGGCGCTGTGCCAATTCTCCAGTGCTCCGATGCAACGACAGCACACTCGGCGAAGTCTCGAGATCGCACGACATTAAAAAGGAATGGACTGACCCCGCTCGTTCGCATTTTCCCTGGCACCAAGACCTTCTCCACGTTAAGACAATCCTCAAAGTCACGCCAATCAGCCAGTATATATAATATTTATTGACAAAAAAACGGGCAGAAGTACGAGTACTCGCTTGACTTGGCGAGGGGGATCAATAATGGGTCCTCGCCGGAATCAAGATTGCCTTCACGAAGCCACCAACTCTCTCTAATAGGGATAGTGAGCACGGCTAATCTATCTCCTACTGGATTTTTTTGCCTCTCTTCCCTCTTTTCCATTCGTTCTTCTTTTTCACGTTCTCACGATGGCGTCTACTTCAGAGCATGATATTGAGAAGATGGGAGCGGAAGTCGAGACCAGTATTGAGCCTTCCACTGGTCAAGATGTGAATCCGAGCTCTACCAGCACTTGGAAAATCGAAACTCGTGGTATCAAGCGCGTCCGGGACGATGAGAAAAACGTCCCTCGACCTCTTTACGACTACCTCCATATGTTCTCGCTCTGGTTCAGCATCAACTTACAGGCAATAAACCTTATAATTGGCTTTTTAGGCCCGCTGTCGTACGGTCTTGGCTGGGTAGACTGTGTTTGTCTTGTTATTTTTGCAAATGCACTCGCCGCGTGTGGACCTGCATACATGGCTACTTTTGGGCCCGAAAGTGGTAACAGAACCATGGTATGGTCTTTCACTCTCACTCGCGAGTGAAGCTGACTCGATTTGCGCTCTCACAGGTCATTGGCCGGTATTTCATGGGTTACTGGCCTGCGAAACTTATGGCCGTGTGTAATATTGTCCAGCAAGTAGGCTATGGAACTATAGGGTGCATCATCACTGGCCAGATGATTACGGCGGTCAATGGAGGCGGCCTGAGTTTGGCAGTTGGATGTGTCATTGCTGCGCTCTGCATTGGGCTGGTCGCAACTTTTGGTATTGAATATCTGAACAAGATGGAGAGGTGAGCACAATCCGCAGTCGTCTACAAGATCAAGAAACTTATAATACCCCAGGTTCGGATATATCCCACAAGTACTGGCCATCTTCGTGCTCATCGGTTCGGCTGGCCGATACTTCGATACGAACGCAGTCTCTGTTGGCGATTCCGCAACTATCAATGCCAACCGTGCCTCGTACTTCGCCTTAGTCTTTGCCAGCATCATCGGCTTCTCTGCCATAAGTTCTGATTTCTATGTCTATTACCCTAAGGATTATCCTAAATGGATGACTTTCGCCTCCACATGTATGTATTGAGATAACGAGTCATATTTTTTTCTCAATGTCTTTTTAATCCCTCTTCAAACCATTCTCGAGGAAAGGAGTACCGGCTGACTCTCCCACTACCTAGGGACCGGCATCTGGGTCGCATTAGTCTTCACCGACATCATCGGTGTTGCCATCGCTACTGGCGTTGCCAATAAGCCGGAATGGAGTGACGCTTACAATACCTCGTCTGGGGCCCTCATTCTTGCCTGCTTCAAAGGTCTCGGTGGCTTTGGTAGCTTCTGCGTCGTTATTCTTGCGCTGGGCTCTATTACCCAGAACGCCCCATGCACATACAGTGCGGCATTGACAATACAAATTCTTGGCAGATATGCTATGAAAGTCCCTCGCATGGTTTGGTGCATCCTCATCACAGTAGTAGAGGTAAATCTTTTCCGCGCCCCCCATTTCATAGTCACGAAACTCTACTGACTTGAAGAATATAGCTCGTCCTCTCCGTCTCTGGCCGTAATATCCTTTTTACCATCTTTCAAAATTTCCTACCAATGATGGCTTACTGGAGTTGTCCCTGGCTCATTATCGTTCTCGAGGAGCATCTGATCTTTCACAAATTTGCTGGGAAGCCGATCGATTGGTCTATCTGGGATAACAAGAGCAAGCTTCCGATTGGATATGCAGCGTTGTTATCATTTCTAATTGGCTTTTCCGGGGCTGTCGTGGGCATGTACCAGATTTGGTACACGGGCCCTATTGCGCTTCTGGTTGGGGGCTATGGAGGTGATATAGGAGCATGGCTCGCCATCGGCTTCGCGGGCATTGTTTTCCCACCATTGAGATGGTTGGAGTTAAAGAAGTTTGGGCGCTAAGCCTAGGTTCCTTTCTCGATTGTTCATCGTTCATTTAGTTGCAGTTTCTTTTGTCAATATTGTGAAGTTTGCATCAAGAAACCTTGATCACTCAAGTCACTCTCATATATCACAGATGGTATTGTGATGGGGACCCGACTGCAGGGCATTTTTGGTCATGTAGTCGAGTGTACAAAAGTGGGTTTTCCCACCACGCTGTCGACAAAGGAGAGCGTGCAGGCCACCAGTTTGCCTCAAGAATGTTTTTATTGTGTTTTACTTATTAAGCTATCCCTCTAGATGCCCACCTCTTAGCTGTCCCTCCTACTTATCAACAAGACAGCTGTTGGCGCAATATCAAACCAATTAAATTCGTTTATTTACCTACCTATGTAGGTTGGATATCCAGAATGAAAAAAAATCAAAGTTAGCACTTGTTATAAAGTATCAAGAGTAGTCCTTATAAGGTATCTTTAAAAAGGCTAAGGTCAGGAATAACATAACGCATAATCTTGATATTAGACTATTCATAGCCACTTGTTCTTGCCCATTCCAATCGAGTATTGTAAGGAGTCCGCTAGCAAAGGTGCCAGAATGGATAATGGCAAGGTTCTTAATACGCACTTTATTAACCCCCCTATTTTCCAGCATCTTCAACTTCAATCTTCTTTCCAGAACCTCATTTAGCAAATCCAAAACATCGAGCGAACTAAAATCAGCCTGCCAAAAAATCATAATCAAACCAGACCAGACTAGAACTAACCAACCACCTTCACAATACCACCTTTCTAACACCGTGAGCTAATGCTGTTATTAGAATACGCTTACTACACGCTCGCCTACGGCGTAACGAACAGGAGCTAGCAGATAAGCTATGAGGCCGTCGTTCGAAGAGGAGAGCCAAGGCAATGGAAGGCGCAGCGGAGACTAGCTCGCACTTTCGATGGGCCAATGCTAAGAAGTAATCCTGCTAGCGCAAGGAGGCGGGGGAATCCGTTACGGAATATACGACCGAGACTCTAGTGATGGTTCTTCGGTGGGATGGACGAGGGAGGTTGGTGAAACAAACAATAGTTGAGGGCTGAGAAATGAAAGGAGATACGGTTGATGACTCACGAATTCGTTGCAACAGAACATAGGACGTGACTCTTGATATCAGATTATAGAAAATACAGGATGGTGTAGGCTCGGTCACATAGCAAGTTGATTAATAGTCTTGAGATGAGTCTGTAAAGCTTGTATGCTCTAGGAAGTTTACTAATTGAAAAAAATCTACTACGGTGTCTTTGGGAGACAGAAGTTCTCAGTCACATCGACTAAAATCAGTGAATGAATCTTCGGTGCGAATAGCATCCCACTAACGTTATCTAAACAGTATATACGAGAATTTCGGAGGGTTTACTGCACAGGCTAGTGATCTTCCAATCCTTCCTTTTACCTCAAAACCCTTTTTCACCCTTCTTTAGTATTACATTGACCTCTAAGGTAAACTCATATAATACTTCAACATCTTCGGATAGTTAGGAGTTCCTAGCCCAGTAACAGGATCCCATCTACAATTCTCTTTGTTAGCATGGAGCAAGTTTCCCAGGAAGAAGAAAGTGGAAAGGTAAACATACCCCTTAACAGCCGAAAATCCAATAGTCCCACAACCCGGATTCGTCCCATTAGTAATATCGTTCAACATACTCGGATTAGCATATAAACTCGGATTCAAAAATCCAATAGGTCCTTTCCCAGCATTAATCCTCGCTTCATTAATTCGGTTTATGACGGCTCCGAAGATTGGTGCACTGGCACTGGTACCTCCAGATCGTGTGAAGTTGCCTCCGTTGTACACCTATAATCCGAAATGAGCTCGAGTTCAATTGATAGATAGATGAGATCTTTGGAGAGGGGAAGAAAAGTGACTTACAGCAATATTATCCCCCACAGCGGCAACATCCGGAATTCCCCTTCCAATCCTATTATATATACCCCCACTATTTCCAGCTAATGCACCAATATCCGGCAATTGAGTAATATCCGTCGTATCGGGGGCAAGAGCACTATAATAAGGATAGCCGGGATCATGATGTTGGAAGAAAGTCGCTACTGCAGATTTTTGATAATCTGGGATGGGATAGACGTTACTGAATCCTCCTCCGGATGAGAAATTGACTGAGTAAGGATGACCGGCTGGATCATAGACTGCAGATTCAGGGTCGAAAACTGTTTTTCCTGGGTAGACTTTGGTGGCTCCTACGTTTGTTACATAGGGGCAGCCGTTGGGCCAGGTTGGGTTAAAAATGTTTTCCTTGGGACCAATGCAACCAGTTGGTCCATCGATATCTCCCGGGTAGTCTGCGATATTTTCGTCAGTTCCTCTACTCAAACGCAATTTTTTACCGAGCTCTCTTCGATCAAGCCGTGAGGTGTTTCGGGAAAGGAGTGAACATACTAGAAACTCCAGCATCCCCAGAAGCGAACAAAAACGACACACCCTGCAGGCCAAGTTTCATATACTCAAGGCATTGACGTTTCTGATACGAGAGAGGCAGATCGACTTCTTGACCTCCGTATGACAGAGAAATTACATTAGTAGGCTTGTAGACACCACACATAAGTTGTCCAGTCCAACCTCCAATTGCGGGGTCTGGGTATGCTTGGTCAAGGTTTGGATCGTTTCCTGTCTCATTGTAGGCCGAGAAACTGCAGTATGACTTTCAAGTCTCTTAGTCAGGTGCTTCTCGTGATTGCATCCTGTCATAAATGGAAGAGAAAATAAGGAAATTAGAATACTTACTCCATCTAAAGCGTCAAGGAAAGTGTTGAATCCAAAGGTATAAGTATCCTCCTGATTAGCCTGAACAATAAAATCATCCACTTGATAAAGCGTGATAGTCTGAGGATAAATGATTGGGTAAGCAAGCATCAAGTCCAAATTCACTTCTCCTCCAGCTTCATATGGATCCTCGGTGGCCTGTTGACCCCCATCGATGTTTGCAGCAATTGGATGTGTTCCATTTGGAATATAGCGTGTATAATTTGTGAAGAATGAGTCAAGATCCGGTTGATAGTAAAATTGTAGTTCAGATTCAAATATTCCCATCGAGTTTTTGGGGTTCTTGGATGTTCCTGCGGGAATTTGGTAGAGAGCTGCAACGCATGCTGGGGTGATAGTAATATCACAGATACTGAGGTCCGAAGGATTGTTATGCTCAGGGGTTCCAGATTGAGGTTCGATTCTTAGGAGATCGTGGGTAACTCTCTTGGAGAGAACATCTTCGGCAACTGCAGGCCTCAGTGCATCTCGTTTGCTTCGCCGTGATTCAACCGGTGCAAGAAGTTTGATACCAGGAGTTACGTAGTCAACGTGCTTCCTAATACTCTTTGGAAGGTAATATTCTTCGCAAGAGGGGATGATACCGCCGGAGACTGAGTCCTCATATTCGTGGTACTCAGTGTGAAGAAGTTTCTCGGCTTCTTTCGCAGTGGCATAGAATGCAAACCATCCTTTGTTATCTGAATGGGTAATTCTCGCTGCCGGGATCCCGTTTTCGATGAGCCATTCCCGGACCTCCTCTTCCGTTTGCTGGGAAGGACGAAACGCCTCGATCACTTCTTCAGAAGTCCAATGCTTTCCAAAATTCGGGGAGTTTGGATCGGACCTAGAAATGATGTTTTAGATTTGACTCTAGAGGGGTCTCGGCAAATCTGCTCACACATCCATTAAAGAATTATATCCAGTTTCAAGATTGGTTTGAGCTAGACCAATTCGCATTGGAAGAAGCTTATGCGATTGGACACGGTCTCTCTTGGTCCATCTCGGGTGTAATGCTCCACGCTTCTCATGGACTTCATGATGCTGTGGAACCACAAGAGCCTCAATTGAGGTTCCAAAAGCAAGAAGGTAGAGACAAGATTTAAGCATGACCATCTTGCTTGAAGTCAAGGAATAAGAAATCCTTAGTAAATAAGGAATTGCAATGTGAGAGGGGTCTCTCCCTTAAGAGAGCATTGCATTATGCCGCTGGGATCTGCAAATATCTGGGCCTTGCCTGATGGAGCAGGTGCTACCAAACATACCTAAAGTGCCTCCTGCCTTGGGTAGAACTGTGGGACTTTTAGATTGATCCTTCCTTTCAGCAAGTTTTGACCCTAGCGCGAGCATATCAACCAAGATGAGCTGCGCTGTACTGTAATAGTTCCCAACGGCATCAAACAAGCTTTTTGCCAAATATCCATATCTGCCGGATGTGCCGGGAGGAAAGCTTGATTGATCTGGGCGTCAAGGGGAAGATTGAGTATTTCTGAATAGCAAAGCATATATCCGAGGGTATCTCACCCTATCTAGCGTCACAATTGCCTGAGAAGAACATGGAACGGACTCAACAGCGGAAGATCTGTGGAGATCACGTGGTGGAACCCTCGTATAAAATGTGCTAGGTCGAGATGGAAAAGAAAAACTGCAAGACGGTAGAGTTGTGATTAAAGGTCTTCTAATAGAGATATATAGTAGTACGAGCCTCATCTAGAGCGCCAAACACCCTCGTTGACGATGGCACACGTGACAGAACTCCTGTGACTAGTCGGATTTCTTATTGAGCCCACCATAATGCGCCCACTCCCACTCTTACGTGAATAGCTCCCACCCCTTGCTCTCGTTCGTGGCCAAATCGGCTCCAGTCATCCTCTTCCTCCCGGGAACAGCTGGAAATTGTTGCATGTCGAGCCACGTGAGTGCGGATGTGGGAGCGGCGAGTGTCATCATGAGCAATGTCTTGGTCTTCTTTGGCCCGAACCAGGCAAGCACATCAACCTCACTTCAATGCTTTAATTGGAGGAACTTGGCAAAGAGTTTTGTTTGAAGCTTTTTGTTGCAAATCGAGAATGCGGCCCCCCCCTGAACCTTCGTCCTTCCCATCACATACTCTTCACTCTGTTACTGGCGTTTCCTTGCGGAATATAGGGACCTCTGATCCTGAACTGCAGGGGTGAGAGACCTGACCTAGTACTACCTTTGATGTGGAGCTCTGGGAACGAAGAAAAGGTTTTGTTGCATTTCGAAAGTGCGGCCTCCCCTTGTCATTAAGAAGCTGGAATTTGATTTTCATCATTTGGGCTGGTAAGTAAGGGGGCACATAGTTCATGGTACTCGTCTTCAAGGTATCCCAAACTCTATGAGCTAAGTTTGAGGCTCGGGTTGGATGTTTTCGGAGACTACAAACTTCATTGCATAGTGTCATTCACTAGAAGGCAGCGCCCCGACATGAAAAACGCAGTTCCCAAAATTTGTGGAGCGTATCTTGAGAAATTTTCTACCGTTGAACACCAAGTAGAAGTAAAAACCCCCACAGGTAACGAAATTGACAGATCAAAATTTGGTCTCAAGAGGTATGACAACTGGACAACCAGTTCTTCCCGCATTTGGAACAAACTTATGATTTTCAATAATTTGTTGCAAGTCGAGCACGCAGCCTTGACTCGTACAACAGTATGACAACTGTCACACTACCATCCAATCACTACTGTCCATAAACGTCGTCGAGATTTTGTTGCAAGTCGTCGAGCGGGCGGCCTCCCCCAGCACAACAGAATTTAGTCAGCCTTTGAGGCCTCACTGGTTTAGGCCAATCATATCCGAAGGCTTGGGCTGAGGAAGAAGTTTTGTTGCGAGTCGATGGGGTGGGCGGCCTCCCCTTGTACTGCATAAGCTTTTGTGACGGGGAAATTTTGGGGCGGATATTATTTTCCTAGCGAGATTCTAGGATAGATTTTGGACTCTAAATGAACAATAATATTTCCTATAGCGTTCCAAGCATTATGTGGGAGGAGACTTTCTGTTGCAAGTCGAGAACGCGGCCTCCCCATGTTGTTGTAACCTTTAATGCACCTCTATTGTGAAGGGTTTTGAGTTTCCGACAGCGCGGCCACCCCCTGTTCTGCTTGTTTAAGAATCCCAAGCGGTGTGTATGGAGTATCTCGGGGTATAAACTTTGTCTTTTAATGCAACAGAATATTGATGTATCGCTTCTACAGTCAAAACTGGTAACGACTATCCAATCAGACACCGTAATTGCTTGGCAGCACTCATTTTGTTGTTGTTTGTCGAGACTGCGGCCACCCCTTGTCGATATAATGGAGCCTGGTTTTTGCCAAGAAATATATTATCCTTGTTGCTTGGAAGAGTTCTTACAACACAGGACATTTTATGCAGAATGTAATATTTGTTACTATTATCAACCGCTGCTTTGATTTTGGCCTATTGTGACTTAACCTCCCGGAATTCCTTTTAGATAATACATAGACGGCTCGGCCTCCCTTTCAAATATGAAAAAATGGAGCATAACTAAGACTAGCCTGCGAAGGACTTCATCATAATTCATGAGTTTAACTCCATGAAGCTATCCGCTTCAGGGTCTTGACGAAGCTTCCGCATCGCCATTAGAGGATTCACAAAGTCCACCTCAATCTGAGGCTACTGCCAGCCGTCGAAGATCAGGACATCAATCCGACGGGTCTTCAAACCTCACTGCGACCATCTGGTGATGTACCAGGCACTTCGTTGCATGGCGCTATATCTTGCCTCCGATTTCAACGCTGTGACCAAAAGAGATATGCAGTGTAAATGGTAAGCACAAGAACTGTTAGTGGAATCGTGGCCGCCCAGTATATTCGCTGCCTAAGTTGATTGACTGAGATACCTGATGTTGAGAAGTCAAATATTGGCATTGCTAGAAACGACTTGAAGATATCCTTAGCCTGGAATGGTAGACAGTGGGAATGACTTACAGTGATATAGGCACCGGAGACAAATATTATCGTGAGCTATAGCTTTTATGGCAGAGCTATCGCACTAAGCAGCTGCAGCAATTTCACGAGAATCGGCAGCGAGTCTTTGGTTCAGTTGAGCGCTCTTCGAGCCAGGAAATTGTATATCTAAATTCGATTAGCCTTTAGAACGAAAAACAGAAGTGACAGTCAGGCTGACTGCAGCCATTTCATCCTAACCTTGTTTGCTCATCATTTGATGTCCTCCAAGCATATTCCTAGATTTGTATGACACAAGTGTGAGCCACTCCTCGATGGTATTCGCTGCAAAGCCAAGTGAACCAATATCCGAGCTCGGCGTATGCAGAATGATGAATCGGAGTAAGATGCCTTTTGATCAGTGTGTCGAAATTTATATTTAGAGTTGAGGAATCCTCGCTTCGTAATGTTTTTGCATGATTTTCTTGACAACGAAAAGCAACTTTCAGACGTGATCGCGATAGAAAGGTGAGACAATCTGTAGGACTACCGACTCAGTTAGATCAATCCACACTGTATACTTTGCTGCTCTTTGGAATTTTGCCCCCCAAACATTTTAGACAGTAAAAATAGAGTTTTAAGTAAATTTGAAATAGCGGCTGAATAAAGATTTGTCGTTTGCTTCGTCAAAGCACTGCTAAGTCAACCTCAGGTGTCATTTAAGAGTCAACTTGTTCATCTGTGACTTGCTTGTTTCCCTTCATAAAGGGGGCAATCATAACATGCGATACTTATTAAATAGGTATCCTCTTTGTCATTTTTTCAGACATTCTTCGCCTACATCCTTATTTCCTCCTCAATCTAATAAATAGTTAATAATGTCAGATCCAACTAATACCCTCTCCTCATACCAGTGTCCCAACTGCTCTCAAATATTCAACTCCAGGGAATTAGTCTACCATCATCGAATTTCGGATCACCAAATATTGGGATGCCTCTCTGAGAATTGTAATCTGGAATTCCCTTGCTATAGATTGGTGCAAGAGCATCGATTGTCCGTTCATGTGGAACTAACGTTTCAATGTCAATATTGTAACAAAAATTTTCTCACCAAGTTGGGGAGAACAGCACATGAGAGGTCGTGGAACCCTTGGACTGGTTGTTATCGTCTAAATTCGGAGTCTAGATAACTTGTGATGGATGGGACTGAGCTTTTCTTAAGTAGGATCTGTTAGCGAGGATTGGTGGCTGCTTTTGAGCTAGATTCGCTGTTGGTCGAAGGAGGGGATAAACTTATTTTTGTCAATATTTTTGTAGAAATTTTGCCTAGGTTAGGATAAGGAAATAGACATGAGCTTGGCTTATCAAGTTCGGGAAAGTCACGGCATTACTTGCAGGTTGTGATAAAGGTGACCAGTGAACAGTGTATAAAATGTTAGATGCTCTTTCTCTCGTCGTAAAAGTTGATGACTTGGAAGGGATTTGACTTCAGAATTATCGCCCGGAGAGGGGCGCTTTGGGCAAGGATGCTGCCCAGCTTCCCGAGAATATTGCAGATTAAGTTGCATGAAAATATTCACCCATTCAACGGAGGCTGCATGTACCGCCTTGGGTGGTGCGCATTCATGACCGGCAGGTTGGAGCTCGCTCTGTATCTCACCACTTGATTCCAACAGGCAGCTTTTAAAACTAACGAACCCAGCAAACATATTAACGACTCCATGGTGGTTACGAATTTTCACAAGACGTCACTGGCGACCGAGCACGCCAGGAATCTCTTCACGCTATCTAAGATAATCGAACGGAACTTGCAAAAAGGCACGCCTCCCACAACGGCGGAGGAGTTGAGGAGGAGTCCGGGGAATTGCTAAGAACAAAACATCCAGAGGCCACCTTAACGAGCTACGAAGATAACTATAACCAATTTGTGCCTGTCTTTTGGAGTTGAGACAGGTAAGTAATTCTCTCATCCCCCAGACTATAACTTATTAGGATCTAGGGACTCACTTATTAAATTCGAGATACTAGGGGACTTATTTATAAATACTAGGAGTGGACTGTAATAGTCGGAGGACAACAGGAGGGATCACAATACAGCAGAGCAGGGCAGTGTCACGGCTGCGTCCCTGGGGTCGAGAGCGTTGGGCCGGGATGAAGGTCTTCTAGCGAAATGAGGATTGAGTGGTTCACTGTCGAGGGGGTGAGAAGCCTTCACCCTCAAGTGTTCATAGGGCTTGTATGAAGCAGATTGATTAATGAGGTTGAGCACGAAGCTCCTATCTAAGTATAAAACTGTCCTCCTTATATAGGACCTCCTCATTTGTCTCACATAACCCAGCCGCTCGATATTAGGTGTTTTAGTATTCTTAAACGCATGTACGGACGTCAAATTAAGACTTTTATTAAGGCTCATATCAACTATATCACAAAGGTGGATTTCTTCCTAGCTTTCACAGTAGCGTACAAGGAATCAATGACAGCCCAAAACGCTCAGGCTGGATTACGTGGAGCTGGCCTAGTATCTTTCGACCCTGTGGCTATGCTTTAAAAGAAAGTTACGAACTCCAACTCCTTCTAGACCCTCTTCTGCCAACACCCACCCTTGGGTCTCCTAGACCCCTTCCAACCCTACCGAAGCTCTTTCACAAACAACCCTTGTTCGAAGGGTATAGAGCGGCTAGCCCATGAGAACACCCTTCTGTCCGCTGAGGTACGCACCCTTCGACCAGCTAATGAAGCCCTTAGCAAACGCCGCAGGGCTAAAAAGGCTCGTATTCATTAAGGGGGTGCTCTTATAGTAGAGGATGCATAGGATATTACTGCATGGAAGGATGTGGATGAGCAGGTACGACGCGACGTACGTGCGGCCTAGGGTAGTCGTTGGGAGGGGCAACCGTCTGGGCGACGCTATGGGATCTGTGGAAAAGCTGGTCACAACGTACGAACTTGTTAAGAAGCTGTAGATATACCTAGTTCATGTGAGTCCTTTTAGTTATAGTTAATTTAATGTGTTGTGGTTAATTTATTCTTATCTAAAGTTTAATGCCAAGGAAACTTGACCGACGTACTAATAAACCACGTTATAAATAAAAGTATGTTAACTATAGGTAGTTAAGATCCTTGAATTGGCAGTCGGAAAATTGGCATGTTCCTAGAGACATGCTGAGAGCCGCTTGTGAGTCAACGAAACTTTTATATTCATCTAGATGCTAAAAACATATCTATTGCTCTATGTACTGTAGGCAACGCTATGCTAGACAAGTACCAACTCTCATCAACCATGAAGTCTTCAAAAAATCTAAATAAGTGCTTTGATGTCACCACTCTTAATCTTCCCAGCACCGACAAGTCTTTGAACCTCGGCAACCCAAACATCTTTGATATCATCGGCAATCTTCAGACCGTTAAGCTTTCCTGCTAAGTCGGCCGTCTCGTCAGCATCGATTTTGCCCTGGATGAGTTCAACATCACCCAAGACATTGTTGATTGCAGAAGCATCAGCTTCGCCGCTGGCAAAGTAGTTGGCGTCCTTGATACTGCCTTTCATAATACGACGGTTCTTTTTAACAGCAGCCTTAGCAGCTTCCTTGGCCTTCTTCCCTTGCTCTTTCTGAACCTTAGCCTTCTCCTCGGCTTCCTTTGCAGCTTTAGCTTCAGCCTCCTTGGCGGCTTTGGCATCTTCAATTGCTTTCTTCTCAGCAGCTTCCCTTTCAAGACGCTTCTTGTTCTTGTCTGCATTTTTAGCTTGGCGGAACTTCTTTATACGCTCATCACTTGCTTGAACAGTCTCAACCAACTTGCGAAGACGTGCAGAATCCTCAGTCTTCTTCTTCTTGCGAGCATTGTTGTTCTTTTTCTCGACATGACGCTTTTGGTCACGGTTCTCGTTGTCGTCGGGAACATCTTCGTCTTGGTACTCAAATGAACGCCAAGAATCAAAGCTGTAGAAGAAATTGTAGAAAGCTTCAACCTCGGCTTCGGTGCTGTTTTCGTCTCCGAATTTTGGAACTGGCTGGATACGAGAGAAACGACCTTCAGCTTTGAAGACGTTACCCCAAAGTTTGTAGAACTTGCTGCTATCCTTCAATTGCTTCTTTGTCGGAGGCTCGACATCGGCACCTTCGTCAACGGAGTCAAATTGACGACGCTTGACGGGATCTAGAAGTATTTCATGAGCTTTTTGAATACACTTGAAGAAGTTGTCATCTTCAGTGCTGCCAGCGGCAGCCTTCTTGTCTGGGTGGTGACGAAGGACCTTCTTTCGGTGAGCACGTTTAATTTGTTCTTCTGTAGCTCTCCAGCGGTACTTTGAAAGTCCCATGACAGCATAATGATCTTGTGCCTAGACAGAGTCAGCATCTTCGCTCCCTTGATAAATGAATTAGACGTACCTTCCAGTCCTTAGCTTCACGCAAGAGCATATGAGGGTCTTCAGCTTCACTAATCTCTCCTGAATCCTCGTCTTCTACCTTCTTGGCATTTTCCTGAGCTTGAATGCGGTCATCTTCGGAGAACGTACGCTTGTGGCGAGCACGTCGTGCATGGGCAAGGAAATGGGGCCCAACTGGCTCAATACTTCGCTGCGTTGCTAGTGAAATCTTCCCGATCGCCTTGAAGTCTTTCTCTCCACTCCAGCCCTCTGGGAGGACTGGAAGGGGAACATCGACTAGAGTGGAGGACATGGCAGCTTGGGCTAATTCTTCAAGTTCGTTTGGCTTAATATATTGAGAAAGCTTAGTGCTTCGGCGAAGATAGCGATATGGTCAACGAACTGAGGGCGGGAGCGGGCCTGAACAAGGACGTGCCAGGATCTGGTGTGATAGACCAGAAATTTTCGAAGACGTCCCTCTTTCGAAAGGTTGCGATCTGAAAGAGACCTCAAAGCGTTGCGATATGTGAAGACAACATTCTTCATCCAACCTGTGGGCAGAAAAAGTGTGAGTGTGGGCTAACCTGATTTGGGAGGGGTAGCACGTGAAGATAAGATAACGATGGGCATGTCCGTGCAGGACAAGAGGAGTCCGGGAATAATCGACATACTTTAGGACATTCAATAAAATAACGAGCGTGAGACTACACAAACCAATACTACCTGGGTAGTGTAGTACCCAATGCGCCGCTTATCGACATCATTTCAGCTATTCAGCAAGGAAGTACTAAATAGATAGCCCAAATGGTCAACACCTTCCCCGACACCCCCCCCCAAAACACCACCGAGCACCTAATAATAACCATTCATTCTTGACTCTAAAATACAAACCAAACCAAACCAAACCAAACATTCATTCTCTTTCCGCGTTGGGGACTATAACCACCTGCACGTGCACTAAACGCTGTAGGCGATGATCCACATTGCACATCACGTGCAAGAGAGAAAAACAATCCGCGGCCACAAAATGTCCCTGTCCCGACAAGACTCAACGCTTCGGAAACAAGAGAACAGGAAACATTGGGGTGCCTACTCTGGTCTTCTTCCGAAAGTTTCACCTTCTTTGTATTCAATTTTGACTCGACAGGCGCAGCTTCGTTGATAACATTCTGTGGCACCATTTTCACGGCCTGCTCTCGAGTCTTCTGCACCTAGGTATTTGGCCATCCAGTCCCTTTCGCTGGTCGCCTGCAAACTACCATCAGCACCCTTAAACCCATCCTCCGCCAGCGCGAGATCGATTCTTTGCGTCATAAAGTCACTCAGTTTCGGAATATTAGGGAAATCAAATCGAGTGGGTAGGTCCGCCCTGGCAGCCCCATTTTCGTCCTCTCTTGTCACGACAGCTTGCTCAAACCCCTCTGTAGGCGAAGGGCTCTCAATTACTCGGCAACCGCCGTCAAAAGCTGTTGCGTTGTCTAACTTCTCCGCTACTCCCAAATAGTTGACCTCTGGCTTGTGTGTTGTCGAAACCTCGGGATTATCGACTTGTCTAATCCGAACATCACCAATAACAGTAAACGCTTCCTCTTGATCATCAATCACCGAGATCATTGTGTCAGGCGTCACGATATCTTCTCCAAAATCCGAGGACTGAAGCTCCCCTTGCGACCAGTAGCCTTCAGAGCCAGGGGTCACAAGGTCCGATACTTCTTCTGCACTCTGCATAGCTTTATCTTCACCGATTCCTTGACATCCCTTAGTCTCTAGCGACTTTTTTCTTTCTATATTTGTTTCTTTGACTTGGCTTTGGGTTGAGGATTGGTCAAATATTGAGTGTTTTCGCTTGGTATGTTAGTTCTCTTTTCTTCTTTACCTCCTGTACTTGAGTTTCAGTCACGAGCAGTTCAAATGGGTATTCTGTATGTGTTGCGAGGCTGCACTTCGATTTCCGAACCTCTAATTCGACCTTTCAACCCTGCTCTTGCACCATATTCTGGATTTCCGCTCTGAAGGCTAGACTCTTCGGAATCCCTCAACGGATGAGAATTTGAGTCCTCATTTTAGCCTTTGGACTGTCAGCTTCTTGCTCGTGCTAGGATCTGACGTCCCACTGTGCTCCTAATTACAATTCGCTTTCCCCGCGAGGGTAGCTTTCGATTGACCCTTCGATGATGATTTCACAACCGTCCATGACACATTCCCGTCAAACGGCGCGGTCGGCACTGTCTTCCATCCCTCGTCGCCCTCTGAAATTGGATCTTGATCTGCATCTGGGCGTAGAGCACATCTAAGTTAGGAACGCCCTCCTACGAGCGTATTCATTTTGATACTCGAGACCGGCTCTCCCACCGGACTAGAAAGTCTCGCTGATGGCTTCCTCCACCAACTCGTTGCTCCGGTTGAGGCTGAAGATAGTATGTGTCGCGACACATATTCGCCCATTAAACATGGGAAGCTATTGGCGACAGCCGGACTTGGGCTTAATGGGAATGAAAAATGTCCCATACGAGACATATTCTTCTCCATATTCGAATGGGAAAGTGTGTTCTTCTGGGTGGTGGTTGTAGATGGCGACTTAAACACCTCACCGGCCCACGAGAATTTTTATGCATTCTGCCTTGAATATTCTGCCACAAGAGAGACTTCTCTACTGAGCTCCGAACTTGATGATTTGACCGAGAAGTCCGCCAAGGCATGGTCCTTAAAAAGGTTGAAAATCGGAAGGGTTCGCGGGGAGAATCCTTCTGCATTTTTTCTCTCCTCCTGATTTTGTACGCAAAGCTTGCCTTCCCGAATCCCTACACACTTCCTTGCATCGTCTTCTCCCGTAACCGGCTTCGGCATGAGTTTTGAGGATTGACATGGGCGAGCTCGGATGGTTGTTTGTCCTACACGACTCCATACGCTTTTGGGAAGCTTAGCAGCACCTCCAGGAGCAGACTTTTTGGTGGGGCTCTATACAGATAAGGACTTTACGGCTTCGGTGTTTGATGTTGGAAGATACTGGCTTTCTTCTTTTAGAGGATGGTTGGATATTTCCGTATCGATTCGGGTCTCACACTCGTGTGCAGCTCGTAATGACGTAGATTCGTTCGGTGGCTGTGATTCGAGTATCCCCTCTTCTATTGTCACCAAGCCACTGAATCTTTGCCGGCAGCTATCCAAAATGATTTGGTCATTTTCATCCCACTTGCTTCGAACCTCATCGCATTCCGTGCCAAAAAAATATTCCTAGCAACTCGAGTTGAAATTTCTTGGACGATGCTGTTAGATGAGAGCGTTGCAACCTTTTATTAAGCAGCGCCATCGCTCACAACGCTTCCTCTCCTGCTGATGTTCAATTTTGTCGATTGTTCATGGATCAAAAGGAAGTTTTGTGATACCGCCTCGCTTGCTACAGAAATCACAATATCATCGACAGCAAATCAACTTCAGTTCACCTGGTTGCCCTCTGGTGTTGATGATTGGTCCAAGTCCTCAATCAAGACCGAGCCTGAGATATTCAGAAGAGTGTTGTGAGCAAATTCATGCTCCATACTTAGCAGCAATTCTTTTGCTTCTGGGATAGATTTCGCCTCTTTTGAATCGATATTGTTGGCGTCTCGAGCGTGGTTAGATCCTTCTCAATTGCGCGATGATCTTTTCGAGCTCTTCATCAGGACCGAATTTGTTTGCTCAAAGATGATTCCTGGCCCTTCCTCTTGCTCCTCGACAGGAAGCAATGCCTTGTTGTTTAGTCTGGGATCTGCCTCATCAGAGAGGACTAGAGCTTGAGACCGTCCCGGGCCATTTCTCGTTGGGTCAATTGGGGCGAAATTTAACCCATATGTTTCATATGGTCTATACCTTTACACGGATCACGCTCTTCCCTTCTGGGCGGTGCTTCTGGGTCTGGGTTTTGCTCTTCCAAGATAGTATCTTGATGGTTGTCGGGTTCTTTGGTATCTGACGCCAATTTTCGCGTTGTAGGACGACGAAGACCATTTGGTTCAGTATGAACGGGCTCTTGAAGATAATATTGACCTTTGCCATCACACGATGGGATTTTCAAGTCGGGATATGGACTACTATGGAAAACTTCTTGGCGTTGCTCTTGTTCACCTGGCAAGTGTAATACTTCCCGGACTGTGGATATCAGCTTGCGCTGTGCAATATCGCGGCTTTCTTGATCGCTGTGCGACGACCGTACTATCTACGTTGATATGGGGACTGAATGGCTATACCCAACATCTTGGTTGTTTTGCTTGATTTCGGGCGGCAATGACCCTCGCGTTGACACGGCTGTCGACCCTCTTTGAGGAGCGCGACTTGGTCGTCGACTGTCTTGCTTTCGCTTCTACTGCCTACCTAAGAAGTCCGTCATCAACATACATACTAGTTCATTAAGATAATAGACGGAACTTGTTCTATATCGAACATATTTTCACTTGCCATAGTATATGTTGGCTTATTAGGGACAACATTCAAACGAGATTGTCCTCGCCTAGACAATTCTTTGCTTATTATGGTAAACATTGAATGGTCATAGGCTATGCTATCTTGGCCTCGTCCTTGTCTTCTACTTCCTAATGGTAGCCCCCTCGATATGGCACATGGGCGATTGTTACTGGTGTGGGTGAACTCAGTTCGTACTCGCCCACTCGCTCCCGACGATTTCTTCTTTGCTGGAATAAAAGTTTGCTGGTCTTACCTTGAACGATTTCTCTAAATCTAGGTCGCCTTGGTCCCCAGGGTCCTCCCCAAAGCCTCATGGTTAACGCTGGTAGAGACTCCTTTTGGACATGGCCTACTCGGACTCCTCCCCAAGGCCCTCCCCTAAAGATAGCAGTCATATTTCAATTTCGTTCATCTACATCGAATGTTCTATGGCAGTATTTCCGGATTGTTATAGGCGTAGAATAATTCATCAAAACAGACTAAGAGATAGAAATATTCTGACTTGACACCAATCATAGAATTCCCGAGTCGTAAAGAAGAATCGAAGGAAAGGAAAGATGTCCTTAGCAGCTTACCGGCACCTTCTTCGTTCTACACGGATAGCTTTTCAGGGTTTGTTCTTTCCCCTTTCATATTTCGCTTCTTCGCACCTTCCTTCTTCCCTTACATCACTTCACACCCCAATCCTCAGCTTCTCAACAAACCTTAGGCGATACCCATCTCCTCCACGCAGCTCGGAGCGAAGCCCGCAATGCATTCCGAAAGAATTCCTCATTACAGCCCTCAGATCCAGCAATGGTATCAGCAATTGCACACGCAGAAGAAGTTGCGAAAATCTTGAAGGAGAATGTTGTTCAAGGAATTAAGAAGGAAGACGAGAAGGATATATATAGTATGTTCACCTCCTCTATTTTATCTTATATCCGAAAGCGAGAAATTAGGTCAAAATTCGAGGTCCAAGAAGAAAAGGGGCGCTAGGAGCACGAATGTTGGAAAGCTAACATAGTAATAGAATTGAGGATCCATGAATATACCGAACGAGGAGATAATGATACGATTAAAATGCCAGATGGAAAGAAAGTTGTTATTGATGGGAAGAAGTGTTGCGATTCGTAGATCGCCCGGGGACATGATTTCATTCCTAAAGTGCACAATTTCGACTCGAGGCATGGCAGGATTGATCTGGATAGATCAATCCAAGGTAGAAAACTGTGTTTATTAGATTAGAAGCATCTTCCAACTCCAAAAATCTCGTGCATAAATATATCCTAACCAAAGCGCTAAAGATAAAGTGAAAAGGATGAACTAGATGAGAACGCTAGTGATCACTTTATCAACTCATTATATATTACCAACCCGAGGAATGGATGACACTAAACGTAGAATTTGAGTTCTTGGCCGATTGCCAGAGAATTCAATCTGTCGTGATTATTAGAACCTAGGTATAACCCTCTTTCCGACTATATAACTAAACAATACAACAGGGCATACCAATGCCCTCTCAATTTTCCTGCTCCAAACGCCTTGCGGTTTCCCTCGCTTAATTCCCAGCCAAACTAGCATACTGTACATCGTCCGCTCCAGGAGGTGCAGCCACTGCAGAAATACTCGCAAGGTCATCTCTCGGGGAAGCTATTTGCCCCTGAGGCTGACCTCCTCCAGCCCTTCCTTCAGGACCAGTAAACGCTGACCTGCCAGATTTTGCCGACGCAGTTCTCTCATCATAGTTCATCATACCAATAGGTTTTGGTCTCCCCCATTGAACTCTGAGCGGACACCCAGCAATAACCGCTTTTCCCTGACAAGCTTCGGCAGCAGCTTCGGCACTCTCCCGTGATGCATAATTAACAAAAGCGCAATGCGACATGTGTGAGCAAACCAAAGATCTTAGTTTTCCGTATTGTGCGAAATGGTCTCGAATCTTGAACTCTGGCAAGTCGTCCTCCACTCCTGTAATGAAGAGTGACATGATTGAGTGATCGGCTGGGGGTAAAATATCTCGCTCGGACGGAGGCAATTGCGCGGCACTTGGGAATGCTCTACCCCCTCTGGCACCTCCTCGTCCTCCGCGCCCTGCCCCCCGAACACTTGGTCCACGACTGTCTCTTGTCCGTATGGGACCTGGACCATTTGCTGCCAAGGCTGTCGCGCTTGGATTTGGAGTTGAGCTTGATCCTTCAGCCTGCCCTTCTATAGCAGCAGCAATCCGCCTAGGCTTCTTGAAATATGGTTCGCTGTTTGCCAGGCGTCTGAGGAGTTCTCTCGCCTTCTCGTCCGTCTTCTCGTAGGCTTCCACACCTCCCCTCCCGTCCTCAATTTCCTTCTCGTGCTCTTGCGCATAGAACTCGCGATTTACGGCGCTCTGTGGGCCAGGTGCAACCATTTTTAGTGCGGCATCGCGGACCACGATAGGGAGGCCGAAGGAAAGATCCAGCATGCAACATTGACAGCAGTTCTTGAGGCGGGCACATGTCAGGCAGATGTTGGTCCGTTTGCTTCGGGCAGTTCGATCTCCTTTCCATCTGAATATAGTAAATGGACGCGTACATATCTTGCACTCTATCGTAAGTCAGTCAGGTACTTGGCGAAAATTGGAGTTGGAAACATACCTTCCCCATAATCCTGCTTGATCATCTGGACATAAGGGTTCTCGGGAAGACAATTTTCACAGACCGAAGGGAAGTCGGTGGTCTCCCATCCCGAGCGGTTCAGGTCTTGCTTGATTTGTGGTGGCATTTTCGATGCACGGTTTGAGTCGACGAGGTGGGCGACTTGGGGGGGAAGGTGGAGGGTTGTATGGTGGTTTACTGCCGGGTCGAGGGCGAGGGTTTTGTTGCGGGATGAGGCTGAGAGCTCGGCGGAGAGGCGACAAAGCAGGTCGTCCTGCCAAGCCGTGCACCAAGCAGGATTTCCGTCATCAACGATTTGTCAGCAGAAGAGCGCTATGAAATCTGTTGAAATTGTTGATTATGTCAGCAGAGTATTTTATGGAGCCACTTCTTAGAAATGTTCTCCCGCGAGCCAATAAAACCCGCATAGAAGAACCTCCCGGCCGCACGGCACCAGCCCATAGAGGATAAAGGTATCGAATCAGGGGAACCTTTGAGTCATGAGATGTTCTATGCATAATCTACGTTGCGGTTACGTCTCGAAAAGCAGACGGGGGTTTCCTCCTGATAGTTGAGCCTTCCCGATATCTCAGGAACAGACGCGTATCGCAGCAAGCGCCGCCGAAGCGCAAGCGAAGCGCGATACGGTGAAAGTGGGGTCAACACTTGCCGGATAGCGGGCCCACTAGAGGTTTTGAGGCTATCGAAGATGTTTCCAGGTTGCGAACGGTGTTCAATAGTACGTCGCATGGTGGCCTCTGCATAACTTTTATCCACCAACAGCCGCGTTCAAAGCTACTTTCCCAGGCGGATGCAGCCTCTAGTAGCTAGGAGCACCTATCGAGACAATCCAAAGCCTGGATGTCCCTTGTGAGGCTATGATGGTTCGGACATCGACCGGTGCGAATATCCTATCGAAGATGACCATTTGAGGACAACAAAGCATTCATTATGGCCCGGGGCATATTGAGTGCGTAGCATGGTGCAGGGCATCCCAAGTTGTCAATACCCGTTACAAAGGCATTGCGGTTGGAACACTCAAGGAGCCCAAGGTCCAAGGTCCAATGGAAAATGGCCCTATGCAGACAATACGTTATCCTGGTGAGGTTACTACATCGGGGGCATTTACTGGCCCCAATGGCCAGTCCTTATATTGGGGACAACCCAGAGGTGAATCTGCGAATGTCAACGGCATCGTTATCGCACGTCATGAATCAGCACGGGTCCAACCCGAATACGCGTAGCGCCAGAGCGTCAAGAGCACCCACCACCCCTGTCCAGCTCAATTCCAGGCCAGGGTCAGGGCGACATCCGACGAAAAGTTGTGAGGAGCTGCTCCTGTCGCCAGTACATAAACCACCTCGACGTCCCCTTCTGGCACTTCTCTCTCCTCAGTCATCCAACTGCATATCCGCGTCTCCCCAACCCATTGTCTCGATTTTCAATTCAACATTCACATTATTCCGCAATGGCGCCCCATGTTCAACTCGAGCCCGAGGACCATCAACGAGATGCAGAATTCAAGAAGGCCATGCACAAGGATTCGGCCAATGCCGAAGGAGGCTTCAGGGCCATGATGAAGAAAGACAAGGCGGCCCAAAAGGCGGCCGTGGACGAGTATTTCAAGCACTGGGATAACAAGGCCGCCAAGGACGAGACGGCGGAAACCAGAGAGGTATGATGCGGCATCTCCTGATTTACACATGCCAGCTGCTGATTTACCGCTCTGCACCCAGGCACGGAATGCAGAATATGCAACACTCACAAGACAGTGCGTCGGCCCTCCTCAGATGCCAAACTCGGTATGCTAACCATAGTTCATAGCTACTACAACTTGGGTACCGATCTCTACGAATATGGTTGGGGGCAATCATTCCATTTCTGCCGCTTCGCATACGGTGAGCCCTTCTACCAAGCCATTGCCCGTCACGAACATTACCTCGCTGCAAAGATTGGTATCAAGGATGGAGATAGAGTCCTAGATGTTGGCTGTGGGGTTGGTGGCCCTGCTAGAGAGATTGCCAAGTTCACTGGCGCCCACATCACCGGCTTGAACAACAACGACTATCAAATTGAGCGCGCTACCCGCTATGCGCAAAAGGAGGGATTAGCAAATCAATTGAAGTTCGTCAAGGGTGATTTCATGGTATGTGTTACATCAATTACTTTCCCAGATTCAAGGCTAACACGCACAGCAAATGTCATTCCCCGAGAACTCTTTCGATGCCGTCTATGCTATCGAAGCCACTGTACACGCCCCATCTCTTGAAGGCGTTTATAGCCAAATATTCCGTGTCTTGAAGCCCGGCGGTGTTTTTGGTGTCTATGAGTGGCTAATGACCGACAACTATGATAATGAAAACCTGCATCATCGGGAGATCCGTCTTGGCATTGAGCAGGGTGATGGAATCGCCAACATGTGCAAGATCTCAGAAGGCATTGCAGCTATCAAGGCGGCTGGATTTGTCCTGGAACTCCACGAAGACTTAGCCAAGAGGCCCGATGCAACACCGTGGTATTACCCTCTTGCAGGAGACTTCAGCCTGATGGGAACAATCTGGGATTTCGCTACCATTGCAAGAATGACGAAGGTCGGACGTGGTCTCGCTCATAGATTTATTGGGGTTTTGGAGATGCTTCGTCTGGCCCCTGGTGGCACACAAAAAACTGCCGACAGCATGGCGGTTGCCGCTGATTGTTTGGTTGCTGGTGCAAAAGAAGATCTATTCACACCTATGTACTTGATGGTTGCGCGGAAGCCTTTGGCTTAGATTAGGGTTGGGACAATTTGGAGTTAGGGGGAAGATTATAAATCTTTGCTAGCAACATGATTTTCGTTGCCAGCGACGGGTAAAATAAGAACTTTCGGGATGAGAAGAAGTTAATTATAGAGAACTAGCGTAATAACATCAGATAACTGTAAAAACCGAGCATGGCATTTCGATTTTTAAGCAGTGTTTGATTTCGAATCGTATTTCCTTTCCGCCTTCGACGCTTAAATTTTTCACATGCAAGCCATCTGTAATTGTGGCTGTCAAGGGCTGACAGGAACGGTCTTGGCCCACTGACCCCTGGTATGCAAGGTATTCTCACAGTCGGCTAATTGGTCACAACTAGGGACCCAACTCGAGCATGGCTGGAGTCCCTGATATTTAAATGCCCAGAATTGCATTCCGTAACCAGCCATCTTTTCGCTGGAGAAACTAAGGTATCGAATTAAAAAAGAAGATATGTATTAAGAGGGGGCCACTAAATTGCAACATTTATGGTTTATCACGCCACGCGATTAGTTGTTACTAGGTACTAATACATATCCTAGAGAGCGTCTTGCAAGGGGATGCTTTTTTTTTTTGGTAATATTCATGTGTCTACATATCCTCACTTCCTATGCCAAACCCGACCATCTATTTCCTAGCCGAACTCTTCGAACTCTCTTCGAGGAGAAATAAGTGATCGATTTCTGCTTACGACTTTTGAGGTATTTAAAAGCGTAGATGTTTTGTATATAACTACTTGCCCTAGTTTCTTAAAGGCGAGAACGTCTCTTGTAGGGTTGTCATTTCTACGAAATGTAATAGCACAGTATTATCTATGCTACTAAACCTTTTAAGTGGACATCTTATAACTGGTAATTCATTTTTCTCCAGGGAGTCGAAGAGGCTAACATCAAACTCTTTAGCCGCATATTCGGACTTTATACTATTTATATATGCCGAAGAATTACAGGAGATGAACTTATCTGCCGGCGATCACTGTATAATCCCCCCTTCCCACCCCC